>JAOSBN010000005.1:40370323-40410596 GCA_027563595.1 Erythroxylum suave | reverse complement strand
TATCATCTTTCTTGACTTCTTCGATCTTTAATGCTTTTGACGAAGAACTTCTATTTCTTTGAGTCTTATGATTTTTTTGACCAGCCTTTAATGCTATGGATTTGTCTCTTTTAGGTTTATCTTCAACATCCAGCTCTACTTCATGTATCTTCAAAGAACTAAGCAATTTGTCTAGCTTTAATTTGCTCAAGTCCTTGACTTCTTGTATAGCAGTGACTTTGTGTCTCCATCTTTTCGATAGACTTCTGAGAATCTTCCTCACGTGGTCTTGATTATCGTAGATTCTCCTAAGAGCTTTAAGTCCACTAATGATAGTTTGAAATCGTCCAAACATCTGATCAATAGACTCATCTTCCTGCATTTTAAACAGCTCATACTGATGTATGAGAATATTGATCTTGGACTCTTTCACCTAGTTTGTGCCTTCATGTGCGATGGATAGAGTGTCCTACATCTCCTTCACAGTCTCGCATCCATGAACTTTATCATATTCACTTCTGCTCAACGCACAATTCAAAAAGAACTTGGCCTTTGAATTTAGTTGAAATCTGCCTTTGTGATCAGCTGACCACCTGTTGTGAGCAATGACATTTCCTTCATCATCTACTGGTTCGTATGGTCCATTCTTGATGATATCCCAAAGATCAATGTGTGTGGATTCTATGAAGAGCCACATCCTGTCCTTCCAATAATGATAATCTTCACCATTGAACGCAGGAGGTCTTGTGACGGAGGTACCTTCAACTATAAAAACATGTGATTATGCCATAGATCTTTGTCCTCACTTTGTAAAGGTGGTTCTTGGAAACTAGGCTCTGATACCAATTGAGGTAAATCACACCTTAGTATAGACTTTATGTACAAAAAACTCGATACACAGAAGGGGGGTTGAATGTTGTATTCTTTTTTGTTAATACAAAATCTTGCTAAGAACTTCTCTTTCTTGTTAAAAAGATATCACACGGATTATACGAAAATTATTACGTAGTTAAATCGCAAATAACTTCTATATGATTGTTTAACAACAAAATAAACTGAAGTAAAGGATAGAAAGTAGACACTGCGATTTTTATACTGGTTCACCCCAAACCGTGGGCTACGTCCAGTCCTCAGAGTTCGTCTGAGTGTTTCACTATACTCCAAACAATTACAAGTATTCTTTCTTCCCTTCCAGTGCCTCTTCAGGTCTCTTACAAAATATTCTTTCAGCTATCTTAGCCTCTTCAGGCTATCTACCTTTTCTTTCTCTCAGTAGAAAAAGATATTGCGAGCTATTGTTACAGTAGCCTTAGCTCTCTTAGCATCGTACTACAGAATTTCTCTTTTCTAAGTAAGCACTCAAATATCACTGATTTCTCAAAATTGTAAGACACGTAAGATTCATTAGCTCGAAAGCTTCGACTAAGACTAGTATTTATAGCGTAAGTCTCTAACCGCTTCTTGATCTTTGATAACCGTTTCTTGATTCTTGATAACTGTCATTTAGTTGAGTTCTGTAACTAACTCCAACTAAGTAATCGTCCGATGTGCTACTGTATCGTCATTGTATCTGTATTTTGTTTTTGCATTTGTGTCTTTGCGTCTATATTAATTTTGTGTCTGCATTGAGTTGCGTTTGCTTTGTCTTGCGTCTGTGTTCTCTTCTGCGTTTATGTTGACTTCGTCTGTACACTTAACATACTTGTCAAAACGTTCATTTGTTTATAACATTATTATTATTTGATTGTCATCAAAATTAATCATCGTAACGTCTTCTTGACTTAACACATACTATATGCCCATATATAGAGTGAGGATAACATAAGGATGTATCCCATGTGTTTGTAGGCCTTTTGAGTACTGATGAGATTGTAGTCATCACAGTAGCCTTTCAAGTTAGTATTTGGGTGTTCTGTTTGCATGTTGGGGAATGTTTCTAGTCTCATATTTGGTTATTCTGCACACAGGTGTTAGCCTTATATGAGAATTTGAGATGTGCATAAAGACATTAAATTGAGGAACACAGTTGATTGAATGATCTATTCGTGCACAGGTGGTAGTGTCATGAGAGTTGATAGTGTGTACTCTGATCGCTTTTATGTGGAGTTCTAATTGCATATATTATGTATTCAACCTATAGGTATTTCATAATATGTGATCGAATTCTCAGTATAGATACTGTTTTAACGCTTTGAGTATAACCGTTATCCTGCATTTATGCTAATTTTTTAATTGTCTTTTGCAGTCACATTTTTTGTCAACAATAATGCTGTCACCATTGAAACCTTAACCAAATTCAATTTTAGGAAGTGGAAGAAGGATGTCAAGTTTGCCTTGGAAATAGTGGACATCAATATGGCTATGCTAACAAAGACACCCTGTTGGGCTCTGAATTTTTTTATTTTATTTTAGTAAGCACGATTTGAATAAATTTTGTGGTCTTATTGGGTAAATTACTCTTTAAATGGGAGTTTACTTATTATGTCAAGTTTAGGAGGATTTATTTTATGGATTCATGGGAATTTGAAGTATTAAATGGAAGAATTAAAATTAAGTTAGAGTATAGTATGGTGTAAGTTAAATTGAAGACTTAAGAATGCATATGGGTATTTTGGGTTGATTACTTAAGGTTAGAAGCACTAAGGTATTAAAGGAAGGGTAAGGCGAAATTTTCTCACCCATTAAGGGTAAAATGGGAAGAGGAAAAGATTGTCTTGTAAATGAGAAGACCTAAAAACGTGAATGAAGGAAAGAAGGAGAGAAAATCGAAAAGGAAGAGAGAGAAAGAAGAAGAGAGGTTTCGGTGAAGTTAAAAAGAATAGAACTTTAAACTAGGTCACAATTTTTCTTAGTCTCAAAGAGAGAATTTGAGGTTACTCAAGAAGGGAAAAAGAAAGAGGAAAGGAAGGGCTTTCTTTAGAGCCAAGAATCTCACTAGTTGGTGAAGATTCAAGGTAAGTCAATTTTAAATCTCTAGGAGTTTTGAAGGATTTTTAGTTCAAAGAGCTTGGGAAATATATGGGTCTAAGTATTTTAGGGTCAATTTCATACTTTTGGTTCTATGGGTTTTCAAATTGGAATTTCTATTGAATGAAAACTTGGTTTGTTATAGGAAACCAAGCAAGCCCGATCCAAGGAAAAGAGGAAAAACAACAGTGAACCTTGTTTGTCAAGCGTCTTAGGTGGGTAAAATATTTACGGTTATTGTATAATTGGGCAAATTCTTGCCTGTGTGTATGTGTATGTGATTTTGCTTGAAATTGTTAAGTTAGAAATTGTAATAATTGTGAATATTTGAAATTGCATGATGTATTGTGATTATGTTATACGTTGAAAAAGGTTATAACAATTGGAATTGAATGAAAAGAAGAAAAAGCATGAAATATAAGAAAAATGATAAGATGAAAGAAGCACGAGAGTGCAAATTGTGATTGATTAAATTGAGCATAAATTTGATTGTGTTTGGGCGAGAGTGGAACCGTTTCGTAGTCACGTGCAAGTTGACGTAAAGCCTTCTCTCGACCACCAGCTTGTGGCCCACGAGATCCGAAAATGGACTCATTTTGTTCACGGAGTAAACTTCGGTTTCTCTGTTTTGTTCACGTAACCCTCGAGCCAATTGTTTTGTGCATTTACATTTTTGAAATGTTAAGTGATGATGCTAATTTTCATCAAGTATGTCCTATGTGAAAATGAATTGAATTGTGAAATGTGACTTGGTATGGTGATTGCCGAACAATGTATGCTTATATGAATATATATATGTAATTATGCTTGAATGTGGGCCTCATTGCCAATGGTTATAAGTATTTTAGCCACTGAGCTGTGTAGCTCAACCCCCAATTTTCCCTCCTCAGGTGCAAATCGAGAAGATCAATGATCCTTGCAAGGCATTCGGAACTTCAAGATAGATATAAATCTTTTGTACTAAGTTAGTGATTTTGGATAGCTTTATAGGCATATCAACATTGAGCATCCTTATGTATTTTATTTTAGTTTTGATGCGTATGTTGAAATGTAACAAATTCTCACGGTGTTTAAAATTGAGAAAGTTAAATTGAATTCCTGTCTATGTATGATTTTGTTATTTAAAGATTTGGTCTAATAAAACGTATATGTGCATGTTCTTCTTTGTTGAAATTGCCAATGTTGTTAGTATTAGAATAGCATGTTAAATTGGAGAGATTGTGTTCAGACACAAAGGAAAATGTAGAAGAAGAGTATTGTTTGTGATGATGTCACACACAGACGCAAAGAAAAATACAGAGGAAGAGTATCGTCTATGATGACGTCACTCACAGATGCAAAGGAAAATATAGAAGAAGAGTATCGTCTGTGATGACGTCACACACAGACGCAAAGGAAAGTATAGAGGAAGAGTATTGTCTGTGATGATGTCACACATAGATGCAAAGAAAGGCAGACGATAGAAAGGTAGACGCAAAGAAAGGTAGACGATAAAAAGACAGACGCAAAGAAAGGCAGATGATAGAAAGGCAAATGATAGAAAGGTAGACGCAAAAAAAGGCAGACGATAGAAAGGCAGAAGCAAAGAAAGGCAGACAATAGAAAGGCAGATGCAAGGAAAGGTAGATGCAAGACAAAAGGCAGACGATAAAACACAGACTACAGGAGGTCAAACCCAAACAATAAAAAGTCAAAGATAGACGATAAAACACAGACGATAGGAGGTCAAACACAGAAGATAAGATAGTTAAGCCCGGACGATGGACCAATTATAGACGATGGGCCAAACACAGAAAAAGAAGTTAAGAAGTTATACTAATTGACCCGAAGCATGTACATATGCAAATTGTGGACTGACCAACGTTATCCTTTGACATATTTAGGCTTGAATGGAGATGAGCCTGAAAGGTAGTTATGAATCCAAGTGGTTTCGTAAAATGTTTGGATATTCAAATGCGATAGTCGGGCTCCGAAAATGGGGTCCGACAGACCCTCTCTACCTACAAACATCAACTCAGAAGCTGATAAGGTGGCCTTTGCAATCTAGGAGCAGTCAAATAAGATGTGCTATTTGACTATTAAAAGTTTAATCCTAGATCACCTCCTGAGTGGACAATCAGACACTACCATAACAAAGGAGTTTATGGATAATGTTTCCCAAAGGTACAAAGTCTCATCCAATGATGAGTTGAGCACCTTGAATAAGGACCTATTCTCTATAAGATATACAAGAGAAAAAGGTGTCAAAGAATATATTATAAGGATGGTCAACCTTTAGAGTAAGTTGAAGGCACTGGATATTTCCATTCCGAATACATTGATAGTGCACCAGGCCTTTAATACTCTTTTGGGGGAGTTTAGATGTTGATCACATCATACATTTCCTAAGGCGAGGCTTGGGATATAAATGCCCTCCTTTCTCGATGTGTTATAGCAGAGGAGAAGCTAAACAACACTCCTCATACAACCTCATATGCAGCTAAAGGCAAGGGAAGGCTAAGAAATCCAAACCCTTTTCGTATATTCAGATTAGACAGTCTAGCATTGCAAAGGGTCCACATGACTTAAAGAACATGGGATGCTTCTTCTGCAAGAAGAAGGGGCATAAGAAATCTGACTGTAGAAGTACAAAGTTTGGAAAGTCAAACAGGAGTTGTTAGGTAACTCATCGGCCTATATGATTCATAAATTCAACTTAAGTATAGCCACATCAAGTTTTTGCTGGCTAGGTAGTGGAGCATCTAATCATGTTTCCTCCATAATGCAGTGGAGCATCTAATCATGTTTCCTCCATAATGCAGAGGTTCAGATCCACGAGAAGGTTGACTAAAGGAGAGTAGAAGTTGATGGTTAGCAATAATGAAGTAGATGTTTTGTATGTAAGGGATGTAGGTTAGAACTTTGATATAGGGTTTGTACTGGTTTTAAAAGAAACATTTTATATATTGTCTTTTAGACAAAATATGATCTCTGTGATAGTTTTGGACAAAGAGGGTTATCATTTTGTATTTGATATTTCAGTTGTAAATATATCTTATCAATGCAACACATATATGTGACTTATAAGAGACCTTTGATAAAGGAAACTTCATACATGTTATGACATAAACGTTTGGGCTAAATTTTCCAAGAAAGGATTGAGAGATTGATAAAGGAACACATTCTTCCAATTCTAGACTTTGGTGATCTGGAAACATGTGTTGACTGCTGCAGAGGTAAGTTGACCAAGATAAAGAAGAAGGGATCAACTCATGCTTCTGCCTTGTTTGATCCCATACATATGGATATAAGTAGACCCTATACAGCCACGTTATGCAATTCTAGATATTTTCTGACATTTATAGATGATTTTTCCAGCTATCATTATTTGTTCTTGCTTAAAACAAAGTTCGAAGTTTTTAATAAATTCAAGATCTTCGAGATTGAGGCTGAGAACCAATTGGAAAAATCAATAAAAATTACCAAGTCTGATCGAGGAGGAGAGTACTATGGCAGATATAGTGTTGTAGGATAAGAAAAAGGTCCGTTTGCTAACTATTTTGATTCGATTGGAATAGTGATTCAGTTCACTATGCCAAATAGTCCTGAGCAAAATGGTGTCACTAAAAGACTTAATTGCACCCTAAAGGACGTGATGAGGTCAATGCAGAGCATGGCTAACCTACCTAATTACCTTTAGGGTAAGATCATTAAGATGACATTGTATATATTAAATAGAGTCTTAAGCAAGTTAGCTCCTAAGACACTTTTTAAACTCTAGTAAGGGTGAAACCAAGCCTACCACATATTCATGCGTGGGGCGCCCTACAAAGATATGATTATATAATCCTTATGAAAGCAAACTACATCCTTTTTCTACTTGTTTCTATCTAGTAAGTTATCTTGACCACTCTAAAGGCTACAGATTTTACTATAGAGAAGAAGAAGCTAGAATAGTGTAATCACAAATGACTAAGTTTATGGAATACGACGTCCATAATGTGAGTGGGCATTATCAAAGTCTGAGTACCATGTCTGTGTAGGAACATGAACCTATACCTACATAGGTAGAGGTTCCCAGTGCTTATACCAATGGAGTTGCGTAGATCCATTGGAGAGAGATGTCCTGTTATCTTGTCTAATTATATAGTCTATTTCGGTGGCAAGATTGTAATATAGGACATGTTGTAGATCTAGTTACTTTTACAGAAGTCGTTTTTGAACCTCGTGCAGACTTATGGTGAGAAGCAATGAATGATGAGATGCGATCTATATAGCACAAGATGGTATAAAAGCTAATTGATTTGCCTCAATATTGTAGACTCGTCAATTGCAAATGGGTATCACTTAAAAAGAAGGTGTTGACTTTACTATTATCTTCTCTCTTGTATTCTCGAAGGATGTATTTAGAGTGATTATAGCAATAGTAGCTCATTATGACATGGAGCTACATTAGATGAACATTAAAACTGCTTTTCTAAAAGGTGACCTTTATGAGGAGGTCTATATGGAGCATACTGAAGGATTTCAGGATTAAGGAGTAACTAACAAAATTTGCAAGTTGACCAAATTAATATACAGTCTAAAACAAGCTTCCAAACAATGGTAGTGAAAGTTTGATGAGATTTTGACCTATTTTGGCTTTGTGAAAAACAAAGTTGAAAGATGTTTGTACTACAAGATCAGGGGGACACAAAGTCATATTGCTACTATCGTATGTGGATGATATATTGCTTGAGTCAAATGATATGAGTATGTTGCATGAAGTTAAGCAACTTTTGGACAAGCATTTTGACATGAAGGGCCTTGGTGAAGCATCTTTCGTCCTAAGTATACGATTCACCAGGACAGATTTCAACACTTATTAGGCATCTCACAAAGTCCATACATTGAGCAAGTGTTACAAATGTTTAATGTGACTGACTATAGACTTATTGTAGCACCTACCGCTCATAGTGAGAGATTATCTTCAACATAGTGTCCAAAGAATGAAGTTGAGAGAGAGATTATGAGTAATGTTTCATACTCTAATGCAGTTAGTAGCCTAATGTTTACATAGGTGTGCACTAGGACAAACATTGCATTTGTTGTGAGACTACTAGGTCGATATCTGGCTAACCCAGGTGTAGACCACTAGAATGCAATCAAGCTAGCATTGAGATACCTAAAGGGTACCGAGGATTATATGTTGACATATAGGAGGGTCAACAATCTAAGCCTTGTGGGGTATACGGATTCCAATTTTACTATGTGTCTGGATGATTGCAAGTCCACTTCAGGTTATATTTTTATGTTGGAAGACGGTTCAATATCGTGGAAGAGTATCAAGTAGACACTAGTAACTTCCTTGACCATGGCTGTAGAGTTTGTTTTATGCTATGGATCTGCTACATAGGTGAATTTGGCTCAGAAACTTGATTTCTGGGTTGTCTGTGGTAGATTCAGTAGCTAGATCCATTTAGTTATACTATGATAAGCTTGCTGCTGTGTTGTTTTGTAATAACAATAAGGATATCGCTTAGTCTAAGCATTTGGAGGTCAATACTTGACCGTTAAGGAGTTTATTCAGAGAGGTGACGGTGAAGTGGAACATATCAGTGCTAAAGAGATGTTAGTCGATCCTTTGACTAAGGGACTTTGCCCATTTGTGTCCGGAAGACATGTATCTAGTATGAAAGTGTTAAAGTCCTTAGACATTGTTAGTTAGGGATCATTATGTTTGTGCCTTGCATGTTTGTATATTGTTGATGTATTATGGCATTATAACCTTTATTAATAAAGATGATCATTTTTTAATCCTCAGTAATACTTGTTATTGTTAAAGTCATAATACACTTGAAATTTTTAGGATCTATGTCAATCTTAAGCATTTTAAAAGGTTAATAGGTGTATATATAGATTGAACTAGAGCCTATGTCATTTAGACACATACCGATTTAAAAAGGATATCCATGAGTTCTTTTCTACATGACTTAGGGGATATAAGTTGCTAATGTCATAAAGGTTCTCTAATGTAGTTCATCATTAGGTTAGAGAACATAAAAGCTTTCTCTAATGTAGTTTAGTATTCGGTAAAAGAAAATAGAATTTCTTTGATTTAGTATAGCATATGGAGTTTAGTATAAGGTTTAGAGAAATCAAGACGTACAAACGAAAAATGATACATAGTAGATCATAAAGGTATCATCTTAGTTTGCCATACTCTATTTTCCCATTGATGTTAGTAAAGTATTAGATATGTGTGATTATATTGGACCTGTGTCACACATGATACACGTGTCTGATATATTTCAGTATCGAAAGCCTTACAGGACAGAATGTTGGACTTTCGTTATCTTTGAATCAAATGTTTTTACTCTTTAAACTTGATACCAATACAATAACATGACTTAACTGAATTTTTAAAATGTTTTCAAACTTGAGTCAATATTGTAATTAAGTATTATCTAAGGGGGAGAATGTTAGACATTTTTCATAAATTTGGACAACAATTAACTACATTTTATAAATTTTCAATAATTTATCAGTTAAGCTATGTAATTTGATCCAAATGAAGATAATAAAGTGGCTCAATAAATGATATAGTTCATTGGGTTGAAGCCCAAAAGGAAAATGGACCCCGATTAGTATGGATCGGATTTATATCAGGCCTGTGATAGGGATGCCAGATATGGAAGCTATATAAATAGATTAAGGTCTCCTGCAGTTGCCTATATAATTCCTAAGCATACTTATTCACTAACCCATTAAGATGGCTTATGTATTAAGAAAACTGTAGAAAGACATTAACCATGTATCGGTGCGAAGTTTTCGTGAAGGTCCCAATGAATTCGAGCTTGTTATGGCTTCAAAAAGCTCCTTTGAACTTCTGATGCAACCGAAATCAAATATTTCAAATTTATTTCGTTTATTTCCCTTTCACGAACAATCTGAGATACGTAATAAAGTTGATGCTATATGCTACATTTTCCTTTTGGTGAAAGAGGTTACGAGTATTTTCCAAGAAATAGTGCTTAATCAGGGGGATTGCACCTGTACTTGGTGTGTTGTATAGATTTTTAGAATCTCTCATGAGGTTCTGAAAAAATAACACTACACCTAAATGAGGGATTTTTAGATGCTTATATCTAGACACATCTAATAATTGTCTTAAATAATCTCAGAATTAGTGGAGTTTTTAGTCATTTATTTAAGACACTAAATTTTGTCTAAAAAATATACTAAAAAAGAGTCTAAAACTTCTAAATAGAACAAACTAAAATAATACCAAATTAAATAGTTCAAATAAGAGTCTGAGTCTCAATTCTTAATTCTTGATCCGTTAAACTATGAAAAAAGAAATTATTGTTGAAATTTGAGTCTCAATTCTTAATCATAAGTAAGCACACACAAGGCTGAGTTATAGGAATTGGAAGGGAAAGAAAAGGATGTAACTGTTATTTCAATTAGTTAATTTAATTGGAAGGGAAAGTGAAGTGGTCTAAAGCAACGCACATGTAGTTAAGTAAATTGAAATAAGTCAATGTGAAAAGGACATATATAGCAACCGAGGCCATCGTCTTGTGGTTTAACCACCAACGCAGCAACGAAGGTCGTCGTCTTGTACAAGCCATCTCTCTCTCTCTCTCTCTCTCTCTCACCAACACAAGCCATCTCGCTCTCTCTCTCTCTCTCGCTAAGCCCGAACAACAAACTCTTTACCAATCTTCTCTTAGGATTAGTGTAGAGAATTCCCTGGCTTTGATCTGTTTAAAATCCTAGATTCCTCTACCATTATCTATAGGTATCTCTCTCTCTCTCTCTCTCTCTTATTCGTCTTATTTTTTGTTTGCTTCTTCTACAAATTGTTGTTCGGACTTTTGTATTGATCAGATCCCTACGTTTTTCGTTTTTGTGCCTTAAGTTTTCCGTTTCAATTGAACTCAATTCAATTGGCTATATGCTCTGTAGTTTTCTGTTAGGCGAGTTTTAGGTGGTCAGGTGAAGATAGATCATCAAATTGGATGACATAGATGCCAGTAATGATATTGTTTATGATATTTCTGTAAAATTTCAAAATAGATTTTCGTGTGTATAAAGACGTTGGTAGAGAGATTTCTGCTTTGTTGTGTGTTTTACTCCTCTCTGTTGCTTCTGCGTATGTTACTTTATCCAGCTTCTTGGTTTTGTCTTTTGATTGTGTGTTTATTTTTATTTTCTATCTACTACATTGTTTCTTCTCTATTGCTTCACTCGTTTTGCTTCTTTTGGATTCTCCTTCTATGTTGCGTTTTAGGATCAATTTTGATATTAATGATACAAAAAATGCTCTGATGGAATTTTCTGAATCCTTTACTGTTGTTTGATGCAGCTGTTCTTGATGTAATCCTTAGTTGGAAAGCTCGAAAGATCATGTCATTCTATGTTAAGTTGAGATATATTATGATGGTTGTTTCAGGCTTTCAGCTACTGCATGGGTTGTAGTTATGTCCATTACCTATGCATTCTTTTTGCAGTAGCCTCTGGGGTTTGCTAAATCTATTAAAGGCTGGATTGGAAACAATTCAAGCTCACCATCATGGTTTGTTTTGGCTGTAGTTACCTATCTCTCACCAAATATGCTGGCTGCAGTTTTGTTTGCCTTTCCCTTTATAGGGAGACTTCTAGAGGGATCAGACAATAAGATAATCAATCCTTATTCTTCCTTTTGACTTCATAAGTTTTTGCAGTGAATTTATTGATATTTTTAGGTAGTGAAATTTGAGATAAACTTAATGTTTGTACATGTTGGATTAGTTCTGATTATGATTGTAAATGATTTGCAGCCCCAACTCTAAGTTGGTAGAGGAATGCATAAGAGCTTATTTTCCCTCTTCAAGTAAGTTTGAAATGTGTAATGGAAGTTACACATTTCATTAATGATACAAAAAATGATAAATATTTGATTAATTGTTGTGAAAAAATATACTAATTAGATTAGTCATAACTCCAACTAAATGGTCATGTATCCTATTTCTAACTGTCAATTTTTTTTGTTGCAGATAAAGCCTTTGGTTCGTCCAACCCAAGCCATCATGAGGGCCCGTGTGACCACTTTCCAATGGCATGAATTCTTCCCTCGTGGTAATGAACTTGAAAATATCTGTTACTTGTCTATATTTATGTTTCAGGTAATGAACTTGAAAATATCTTTTACTTATGTATATTTATGTTTCCTGTTGAATAAATTTGTCACTATTTACTTGTTCATTTTGCAGTAAAAAACAATATCAGTGTCGTGATTGCATTGAGGGCTACTATTTATCTCTTTGGATATGGTTTAATTTGTAGTGTTTTTTCTAACATCTTTTCATTTCAATCTTGAATAGTGTGGTGGATTTTAACCATGGAGGATCTGGAAATAAAGTCCCAAATCATTTTCAATGAAAGTATCAATTATTTGCATCATTTGGGGCTACAAATTTGCAGTTGATCCTATAACAAAAGCATGGAAATAGAAGGTATGTCTTTTTGCAGACTAATTGCTTTGATTATCTTTTTTTGGTTTTCCAACTTTCCTATCCTTGTTTCCCTTTGTGTTTTTGTTTCTAGATTAAACGACTCTTTCTTTGCTTACAACTAAAGAATTTGCAATGGATGTTCCAACTAACTTAGAATCTCGAAGCCGTATATCTTTCTTCTCAAACTCGTTATTTATTGACATGCTTGATGCACCTAAAATCCGCAACAACAAAAGTCCATTCCATTCAAAGAGTACCCTCTATTAGTTACATTGGTTATCAATGTATTCGTTAATCATAGAAAGCTAAAACGTCCATTATTTATTTTCTTTCCATACAACTAGGATTTCAACTTGAGCATCTTGGCAGCTTATATGTGTCCTAGCTCAAAGTCCGAAATAATTAAGGCACATTTGTTCTTGATTTGCTCTATTTGTTTCTATGATTATTCCCTAGAAATGGTAATAAAGTTTTTTTCGTTTTGCAGGTGAATTTGCTTTAATCATGTGACAATGCCAATGAGTAGTCCTACAGTGGACATTCTTGCCTTTCCAAAAGCATGGGAGGTTGATGTACAGAAACATGTGAAGGGGCTCATGTCCTAAAAGGGTAGATGTGGCATAAAATCAAAGTTATTGGAAATGATAGACTACCCACTTTTTACTATAATGCATAAATTGAAAAATATGATAAATATAGTTGATTGTTCTTAGTTAGTACAACATTGTTTTTAAAATTGTAGTCAACTCACTGGATTCCATCACGTTAATCGACAATAGGCCCTTAAACAAGCATTTTAGCATTTACTTTCATTAATCATAAATTTTACATATTTTTGATTAATTTTTAATATTTATTATAATAATATGTATGTGAGTGATGTTTAAAAATGCAAAAAGGAAATTGTAAGCTAATTTTTTTACTAAAAGTAGTGAAATTTTTCGACGTAAAAACTGTCTAAAAGTGAAATATATCGATAGAAAAAAGCATATAAAAGCTTACACAAAGCGTCTAAAATAACATTAATGTGTCTAAAAAATCATCGTAAATGTATATTTTCGACACATCAGTGTAAATAAATTTTCGATTCTTAGATTTTCGACATTTAGATGTGTAAAAAATCTATATTTTTTCGACTCTTAGATATGCATAAAAAATTTGTTTTTTCGACTCTTAAATGAGTAAAAATTTTATATTTTTTCGACGCATCTATGTGTCTAAAAAAGCCGTTGAAAATAGTTTTTATGAAACTTTTTTTTACGCTTTATAAAGCGCCTAAAATTATTTTTAAGATGCAAAAAAGCGTCTAAAACTTCACTTTTTGTGTCATTAAATTATATATTTTGTTATAGTGTTGTATCTATTTCTATTTTTGCCTGCTCACATATTTACATCTTCATGCATTTATCTATTTTCATTTTCATGCGCATTCTATAGGAGATAGTCTCCATGTCGCTTCACATCTTGCTATACCTATACAGTGATGTACCTGTACTGGCGGGTTTGTTTGTTTTTATGTGTTTGGGTGTGTTTTGTGCTTGTTTTTGTTGATTGTATTTGTTTGTGTGTGTTTGTTTGTATTTGGCTGCTTGTTGTTCTCTGTTTCTGCTCTTACCTTAGCAGGGGGTCTATACGGAAACAGTCTCTGTATCTCTATCGCAGATGCGGACATGACTGCGTACATCTTACCCTCCCCATACCCTACTTAGGCGAGAATATGGGTATATTTGGTTTGGTTTTGTTATAGTATTGACAGATCCTAAATAAGTATATAAATTTTGGGGATTTTAGGCAAGGTAGTAATTATAATAAGAGGTCTAGCAAGGAAGGAACTTAAAATAGAAAGGGAATCTCATAGGGAAAATAATGATGATTGTCATGAAAGAAAGATTCCTGGAGAAAAATAATTTCTATTGATAGGCTATTTATGTTGAAAAACTACAGTGAAAGTAGTCTGCCAAATTACATTTAAATAAATTGATTCCAGCTCTCCAAATTCCAAAAGCTTGCGTTAGTAACCAATCACTTAACTTCAAAACTCCCTTTTCTATTCCTCTTTTTCATTAATGGAAAGCTCAAGTTTCCAAAATTAAGCTGTACATGGAATTTGGGTGAGTAGTAAAGTCCATTGAGAGCTCAACCAAGACCTCAAGCTGGGAAACATTGCCAAAGAAAATATTTAGATACAAAGGGTAAGATAGGAGCCATGTAAAAAGCCCATGTGAGTTGCAACCATCTAGAAGGCATCGGAGGAGCTCAACCATGTACATGGAAACCTGACAGCCCTCTCCTCGTCCCTTAACCCCCACCACGAATAAAACAATCCTTATCCTCAATATGCCGGCCTTTTGTAATTCTAATTTAATCAAACAGCATTACGATGTTCAATCTGCAAATGCCGTGTATATAATAAACAATGCAAAAGTAAAAAAATATTGTATGATCATAAAATAATGCTAACTTTTGGGAAAAGGAGTGTGCGGTACGTAATTCTATCGCCTTTACATTAACAAGGCTGTCATGTCAAATTAGAGCAACTTTTTCTCTCGACAAGCCCTTTAAAGCCTGACTGCTAAGCCTGAACTGTTTTGCTGTTCTCCCACATGGCCACGTAATAAGCCCCGAGATGCTTGTTTGAAGCTCAAAAGCATAAAATGAGCGGCCCTTTTGAGTAGATAATGCCATATTTTCCTTTTAATATTGCTTTTTATGTGAGAGTGCTTTACTTTAACCAAAAGAGAAAAAGAAAATAAGGGTCTCTAATGCTCTATGTTCCCCTCCACAATCCACACCCCAAAAACAAAAAGAGGAAAAAAAATAAAAATAAAAAACCAAAGTGTTTGATGGGGAAAGAAGAAAAAAGCTAGCGACTAACTTTCACTTTGAAACTCCATTTTGATGCCCAAGCATTAAATGAGTAACATTTACGACTTCCTTTTGTTTAAGTGCTTATTATAATTCAAGACCTTGTATTTCATTACCTAAAGTACTAATGAAAATCGAGAACCTTGTATTACTACAACATAGAAATTTCCATTCTTTCATTGTTTCAAACAACTATCTTATTTCATGGCATAAAAGGTGACAATTTTCGATTGCTTGCAATCTCCACCTGAATGCTAAATCTTAGTCATGCGTGTAGTCATAATATATCTTTAAAAAGTAAATTACTAAAGTTGACCGTTATTTGTGAGGAACGAGTACCCTACAGGGTAGGGTGTGTTCCAAGCAACTATAATATTCCTATCTTTCATTCAAACGATCCTTTTGTTAGGATCGCAGAATACTTTGGTGTTCAAAATATTTGGTGTGCTTTGTATGTCTTTTTAGACCAACAAAGACGCAACCTTTTTGACTGAGAACTCGATATTGAAAGAACGAATAAACAGTTCGATGTATAGTTTTGGATTGTTCTGTTATCATCGGCTATCAGTCGATCCCTCGTGTGCCTACGAGCATATTAGCCCATATCTTTGTATATATCTCTTAGTGGAACGCCATTATTATGAAGTTCAAAGTCTTAGGAGGCACCCAATACGCTTGTAAGGCAGAATTATGCAATTCAATTTGATTGCACTGAAGTTGATACTGCTACGACCACCTGTAATAATTGCATGGATTTAGCTGATATCAGATACATATACATACGGAAAAAGGAACAATGGAAAAGACCAACTTGACTGTTGATGGAGTGAGAGCTCTAGATTAATCAATCCACAATAAAAGAGCGTCGGGGAAGATAAAAGAGAACGAACAAAGCCACAGAAATGATAGTACGAAGCTTATTGATGACATGTTCTGGAAAAAGAAAAGGCACATGCAAAGCGCAAGTGGAATTTTCAGCATTCCCGACGATGGTGGAAATCCCCTTCTAATTGTTGCTTCAGTCTATGCAATGAAATGGCATGTGAAATATTGCCAAACCCTTTCTTTCTTCCCAAAAAGATCTGTTAGTTTTGTATATTATTGTTAGATCATACGTTCTCTTCCCTTTTTCTGTTCTGTTATTCTTATTAACGTTTTCTTTAGACCCCTTTTTGCTTCAACGAGACACTGAATTTAGTGAAAGTGTTAACAGCAAATACTGGTCTCACAAGGGAATGTCTTTGCATGAAACAGGTAAAAGATGAACATGATTGAGGTATGAAAGGGAGATCTCTCGTTTATCGTGTAAGGAAAATATGTTTTCGTCTTTACCTATTACCTATCAGCTAAACACATAGATAAGGTGAGTAGTGGGCGTAGCTCTCCTTTCTATGGAAAGGCATGCTAGCTAGGTGTAAGTGACTTAACTAAGTGAGTTAACGTGGCTACTCAAAGCAAAAAATACCAACAAGCTCGCCATAACTAGCTGTGGAGGATTGTTGATTGACATCAACCAAACCATTGATGCAGCATCAACATTTTGGTTTACTATTTAGGTTATACCAGCAATTTACGATTGACCTTCATGGAGCGAGAGGATTATATATTTGATGCTGCAAGTTCACGACTTTATATCAATCTAATTAATCAGTCTGTTAAGAAATAATGTTTTCCACGAAACGCTAGTCTTAGTGGAGCGAGTGTTACACTTCTGTGTCCGTCAAAATACAATAGAAACAATAACCTAATCTGAGGTTGCTTTCGTTTTCTGTATAGTTGCATAAAATCTGCCACATCCCCAAACTGATTGTATGACAACAGAAGACTCAAGGTCAATAAGACAGTTTCGAACTTACAAGTTTTCGTAAATGTCTAAACCTGTATGAAAAATGTAATCATATCTCATAAAATATTTATATAAAATCCCTTATAAAAGATCACATTCATAACAGTTATCAAATATCAT
This sequence comes from Erythroxylum suave, assembly GCA_027563595.1. NCBI lineage: Eukaryota > Viridiplantae > Streptophyta > Magnoliopsida > Malpighiales > Erythroxylaceae > Erythroxylum > Erythroxylum suave. The sequence continues at coordinate 40,393,361 of JAOSBN010000005.1, read as the reverse complement.
ATACAGCAATAAATATAAAAATCCGTAAATCTTAAATTAATCTTTTTCAACTATAAAATGGTTAAATACAAAAATAAAAATAGAGTAAAATAATAAGTCTTCTTAATCTCAAAAATAAAAAGAAAATAATGTTATTTAACCAATAGACATATGATACATCCGATACCTGAACATGTACACAAATAATCGTATCAGAAATAAAGAAAGAAAACAAATCAATAATTTTGAGAGGGCAAGAATAAATTATTCCTACTTGCAATGCCATTAAAGTGATGGATAATCTTTAAACGTTCTATACGAAAAGTTATTTTTATTTAAGTGAATTGTATTTTATATAAACTGGAGTTACAACTATAGATCCAATAAACTAGAGGTGTTACAACAAATAGATAATAACTATACAACAATAAATAATAACTCAATCAATTGTCCTTATCCTTATCGTGCCCCCGCAAGATGAAGTGTCGTGGATAAACTTGCATCTTGGATCGAAGAGTCTCAAACTGCAACCATGATAGCAGTTTTGTCAAGGCATCATCAATTTGATTGATGGCGAAAATTAGTGTCTGATGGTCGATGCATGAATTGTAACAGCTTGTTTATCATATATCTAAGATCTGGCCTTTGTTAGAGTGACATATTGAAGAGCACATAGGATACTTTGATAGAATGTCCCGTCAAACAAACTCGTACCATCATCAAGTTTGAGAGTGGTAGATGTACAAAGAGGAGTGCTACATGGTTTTGCATCTGCCATCTCAAACATACAAAGAAGATCATGAATGTACCTTTGCTGAGATAGAAAAAGACCATGTTTATTTGGAATTTTAATTCCAAGAAAGTAGCTTGGTGTGCCAAGATTCTTGAGAGAAATCCTGGAGGAGAGAGCATCCATAAAAAGCCAAAGTTGAGATGAGGAGTTACCTGTGAGAAGGAGATCATCAACATAGACCAAAAAATACGTGGTCACTCCATTAATGTGATAAATGAAGAGTGATTAATCACACACACTGGTCTTAAACCCATACTGAACCAAAAACTAAAGTAGCTCATTTTACCACGTACGAGGAGCCTGTTTTAACCCGTAAATAGTTTTTCGAAGTTTGCAGACATATGTAGGATGTTCTGGATGGTGAAACCAGGAGACTGTTTCATGTAGACAGTTTCTATAAGATGTTATTGAAGAAATGCATTATTGACATCCATCTGATGTAGTGGCCATTGACAAGCTACAGTAATGGTGAGAACAACTTTAATGGTAGGATGTTTGACAACTGGGGAAAAGGTCTCCTTATATTCAATTCCAAGAGCCTGAATAAAACCCTTTGCAACCAGTCAAGACTTGTATTTATCAATTGACCCATCAGATTTTCGTTTGGTGTGAAAAATCCATTTGTACCCAACGACATTCTGAGCTTCCGAGGTCGGAATAAGATCCTACGTACCATTTCAAACAAGATCATTGTATTCTTCCGATGCAGATGCCCGCTAATGTGACAGACAGAGATCTTTAGTAATTATGCACAGTTCCTCCGTATAGGGCAATGGGTATTTGCTAATTGTGTGGATTTATGTTGTTCTAGGCTTGGGTGCGCATTGGATGAGTACAAGTGCCAGGTGGAGGTGGTAGTGGTGGTGGTAGGTTGGAGGGGGGTATCGGTGATGGCACAGAAGATGAAGTCTTAGCAAACTCAAGTGGTGCAACGTCAAGACTCATCACAGATTTGAGAAGAATTAGGTAGTGAGGTGGAGAAGGTAGAATGTGTTGGGGCAGTTGGGAGGGTAAGGGAGGCATAGACAGGGTTTGATAAGGGAACTGATCTTCAACGAAATGAACATGCCTAGAGTTATATAGTTTGTGAGTTCTTGGATCGAGACACAAATAAGCCAAATTGCGTAAGAGAGTATCTAACAAAGACACATAGAACGGAGCAGGGTTGGAGTTTGTGATCAACATAAGGGCAAAACCAGGGAAAACATAGACACTTGAAAGAGTGGAGATGATTGTAAGTGGATGTCGTTGATGAAGGATCTCGTAAGGAGTCTTTATGCGAATGAGAGGGGTAGGCATTCTATTTATTAGGCAGACAGACGTAGGAACAACATAGGACAATATGATGAAGGGTAGGTTACTATAATGGAGAAGAGACCGAGTAGTTTCAACAATGTGATGATGTTGACGCTCAGCTATGCCATTGAGCTCAAGGTTATAGGGTGGTGTAGTAAAGTGAGAAATGTCATTTTGGATTAAAAAGGAGAGAAGCTTGATAAACTTGCCACCATTATCAGAGTAAAGTGACTTGATTTTCAAGCTGAAGAAGGATTCGACAAGAGTTTTGAATTGTTGAAAAACACGAAAAACATCTAATTATTTCTAAATGGATAAAGTTGGACATATTTTGAAAAATGGTTAAAAAAAGACAACATAGTACCTATCACCATCTACGAAGGTAACCGGAGCAGGTCCCCGAACATTGGAGAAGACTAACTTTAGGGGCCTAGAGCTACAAAGACGCTGACTCGAAAAAGGAAGTTTATGACTCTTGGCACATTCACAAGAGGCACAAACTAACGATCTCGTTGAACTAGTCTTGAGCTGTTGACTGGACTAAAGAAGCTACAAGACTTTATTTGATGGATGACCAAAAGAATGATAAAGGACAGCTGGATGTAAGACATTGGTAAAGAAAATAGTGGCGTTGGTGGTTGGAAGTTGGAGATTAACATACGACGTTGCGGTCAAACCTAGAAGGAACAGCTCCACCGCCGTTGCCTAGCCCTTAATACTACTACCCACCATTTCTATTTCTGCCAAGTTCTGTCTAGGTTTTTGCAACAGAATTCACGAGGACAATAGGTATTCCAACGATTCTATTTTGTCGCAATAAGAAGGTTTCTTAATCCACAAGCTTGTCCAATAAGTCGGCAAAGGATATAGGCTCATCCCAAGCTCGTAGAGTCGCACAAATATCCTTCTATTTTATCGGTAGACCAATGAGAGCATGAATAATAAGGTTTGAATCCTCAACTGGACACCAATTATCATAAGTTCATTTGAAATTTCCTTGATTTGATGGAGATATGATGTCATAGATAGTCCTTGTTTAGTAAGCGAGAATAGTGGCTCTTTGAGACTCATTATTCGTGATCTTGGCTTGTTGACATGCATTTGAGCAAGTAATGTCCAGGCATCATACGACAATTCAACTGAACCAAGCACGTTAATTACAGATTCATGAACTTAAGAGGTGATGGCGTGCAAGACCATCTTATCTTGATGCACCCAGTGCCCATAATTTTCTTCTATTTTCATAGGAGCGAAGTGAGTTGAATCCTCCACACAGGATAATTCGAGCCAGTAAGTTTAAAGCTCGATTGCATATTTAGAACAATTATCCCGAAATTGGCATTAGAAACAATAACCAAATTTGGATTGGCTTCATTGCTCATGTCGTTAATGGCCATGGAAACAAAGGCGTTGCGAAATTAATAGCGGAATATTGATTCATCGAAAAAAAAGAAATCGTTTGGTAAGACAACTTTGATACCATAAACGTTCTATAAGAAAGGTTATTTTATTTAAGTGAATTGTATTTTGATACAAAGATTACCTGAATATATAAACTAGAGTTACAACTGTAGATCCGATAAACTAGAGGATGTTACAACAAATAGATAATAACTATACAACAATAAATAATAACTCAGTCAATTGTCCTTATCCTTATCAATCTTTACTAATTATAAAATAAAGCAATTCAAGTTAAGTTAACTCATATGACAATAACATACATACTTTAGAAAAGAACGGAAAAAATAAATATTTACAAATTATGTAAAAATAAAATATGATTATTAAAATATAACATCATATCCTCCCTCCCACATCAATCTCATAATTATCTCTCTCCTTGGAAACCACATTTAAAAATACTATAAAATGTAAAAATCACGTCAAGACACATTCTTTTTATTTGATCCTCCTCTCACCAAAATATGTATATGTCCTTCTTCTACTAATATCTCTTGGTCGTTTAGTTAGACATAAGATTTTTAGTGGAATGGAATGGTTTACAATGGAATAGAATAAAAATAGATCTAATATTGGAAAATTATTGTTTGGGATAGATGGAAGAGTCCATAATGTAATATGGTGAACTATTGTTTGGAAGAAGGGTTTATAATGTAATGCAGTGAAAAGTTGCTTATCATTTTACATTTCATCCTAAACCTCCCAAATCGGAGGTTTCTCATTTTTACTGTTTATATATATATATATTGGGATTAACATTGAATTGATTATTTTTCTATATATTAATTTGTATGATGATAACACTATATATATATATATATATATATATATATATATATATATATATTGGGATTAACATTGAATTGATTATTTTTCTACATATTAATTTGTATGATGATAACATTTTCAATACATTGTGATTTCTTTTGGAATATAATTTATGTGGCACGGAGATGATGATCTAAACTTTGTATTGGATAGTCACGAATCAAGGGAGACAATCCCTAAGGCTATATTTGGTTGAGAGTTTATTAATGGAATGAGATGGAATGTAATATTATTTCATCATTTAGGATGAGGGTTTATAATGGAATTGAATAAAATGAGATACAAAAGGAGGGTTTCATCTTATAACACACACACACACACACACACACACACATATATATATATATATGTATATAACTAACTTATCTTACATAATTGATGATTTTTAGGAACTCTGATATAACTTTGAATATTAGTAATAATACAAATTAACTAATGATACAACATTCCAAGGAAGTTTAAATGGAAAGAAGGAAGACACAATCGCATATGGTCATAACTCTTTTTTTTTTATACTCAAGATTTTAACCTCCTTTCGTTTAACCCATATCTATTATGAGTTCACTTCAACAAATTGATGTCTAAACTATGAGTAGGGTATGATAGATATTTATATAATATAAAAACATAGAAACATGATGAACTTGGTACAATTTTGATGGAAGTGTCAATTTATAAGCTCACTTACCGATTTGTTGAATAATGTCAAATGGTCTAATATATCTTGAGCTAGTTTTTTTTTTCCAATTGCATAACTCCTTTTATTAGCAACACTTTAAGAAAAATATTATCAACTATCTTAAATCTAGGTCTCGTCTTTCATTATCAACACAAGACTTTTGTTGTGCTTAAGTAGCTTCCATTTTATCTTTTAATAACTTGAATCTTCTCAAGAGTGATCTTAAAAATTTCAAGCCACATAATTGCGTCTATTTACTTCATTTCTACAACTCATTCCAATAAAATAGAGAATAACATTTTTTTGGCCATGTAATACGTTATAAGGTGTCATTTAAATGGTGGAATTATAGTTATTGGCATGGCCAACTATACCAGAGGTAAATATTCTTCTCAAGTCACTTTGAACTCTAAAGCAAATGCTTGAATCATATCTTATAAAGTTCAAATTATTCGTTCAAATTGACTATCTGATTAAGGATGAAAAATGTACTAACCTCTACTCTCGTACCTAAAGCCTTATAAAAAGCTCTCCAAAACTAATAAATAAATTGGGTGCCTTTGTCATATACTTTAAACTTCGAGGATTTATGCAAACTCATTATTTAATTGACATAAAATCTGTCAAATATGAAAATTCTATATTTACTCGTATTGGTAATAAAGTACCACGTGTAGTAAGTAGATGTATAACTACCCATATGGAGTCATGCTTGGATCAAATGGTAACCTAATCAAAAATTCCACATTATACTATTCAATTTTCACTTTGAAATTAAAAATGGCTAGATTAATTTCATTGGCTTTTGGTTAAATCATTTTCACTTGCTTTCCTTTACTAACTACATTTAATAGCCTATCTTACAAAATAGTAGAAGCCGATATAGCTCCTGAAAGAAAAAAAGAACTCATCTCGTGGATTAGTTATGCTTCAAAATCTTTGTCTCCTCTAAACTAATGTCCTTGTTCTCTATATCTATAACATCATCCACTTTGTTTTTGACATGAGCCTTAGTTTGCCATCCCATAAAATCAATAAGTAGTGAGAATACTATCAAAATATGAAGAGTTGAGAATTCTACAGATAACGTTTAACATGATGTGGAACTAGTTTCTACACTATTTTTCACCTTTAAATCTTTATTAACCCTTACTTGAGAAAGAATTATTGATTAAGTTTTAAAAGAGATGCCACCATCTTTTATTTATACTAGACTTTCTGTTCTATTTCCTCTTACAATCTTTTATTTCTCTTATATTCTAGCCCCATTTATGACCTTAGCTAAACATCTATAAAGAGGGATTACTAATGGTTTATAAATTGAACCGTGAAAGCTTCTAATAGACCACTTCATCTTATCTCTCTCAATAGCCACTAGATGTGGGGACTTAGTTGAAATTTTTTAAGTACTCTTTTAAAATTGAACCTCGTTGCTTCAACTGATCAAATTCTATAGTTCATTTTCCTCAAGAGATAAACACTAAAAAAAAATTGAATGAGTTTTTCAAATATTTTGTGGTGCAAAATACCTTACTAGATAAGTTGCTTTTCTAACTTTGTTCCACTTGATTGCTGACTTGTTTAGTTAAAAGGCCAATTAACTTATTATTAGGATATACTAAAGTGCAACTTATGTTCCCTACATTCAGTAGAAAATATTTAGCATTTTTCCAACTTTACAATCAAAGGTGGAGGCTTACCCATAATAAAATGTGTTAATAAGGATAATAAACTTTTTCATTTGAAGTAATAATAGATTGTGAAACAATAGTACTAACAGTGACAGTGCCATTGGTGGCTAACCCATTTAAACATTATGTTAGCTATATTTCTCATCTTCTATGCATTCCATTGTATAAAAATTCTTATGTTCACCACATCAACTTTTAGAGTTAGAGATAGCGATAGAATTGAATTTGGTGTAACCCGGACTTAATATCTCCTCCTACCACGATTTTAGCTTAAAGGTACTAGATCAACTTATATTGATGGTTCATCAAGAGTAGGTGCTCCTCCAACTCACACAAGACTCTCATCATTCATCTACTTATTTTGCTATAAAGGAATAAAGAACAATAGTTAACTAGAGTTTATCAACTTTATACTAAGGAATTCAAAGAAATGTAATTTCAATCCTAAACTCCATAATGTATCAAATATAATGAATATTGTTCACTAGTAGAATTTAGGTGTATAAAACTTAATTTAGCCTTAACTAAACCCTTCCCACCATGAACCTTCAAGTCTAATAAGTCTATATCATAATCATAAATCAAACCTTAACTTTGAAACCAACTTTGACACATTTTAAACTTGAAGGGTGTAATTGACTAGGATTTAAGATTATATAGGCATATTTGAATACTATAAACATCGATACTTGTTTAAACTTCCATTAAAATGTAACATATCTCACAAAATATCCTTATAAAAACCCTCACAATAATGATAATTTTCAAATATTTAATAGTATATACTCATTTGAATATCCCAAATAGACAATCTATACTACTGTAAAGGGGTTGAATACAAAAGAGAAATGAGTACATATGAAGTATCTTTTAGTATAAAAGTAAATGAGTCTTCTTGGTCTCCAAAATGAAAAGAAAATGCCTCCATAAGAAATTTTTATGATTGCTTTGATACTTGTATTTGTAATACATAATAATATTATAAATAAAGAAAATAGGCAATTATCCTATTTTAGTGAAGATGGATTCGTCCTACCTATGTCCTAATGAAAGTGACAAACCCCCTTTACTGAATATAACAAGATTCAATTTAAATTAACATAGTCCATATGAAAATAACATACACTTTGGAAATAATTTAAAAATATTTGCAAATCACATAAAAGGTGGGAATAATTATTCAAAATATAGTTTTTCATCCTCCTAATTGAACCTCGTAACTTTTTCTTTTAGAAAACTATGTTTAAAATAACATAAAACTCATTCATAAATCAATGGTTAAAGAATCATAAGAAAACTCTTTCTTCTTATTCAAATATGTAATAGTATATACCCATATGAATATCCCAAATAGACCATCTATACTATTGTAAAGGGGTTGAATACAAAATAGAAAGGAGTGCATATGAAGTATCTATCAATTAGTATAAAAGTATATTAGTCTTCTTGGTCTCCAAAATGAAAAGAAAATGCCTCTATAAGAAAGGTATATGATCGCTTTGATACTTATATTTGTAATAAATAATAATATTAGAAATAAAGAAAATGGTCAATTATCCTATACTAGTGAGGATGGATTCTTCCTACATATGTCCTAATGAAAGTGACAAACACCCTTTATTGATCATAACAAGATTTAATTTAAATTAACGCAGTCCATATGAAAATAACATATACCTTGTAAATAATTTAAAAATATTTGCAAATCATATAAAAAGTTAATAATTATTCAAAATATAGTTTTTCATCATCCAAATTGAACCTCGTAACTTTTTGTTATGTTGAAAACTATGTTTAAAATACCATAAAACTCATTCATAAATTAATGGTTAGAGAATCATAAGAAACCCCTTTCTTTTTATTCAAATATGTAATAGTATATATCCATTTGAATGTCCCAAATAGACTGTCTATACTACCGTAAAAGGGTTGAATACAAAAGAGAAAGGTATATATATCTATCAGTATAAAAGTAAATGACTATTTTTGGTCTCCAAAATGAAAAGAAATCGTGTTTACAAGAAGTTATGAAAGGTATATGATCGCTTTGATACTTGTATTTGTAATAAATAATAATATCAGAAATAAAGAAAATGGTCAATACTAGTGAGGATGGATTCTTCCCACCTATGCTCTAATGAAAGTGACGAACCCCCTTTACTGATCATGACAAGATTTAATTTGACGAACCCCCTTTACTGATCATGACAAGATTTAATTTAAATTAATGTAGTCCATATGAAAATAACATATACTTTGGAAATAATTTAAAAATATTTGCAAATCATGTAAAAATTGAGAATAATTATTCAAAATGTAGTTTTTCATCCTCCTAGCTAATTGAACCTTGTAACTTTTTCTTATGTTGAAAACTATGTTTAAAATAACATAAAACTCATTCGTAAATCAATGGTTAGAGAATCATACAAAAACTCTTTCTATTCAATTTTGAACCTTGTAACATTTCTACTGTTGAAAATATGTTTAAAATAATATAAAACTCATTCATAAATCAATGGTTAGAGAATCATAAGAAAACTCTTTCTTTCTATTTAATTCTCTTGGCGACGATGCACCCAAACCGCCTGATAGTTTGTATGTCCTTTTTCTACTAATATAGAGTTTTTGGCCAAAATGCAAAAGGTTCTTACCCTGAATCCTGAGTACATAAACTCAAAAGTCCCTCGTTGTCTTGCTACTATAGAAATACAATATCAAAAGAAATCATAATCCATATAAGTTACCATGATGAGAATCGCATATACTCCATCAACCAACATTCAGAAGCATAAAACAATAGCAGAAATTTGAGGAACATCGAAGATGAGAAAAAGAAGTAATGTCTGAAGCTCACAAAGAAGAAAGAAGGAGGCTTTTGGATTGGGAACAGAAGAGTGATGCTGATTCAAAGTGAAGACATGTGACTCACGTGAGAGAGACTACATTAGATGCTAAAGCAAAACATAGAAGTATTATATCATAAATGCACAACAGTAGAATTAGATGATCATGTGAAGGACACATGACATATAGCTGACCTATAAAGACTCAACCGAAAGCATTGTCTTCAACTCCTATAAATAAGACAGAAGCTCCTCAGTAGTGAGACATACAAATACACAAAAGAGACTTCATTATTATCACTAAACTATAATAAAAAATCTGAGAGTATAAGAATTAAAGAGACATGATTGAGAGTTGCTAGGGTACGTATCTAAGGGTATTAAGGAGAGTTTTGAGACTCTTTGCAAGTGTTTTAGAAAACACTCGCACTCTTGTAACCTTGCTCTATTCTTGATACTAGTTGAACCACAAGTGTGGAATCCTTGGATGTCGATAGCATTAAAGCTATTGAACCAAGTAAAATTAGTGTTATTTACTTTTCTGCAATTTTTAATTCCTACAAGATTAACAAATTCGTTATCAGTTTTGTTTGAGAAAGATAGCAATACAACACTTATATCCTAACAGAAGTGGTATCAGAGCATTTTGGAAACCTACTGGGGCATTTCTTAGCCACTCAAAGCTTCAAAGAATCATCAAGAATTGTCTGTAAGTAAAGGTCTATTATTTCTTTAAACTACAGTCACAATGTTAGGAAAAGAAATGGATGTATTTACTGGAAAAGTAGACTTTACCATCTGGAACCACAGATGCAAGCTCTTCTTGAGTTCTATGATTGTTATGGGGCTATTGAAGATCAATATGATCTTGAGACTGATTCAGTAAAGAAACTTAAAATGCAAAGACTTGCACATTGCAAGTTAATGCTTCACTTATCACTAACAGTGATAAGAAAAGTGCAGATTTGTAACACTGCACAAAAGTTATGGATCAAACTTGATGATCTTTATGCAAAGAAGTGTCTTCCTAACAAGATGACACTTCTCCACAATCTTGCTAACTACAAGATGAATACCTCTGTCTCTTTAGATGACAACTTAGACTATTTCTTTAAGCTAGTTCAAGACTTAGAAGCTACAGATGAAAAAATATCTGAGGAGCATCAAGTTGTAGTGATTCTAAAGGCTTTACCTTTTGAATTCAATGCATTCAAGAAGGTAATTAAACATGCTAGTGGAGAATCCCTCACTGTAAAGAGGGTGTTAGACTCAGTAATGGAAGAAATAGTGGATGTTAACCCTTTTAAGAAAGAGGCAGAAGTGATGTCTGTAGAGAACAATTATGAAAAGAAATCTCATAAGAAAAATAGCAAGAAAGGAAAGTTGTAGAAGGGAAGTGGAAATGATAAGCACACCAATGAAGGTGAAGAAAAGAAGAAAAAGGGAAAAGGAAAGAAGTGCTATTACTGTGATAAGGACGAACATTTTACAAGGGACTACAGAAAGAAGAAAAGGGACAAAGCTACAGAAAGTGGAGAAGTAGAAAATGTAGAAAAATCAAAAGACTCAAGTGGTGATGAGATTCTGGCTGTCATTGAGGACAGTGAAGACCTGAGTAGAGAATGGATACTCAGGCTGTACAATGCATGTGACACCATATAGAGACTGGTTAACTACATTTGAACCAGTCATTACCAAGGTTAAAATGACAGATTCTGGGCAGCAAAGGATAGAGGGGATTGGAAGTGTTTCCATCAACATGTTTGATGGAAAGAGAAGGATCCTCAGTAATGTTAGATTTGTGCCTAGAATAAGGAGAAATCTGATTTATGAAAGCTTGTTTGATAAGCAAGGATTTTAGATCAGATCACAAGGTGGACTCAAAGAAATCCTAAAGGATGGTATAGTCATTATTAGAAGAGTTGAAAGGGGATGTTATAGGCTCAACAGAAGTCAATCAAGTTTTAGAGAATGAAAATCATGAACCAACCAAGGAATGGCATGCAAGGTTGGGTTATGCAGGGAACAAAAGCTTATTCCATCTCCCTAAACAAGGTTTAATCCTTGAATAGAACCTACAGAAGCTGGATTTTTGTGAATCTTATGTGCTAGGAAAGCATCACAGATCTAACTTTCAAAAGGGAGCTCAGAGAGCCATAGAGATCATGGAATATGCTCATAATGATCTCTGGGGGCCAGCTTAAGTACCTATAGCAGGAGGGAGCTTATACTTCATATCCATTATTAATGACGAATCTAGAAAGTGTTGGGTATATCCAATGAAGAGGAAGGATGAAGCACCAGAGAATTTCATAAGATGACATACACTTATAGAAAATCAGACTGGGAAGAAATTAAGATGCCTAAGGACTGACAATGGATTAGAATACTGTAATAAAAAATTTGAAGATTATTGCAGCAAGAAAGGAATCCTAAGGCACAAAACAGTAAGATCTACAGCTCATCAGAATGGAGTTGCTGAGAGACTCAATAGGCCTCTCCTAGAAAAGACAAGGTACATGTACTCTCTTTGGGTTGCTTACACTCTCTATGGGGAGAAGCAATTAGGATAGCAACCTATCTAGTTAATAGGCTCCCTACATTTGCTAATGAATTCAAAACTCCACAAGAAGTATGGAATGGAAAGAAACCAAGGTTGGCTCATCTAAGGACTTTCAGATGTGTTGCTTATGCACATCAGAAGGAAGGAAAACTGGAACTTAGGGCAGTAAAGGGAGTATGCTTAGGTTATCCAAAAGGAGTCAAAGATTACAAGATTCTACTACTTTAAAAGGGAGGTTTTAAAACCATTATTAGCAAAGATGTAATCTTTAAGGAAGATGAATTTTCTTTGCTGAATAGGAACATCTAAAATTCAGACCTCTAAAAGGAAGTTCAGGAGCAATTAGGATCACTAAACAACCCAGTCTCATTCTATGTGCCACCAGAAACTGAAGAAGATGGTAGAGCTCAACCTTTAGATGTGGAACCTACGCAAAGCTCTACACATCATGAACAAAGGATAGAAGAGACTGAAGGTGTGGGTGAAGAAGAAACACCCCACACACAACTTCAGCTAATCAACAAGGAAGTATATAAGACTATCAACTCACGAGGGATAGGCAGCCAAGACAGAGAATCCCTAATAGGAGATACATTGACTCAAACTTGGTTGAATATGCTTGTCTTGTGGCTGAAGCTATCGAATGGAAGGCTCCTGAAGCTTTTGAAGAAGCCATGACTAGAAGTGATGTTAAACAGTGAAAGGAGGCTTATAAAAAAGAGTATTCTTCTCTAATGAAGAATATGACTTGGAATTTAGTGCCTGGACCTCCTAAAGTCAAATTAATGGAGAACAGATGGTTATTCAAGCTAAAGAAGGACTAATAGAAGCTGAACCCATAATTTACAAGGCAATACTTGTAGCTAAAGGGTATAGGCAGAAAGAAGGAGTTGACTACAAAGAAATATTCTCACTAGTAGTCAGATTTAAGACAATCAGACTCATTCTAGTGTTAGTTACTGTCTATGATTGGGAAATCCATTAAATGGATGTCAAGATAGCCTTCCTATATGGAAAGCTAGAGGAGACTATCTACATGAAACAACCCATCAATTTTGTAGACAAAGATAAGTCTGACTATGTCTGCCTGCTTCAGAAGTCCCTATATGGGCTGAAGCAAGCACCCAGACAGTGGAACAAAAAGTTCCATGAGATAGCAAGTGAGATGAACTTTGTAAGAAGTGCCTATGACTACTGCTTATACTACAAGAACTTAGGAGGGACAGAGCCCATCTTTATGTTGGTCTATATAGACGACTTAATTATTCCTGGAAAAGAGCTAGGCAGAATAATTGAATTGAAGAATACTCTGAGCAAACATTTTGAAATGAAAAATTTGGGAGAAGCTCAGAAGTTACTAGGGATGCAAATTATAAGGAATCGGAGGGAGGGAAAACCATGGTTGAATCAACAAAGTTACATCTGAAAGGTACTAACTCAATGCAACATGGAATGGCAAAATCTACCTCTATTCTTATAAGCTCACATCTTTAGATGGTTACTGGTAAGAGCCCCCAAACTGAAGAAGAAAAGAAAGCTATGTTAAACTACCCTTATGATGTTGGAGTTGGTAGCATCATGTATATAATGCTATGTACCAACCTGATCTTGTATATACTATAAGCATTCTAAGCAAGTTCATGTCCAATCCTGGCTTTGAGCAATGACAAGGACTGAAGAATGTCTTCAGATACCTTGCTGGAACCCTAAGCTATGGATTGCGTTTCACTAAAGCTAAGCTAGCTAAAATCAATAGTCTAAGCCTACATGGATATGTAGATGTAGATTACACAATAGATAAAGACACAAGAAATCAATTTCTGCATATTACTTTACACTAGCAGGAAACATAATCAGTTGGAAGGTACAACAAAAATCAATTGTATCACTCTTAACTACAGAAGCAGAGTTTTATGCAATTACAGAAGGGGTAAAGGAATTAACATGGTTATCAGGCATCCTAAGAGAAATCTGAGCTAACCTAGCAACAACAATAATTTACACTAACAGTCAAAGTGCACTGTACCTGAGTAAAGACCTGATCCTGCATGAAAGGTCCAAGCATGCTGATGTCTGACTCCATTTCGTGAGAGATAGAATAGTGCAAGGCTTCTTCACCCTGGAGAAAATCATAGGAGAGCAAAACCCTTCAGACTTTGGGACAAAAGTATTAACTAAAATGAAATTTATTTTCTGTAGGGACTATTTACAAATTACAGAAGCCCCTTGACTTCAAAGGTCAATCCATCCGATCTCACTAGAGTGGTGAAAATTAGGGTTTCGGATTTCAAAGTCACTCTTAGGTTTTTGTTCAGAGTGAAGATTGATAGAGTAGAAGGGAATAATGTGATGAGAATCACATATACTCCATCAACCAACACTCAGAAGCATAAAACAATAGCATAAATTTGAGGAACATCGAAGATGAGAAGAAGAAGTAATGTCTAAAGCTCACAAAGAAGAAAGAAGGAGGCTTTCGGATTAGGAACAGAAGAGTGATGCTGATTGAAAGTAAAGACATGTGACTCACGTGAGAAAGACTACATCAGATGCTAAAGCAAAACATAGTCGTTTTAACATAAACTCACAGCAGCAGAATTATGTTTTAGTTGATTATGTGAAGGACACATGACATATAGCTAACCTATGAAGACTCAACCGAAAGCATTGTCTTCAACTCCTATAAATAAGACAGAAACTCCTCAGCAGTGAGACATACAAATACACAAAAGAGATTTCATTATTTTCACCACACTGTAATAAAAAATCTGAGAGTGTAAGAATTAGAGAGAAAGGATTGAGAGTTACTAGGGTACTTATCTGAGGGTACTAAGGAGAGTTTTGAGACTCTTTGCAAGTATTTTAGAAAATACTTACACTCTTATAACCTTGCTCTATTCTTGATACTAGTTGAAACCACAAGTGTGGGATCCATGGATGTAGATAGCATTAAAGCTATTGAACCAAGTAAAATCAGTGTTCTTTACTTTTCTACAATTTTTAATTCCTACAAGATTAACAAATTCTTTATAAGTTTTTGTTTGAAAAAGATAGCGATACAGCACTTATATCCTAACAACTACTTTCATACAAATTATAAAGGGAGAAAAATAATTAATTAAAAAAATAATTAATTCAACTTCTCTATCTTGAAAAAATAAGAAAATGATCCAATAATCATAAAATCACCATGTAAACTCAAGCCAAAAATATATAACCCATTTCTTTCTATCTTTAAAAAAAAATATGGCCAAATCGATAAACCAATGGAAAAAAAATTCAATCACAAAAAATTATTTTAAATAATTCCTTTACTGAAAATGAAATTACCAACTTAATTTATATCACATTATCTTAAGGTACATTCAATCAATTTGTTGAAGTATAGTCTAGTATTACATATAGTTACATGCACGAGTCATTGTTAAATTAATCAGTAACATATAAACTACTGACGTATAAAAGAGGATTATTCTATTAGTACTCCAAACTAACTCCGCATACAACTAATAATATTGGGGATCCTTGTATAGCTCTAATCATTCACAATAATTACAAATATAAGTTAACCTACGGTTATAATATCCAAAACAAAAATCTAAAGAGAAAGAAAGAGTGTAAAATTTGTATATGACCTATTTGATCCCAAACTTTCTATAGCCTATATAATTCACTTTCCTAACCCATATGCAAGCATCAATTTAACTAAATAAATCAAAATCCCCCAAAATTATTAATTTTCTCTTCCTAAAGATTTATACATGACCTAGTAAACTAAAGATTACCCCAATAGTTACTCAAGTCATGCTAATTAACAAACTCGATTTTCATTCCATTCGCATCAATTTCTCTTTTTAGAAAGTGACTAGTTTGGCTCCACCCTGAAAATTTGAACCCAAAGTGTTAATCTTGCCCCTAACTCAACGAAATTTGAAGAAATGAATTTAGAAGTGTTTTGGTTCGTTTTTGGTAAAAGCGTGAAAGAAGAGGGAGTGAAGAGAGTCACTAACGGAAAAGGAAAAGATGAACCCTCCTTTTACCCTTTGTCCTCTTTTAACACTCATAAAACCAATCCCCCACTTGTCTAATTGTTTAATCAACTGAAACCTTCAAATGGATTGATCTAACAATGATAGAATTTCATTCATATTCGATCGTTAAATAGGTATCGAGTATATACTTATATCTCTTATGTATAAGCATATATTTTGGAATGAGAAACTTGGAAGAAAGTAGGACAATGTCCCAAGCTTCAATCCCTTCTCTACCCTTTCATAAAAAGACATATGTTAAGATGAATTGCAGGCGACGTTTTATAGAGTTCTAACAAGCATACAAGTTGGACATGGTATCCTGCAGAATAATAATTATTACTCTTCAGGCGTTTTAATAATTTTTCACTCTAATGATTGACCGCTTTAGACTATGACGTGAGATAGTCTTTGGACAAGAAATACAAGGAATTTAAAGAAAGAAACCAAAGCATTGGCCTAGGAATATGGAAGCTTGTTTTCGTTTATGTTTCACTTGATGATTTGCTTCTTCGTCTTTGAATCAAAGATTGGTCCAAAAGCTCCACACTTTATGCAATAATGGGGGAAGAGAGAGAGAAAAGAGAATGTGTTGATGTTCTTAATAATCCCCATGCAATATATGTGCATTAAAAGCGGCGAAGTTGTCTAACATTGTAAGCATGTAAATAAGGATAACTAAATGGAAACACTTTATTCCTTGTCCTTGAGTCCGGAAGGTATTCGTACACAGTTCCCGATTCCTTCAGACACACAGTCCCCATTCTCTTTTCAGGTCCTCGTCTTTGGAGGATGGTGAAAAAGATGGCACACATTCACTCTCACTACTCACTTTAGCCACCAATTTTTGAGGACAAGATCTTTTCAAGTTCAAAACTGCTTATAACTTGCTATGGAATGTAGATTCCATCTCTTAAGTAGCTGCTTTTCCGTTCGACTGTGTGTTAATTAGCAACTAAGGAACCTTATTATCAACTGAGTAGCCTTTTTCCCATTGATTCTTGGTTGCTTTCCTTAGGCGATATATCGTTCCGTTTAACTAATTAAGTCACATATGTTAGTTTGACAAGGACTAGAAGTTGTGAACGATGGTTTAGATGGAGAGAATAATTTGGTCTTAAGTTAGTATAAAAATTAGAGTAGATGCGTTAAGTGATTAGAACACTTCTCAACAATTGAAAAAGAAGTGTTGGGGTTCATGGGTTAAAAAGTGATTATGGTAAGATTTTGTTGTGTAGTGAGGAGAGGAGTTGTTGATTTTTAGGCTAGAAACTTAATTAATGTAATCTAGCATAAAAGAAAGAGACCCACTTAGGAAAACCATATCTTTCTAAACAATTTAATAGAGATTGAGAGAGAGAGAGGGCAAAAGCTGAGTTGCCTTTGATACTGGTGCATTCGTCCTGCTTGTCAGCACATGCATTCCACTTTCCACTACAAAATCGACTTTGGACCCCAAAATTTAACCTCCCCTTCAAGAAAAGCATACCCAACCTCATCACATATATTTCACATCCCTCAACTACGACCAAGATATTATAGTCTCTCAGAACCAAGAACTAGCTAGCTTTACTTCACAACACGCTTGTACTCTATCCATGAAATCCAAATCTTTACAGATTTTCCTACATCCTCGACCACTTTAGGTTTCTTTCCTCTTCTTTTTCCCATTTATATCCATCATCAGTTAGAGTTGCTTATAGAAAGATGAGAGCAGGAGGTGGCACAGTGCAGCAGTCTCTAACAGCAGAGGCAGCTAATGTCGTAAAACAGGCTATAACTCTTGCTAGACGGCGAGGTCATGCCCAAGTGACTCCTCTCCATGTAGCGAACACCATGCTTGCAGCATCTACAGGCCTATTGAGAACTGCTTGCCTTCAATCACACTCTCACCCTCTTCAGTGCAAAGCCCTAGAGCTTTGTTTCAACGTAGCTCTTAATCGCCTCCCAGCCTCAACGTCGAGTCCCATGTTGGGTACGCACCCTCAACAATACCCTCCTATCTCTAACGCTTTGGTCGCAGCTTTTAAGCGTGCTCAGGCCCACCAACGGCGCGGTTCAGTTGAAAACCAACAACAACCCCTCCTAGCTGTGAAAATAGAGTTAGAGCAGCTCATAATATCCATTTTAGATGATCCTAGTGTTAGTAGAGTAATGAGAGAAGCTGGGTTTTCTAGTACCCAAGTGAAAAGCAATGTTGAGCAAGCGGTTTCTTTAGAAATATGTTCTCAAAGTTCTCCGTCCTCCGTGAGTAGCTGTAAGGCTAAAGATAAGTATGTTTTAACTCTTTCTCATCAGTCACAGCCTCCATTGAATCAAGCTGGAGCTCAAGCAAGCACACCAACTCTCTTAGATCCAATTAGAAATGAAGACATTGCGAGTGTTATCGATAATTTGATGGATAAGAGAAGGAGTGTCGTGATAGTAGGAGAGTGCCTCAGTGCGCTAGAGGGTGTAGTTCAAGGAGTGATTAACAAGTTTCACAAGGGAGATGTAGCTGAAACTTTAAGGAAAGTCAAGTTCTTAAAATTTTCAGGATCTTCTTTTGGAAGTCTATCTAGGTTAGAAGCCGAACAGAAACTTGAAGACCTTAAGGTACATGTGAGAAATTACATGGGACAGGGAGTTGTCCTAAATTTAGGTGATCTTAAATGGGTTACCGAGTATAGAGCTAGTAGTTCAAGTGAGCAACGGAGGAGTTGTTTCTGTCCTGTGGAGCACATGATCATGGAACTTGGGAAATTAGTCTGCGGCGTTGGAGATAACAATGGAAGATTTTGGCTCCTGGGGATTGCCACCTTCCAAACATACATGAAGCTTAAATCAGGATATCCGTCACTTCAAACTCTCTGGGGTCTTCGTCCAGTAACTATTCCTGCTGACAGTTTGCGCTTGACTCTAATCTCTGACAGGTAAACAGTCGGTGAAGTTTGATAGATATATATAATCCATATGGCATTGTTATCACTCTTTATTTCTTTCCGCCAATCTTTTAGATTCTTTTCTTTTGCATGAACTCATCGTTGATCATACATATAAATCTTAATAATAGACTTAGCAATGTGTATATCTTTCCTTGTTTTACAGAAAGAACTACGTGTGGAACATTTTAAAGCAATACGGGACAAAGTTTCTTTTTTCTACTTTAAACTTTATTTGTTTTTAGAGACTTAAAAACTTGACCATTTACAAGTGTTATTAGAACTTAACGATGGTAGAGAAAACTTATGTAGAATGTAGTTATGGTTTTAGAGAAATCATAAGCTAAAGTAAGAAAATTTTATCTTTTCTTTAGATGTTAAAGGTAGGGATAAGTATTAAAGGGTCTTTAGCTCATATTACCTCGAAGAACTCTCTTCGATTCAATTGTAAAAGAAAAAGAGTGATCAGAGAAAGATTAAAGCATTTCATGTTCATTTTCCTTCAGTGGCTTTTGCAATGTGAAGCTCAATGAAGTTACTAAACGTCATTATTCTTCTACCTTTCATTTCAGTGAACTACAAAGTCAGTCCACTAGCAACAAAGCTGAGAACGAGTCGAGCTGGATTATAATTGAAAGTGACGAAGAAAAACAGCTAACATGCTGTTCTGATTGCTCGGCAAATTTTGAAAACGAGGCTCGAAGCTTTCGGAGTACCACTTCCAAGAGTGACTCTACAAGTTCCGCCCTTCCTATATGGCTTCAACAATACAAAAATGAGAACAAAGTTCATAGCACTAATGGCGATAAGGTAATGACTAAACAAACAATTACAATTTTTCCGTATAATGCTAGGAGAGCTGTATTCTCAACTTATAGTAGTTCGATATTTGTAAATTGTCATGGGCTGCTTATTTTTCTCATTTTCTATCTACAAGGATTGTATCTCAATCAAAGATCTCTGCAAGAAGTGGAATTCAATTTGCGGTTCAATCCACCGACAATCCAACTCATCCGAGAAAACCCTCACATTTTCTTCGATTTCACCTTCTTCTTCTTCTTCTGGTTTCTCGTACGAGCAACAGTACACCAATTTGCACCAAAACCACCATGACTGGCCAATTCTTGGACCAAAGCAGTCATGGAGGGACCACCAACTCTGGGTTGGCACAGACACTACTGTCAACAAGGGCAACGGGGAACCCAGTTTGAGAATGTACATTCCAGAACACAAAGATGATTATTTGATGCAGCCATTCACGTCAAATCCTCATTCTACCCCCAACTCAGCTTCTACCATTGATGTCATGGAGACAGAGCAACTCCACAAATTCAAGGAGCTAAATGCTGAGAACCTGAAAACCCTATGCAACGCTTTGGAGAAAAAGGTGCCTTGGCAGAGAGATGCAATCCCCGAAATAGCGAGCACAATCTTGCAGTGCAGGTCCGGTATGTTGAAAAGAAAGGGAAAGGTGAGAAGCAGTGAGGCCAAAGAAGAAACTTGGCTATTCTTTCAAGGAGTGGACCTGGACGCCAAAGAAAAGATAGCTAAAGAATTGGCTAAACTTGTTTTTGGCTCATACGACCACCATGTTTCAATAGCATTAAGCAGCTTTTCATCTCCGAGAGCAGACTCTACCGAAGATTGTAGAAACAAAAGATCAAGGGACGAACAAAGTTGCAGCTTTATCAAGAGATTCGCTGAGGCAGTGTCAAGTAATCCGCATAGGGTTTTCTTAGTTGAAGATGTTGAGCAAGCAGATTACTGCTCTCAAATGGGGTTCAAGAAAGCAATTGAGAGAGGAAGGATTGTCGATTCTAATGGTGAAGAAGTTGGTCTAAGTGATGCTATAATCATATTGAGCTGTGAAAGCTTTAGCTCAAGGTCAAGAGCATGTTCGCCTCCTGTCAAACAGAAAACAGATGGCTCTCATGAAGAAAACGGAGATGCTGCAATGGACGAGACAAGTCCTTGTGTTTCACTTGATTTGAACATCTCTATCGATGATGATCATAGTCCAGAAGCTCAATCAATCGACGACATTGGCCTTCTTGATTCTGTCGATAGGCAGATTACCTTTAAAATTCACGAACTGTGATAATGAATTGCAAGCTGGCAAATCTTCTCTCAATTGTTACCTTTCTTTTTTCCTTCAGTATTTTCTTACTTTTTTCTTTTTTTGGAGTTGGAAAAAGTCATTTTGATCACATAGAATTTGCAAGACTGAAAGTGAAAGAAGTTGCCTTTTCCCTGTATAATCACATTGTATATTATAATCCATGACCTTACTTGGGGTAGCTTTGATTCTTCGACTCATAAAATAATGTCTTCTTCCTCCACGACAAGTTCTATGAAAGATACCTAGTTAAGCAACATAACTCGTGTCCCCTGTTTTCCACTTATATTCATGTTTCTTTGCTTTTATATTTAACATGCAAAAGGGTATTCCATATTGTGTTAATTTCTTGCCAAAAACATAAAAATTAATCTGATGGAGATAAGTCCAACTGTCTTTTCATACATATGCACCGTTGGTAAGTCGTGGATGAGGATGACGAGCTTACTCGACTTTCCAAATGTGATTTTCTTGGCTGTGAAAAAAACTCATAGTCTCAGACGGGCAGCTATTTAGTTTGACTTCTGTATGCTGAAAAGACCGATGCTTGCCACCTCAAATAAGTTTTACTTTCAACCAAAATCTCATTTCCCTTCAAATGTCTTTTTAGTCAATTAATATATCATTCCCAATTATTGTATTTTTTTGTAATCGTAATATAATAAAAAATTTGGAATTTAAAACTTAAATGTGTAAACATATTATGTCTTGATGAAAAGTAGTAACAAAAATTTTGTTTGATTTTCTGTTTCCTTTATTAAATTTAATTTAAATTTTTGTTTTTCTAAAAATTTTAATTTATGTTTTTAGTTTTAGTTTCTTCCAAATTTTATAATTTTTGAAATCTATAAAATTTAGTTTTTGATCGTAAATTTTTGTTTCTTGTGATTATTTTGCTTTACATCAACAAAATATATGTTATTTAATTATTTGATATTAATTGTTAATAAGAATTATGACTAATACAATTAAATGTATTTTAATTTTATAATTACTTTAAATTAATTTTTTAAAAATAAAAACAATTTCAAATTTGATAATTATTTAATATATATTCTAGATATCTTAAAATTCATAAATTTCAATAAAATTATTCTAATAATTAAACTATATTAACAAATATCAAATTAGAATTAATTGATTGATTTTAATAAAACAATTAATATTTATCAATAAAAGATTGTACGAAATATTAAAATATTTATTTATTTAATTAATTCATAAAATATTTTTCTTTAAGTTTTATCTATTATTTGATTATTATAATACTAAAAACATAACTGCAACAATATTAATAATAAAATTTTTTATTTAAAAATAAAAATAAAATCAGTATCGTCTCAAACAATGCATGATAATTTACATTGAATAGACCTTGAAGAGCATCAAACCCTGTAAACCATCTTAGGCTTTTCTGCTGGGACCTGTACACACGTCTGGTATTTACTTTTTCATTTTGAATCAATCAAACTTGTCGAAAACTGAGTACAGGAATTTGGATGTTTTCATGGTTTCATGTCCACACTTTCTAAAAACGAAACTTGTTGAGGTTTCGGATACATATTTATAAGTGAATTTTTTATTGAGAAAGTGAAGACTTCGACTTCTCATTATTCTTTAACCTATAAACCTAGTAATGCAAATTTTCAGCCTCTATGGAAGTTTCACCAAGTCAAAGGTGAAACAGTTGCTTATGATTGCGAGCAATATGGCTTCCTCTAATATTTATCAAGAATGATTTTCAATATCTTAAACCAATCGCAAATGAAATAAGTATTATGATTTAATTAAATTTCTTTCAAATTCATCAAAAATCACAATTATGTCAAGATAA
>JAOSBN010000005.1:40341894-40370223 GCA_027563595.1 Erythroxylum suave | reverse complement strand
ATCGCAAATGAAATAAGTATTATGATTTAATTAAATTTCTTTCAAATTCATCAAAAATCACAATTATGTCAAGATAATGTAAATATGTGACAATTACAACTTGAGATCATGAAGATGATTAATCTCAAAACATATACCTCTTTTAAGAAATATGAAACCAAACGAATATTCATCGTAATATAAGACGTTAAAAGATGATAACTTCAAACTCTAAAACTTATAAATTATTAAAATTTTATCTAAATACAAATTAAGTACATAAATGCAAAATACAATTATATCTGGTCAATACTCATTTTCGTCTTGTCAAAAAAATTTATCTGCAGTAATTAGTGATTGGTTTATTATAAATTTTCAGTATTAACTAAATTAAAAAGAACTTAAGAGATATGATATTTTGTAGTAGTTTCATCGCTTCCATACTTTCATTACTTTGGATTCCTTACTGAAAATTTTCATTTTCATTTTCATTATCATTTATAATTGTTTTTTCAAAAGAACTTTTCTTGACTAGTACTGTAAACAAACTTTAGTGTTTCTCCCTTTAAAAGTATTCTTCAAGGAGTCCCTTAATTTTTTATTACTCCAGATCAACTTTTACTTGGGTAAAAGTGATTGATATATGTATCTCTTCTTTTTCTTAACAAATTACATGAAAGACCTATATATGAAAAGGAGGTGACCCTGTTAAGTTAAGAATTGGTTGATTTTGTTTCTCTGTCAAGAACTCTAAGCTTTTCACATCTTGAATGTTGTTCAAATAAGGTGTACTTTTAAAGTTATTAGGGTTAATTTTGAAAGAAACCTTTAAATATTTTCTAAAAGGATTCATAAAAGGAAGAAAAATTGAACAAAAATTAAGGATCATGATTTCGAAGATATAACAATATAATTAATATATTTATTGTAAACGAGTTCCCTCTAACATTGCATTTTAAGACGAAATAAGAATGATCCTCATATCTATTTGTTCATCACCCCTCGCAACCTTAAATTTTGAAGCGGTAGTAATATCGTTATCATGCATAAATAAAAAGTTGTATGGGCTGGAAATGGTAAAGAATAAGTGAAAAAAAAGGGGAGGATATTGCCAATTTTCAGATGTTTGGAAAATGTGCTTATAAATTATAATAAAGATGGTTAAATATGATCCATAACGTAAGAGTAGTGCAAAGGAGAAGCAACTTTTGTGCTTTGGAAGGGAAAAGCAAAATCTTCCCCAAGAAATATCAGAAGACAGACAGCACTACTTTTCATGCTTTGTGATGTGTCCTGTAAAAGAATAACCTTTTTCAATTCTTTGATTTTCGTAATCCCAACATTCTCATTTACAGAAAGCAATAGAAAGTTATGGTATGAGGATTCAAAATAAGAGCCAAAAAAACAAAAAGTAAAGCAAAACATAACTAAGCATCTCTTCTTTAATCCTTAAAGATGTTGCTGCTTTAGCATCACAAAAAGTTTATTATCTTCACAACTTTAAATTAAATTTTAAGCATAAGAAGGAATATGTCTTTTCACACTTTTTTTTTTTAATAAGATTATTGTTTCAGACCTAATTGATGCATTATTTCTACTAAGAAGTGGGTTTTGATTAGTTGTGATCTACCTTTCTCTTTTTTTTTTTCTCTACAAAATACCCCAACTTAACTCCCTTTCTTTTCATTCCCCATCAAGTGTTAGCATGTACGAGATCTCAATTTCTTAATAAGTATTTTATTGAAAAAAGAACATACTGTAGATTTTATTGTTTGTTCAAATACACATAAAAATTGATATTAAATTATTAATCCTCTTTCTTCAATTCCTTGTTTATTTCTCCTTCTTATTCATGAGTTATTTATTGAACTATAACTTTGTTTTCTTTGAACTTACATGTTTTCTCACCTTTCTCTAGAATCTAAAACAAGCCTCTATCTTAGACTACTTTTTTTATAAAAAAAACGTTATCCGCTTTTTCTTTTATCCTTTGCAAATTTACTCCCTTTTTACCTTTCAACAAATAAGTTATGGTTGATTGTAGGCTGTGTTTTGCCACTTTTTGTGAACACACAAATAATTACGTGATTTCTTTGGCATCTCTGTGCTTCATCTCCCTAGAAACGAAGAAAACAGTGAATCTAGGCCCTTTCTTTACTAGTTTGAGGTTTTAGACTTCTGTTTAATTGGAGTCCTAGTAAGGGGTTTCAATGTACTGGTTAAAGAAGCAGCTGGTTTTGTGTGTGTTTGAATAATATTTTATACAATCTTATGAAAAAGTTTAAACTTCTTTGTTGAATGACAAGTTATATAAAAATGAGCTAAAAAAATGACTTGAGCCCGTCCACTTTCTTCATGCATATCAACACTACAAAAACTATCTCAAAACCAAAATTTTCTTAAAATAACTGAAAAGCCATACCACTTAGCTATTGCAATAGTAAATATTGAATTTCAATGCCGTCATTGTGTGAGAAGCAGTACTAGTCAAAAAAAGAGACTACCTTGAACACATACACGATAAAGAGCACATTGGTCGATAATAAAGGTAATTAAGCGTTGAAGAGAATCAAAATTATCCTTCCTTTTGATGCGTATGGAGCAAATATTTGTTAACAAGTCATGTTTGTTTAGATTTGATGGTAATCACATAATTTAGCAAGCATCCGATCGAGAGATATCACGATCAGTAAACTCTAGATAGCTAGCTAGCAAAAGAAAAAGTAACAAGAGTATATGGAATGGAATCAAATTTTCCCTCAAAAGCAGGAAGGAAGATAAAGTTATGTGCATGATTTAGAAAAGAGAAATGTATTAAATAGCAGAAAGTGGGTGTCCCTTTTAAAGCATTAAAGTTCTTCACTTTTTTCACTCCTTGTGGCTCCTATTTAACACTTTCTAACTCAGACCTAAATTATTTGATCTTAGCTATTCAACTTTTTGTACATTCACCTTTCCCCTTCTCATAGATTATGATAGCATATATGGAAAAAGGCTTGTAAATAGCATCTTATATTTATAATTATGGAAAGAAAACTCATGAGAATGACCTTTCTTTTCTTTTGTTTTCTTGGGTTATGTCACTTAGATACATGGAGGCAGTTTTAATTCACTCTTCTATTAAGTCTTAGAAACAGAATATAGGAGTTTTGAAATATGACTTATGTAAAGATAGCAAGATTATTTTATATATGCATTACTTCTAAACCTTTTTGTTTTATAATTTGTGATGATAAATTAAGGGGGAATGCAGGCTAGCTACTTCATAAAATTTTTATGCACGTGTTAATTTCTAATTCATGGTATCGCTATGGGACTATTAACATTGTGAATTTGCACTTTAAACCTTACTAAATAATTGCTTCAGATAACTTTTCAAACTGCCTTGTTAGTCCAAAAAGTTGGTAATGGTAGAAAAGTAGCTCTTGTAGTACTGGGCAATCTTAAGTTCAAATGATGATTTTTACAAATCACCTCTTTTGAAAAGTATTGTTCTATAAAGGATCACCAATGTTTAGGATGCTTCAAGAGTTAAACTGTATTGTTCCTGAATCATAAATTTAATCAAAGTAAATAAGAGATTTGTTTGAATAAAACCTCAAGACTTACTTTGACATAATTTCCTTGCAAGTATTTAAACGACAGGACAGTGATATCTTAGGCCATAACTCACTGTAGAACATGAATCTATGAAGTTAGAAAGGAAAGAAATTGATGTGAAGAGGGCGGGCATTTTGTGATAAATTTAAAAGGATCACAACCAGATAAACCTTTTAGACGATAAATCCTCGAATGTTTATTAATTTCAGATAAGCAATAAAGGTTGAAGTTTTAGGGCTCCTGAAACCTGGCCCATAAACTTAATTCTACATGCATTGGCTTGCGGAGCCCTTGCCTTGTGGCGTGAAGTTGAGAAGACGGCCGATGTCGCTGCCACTGTCTTGAGACGATCAAAAGGGTTACGTCACCGGAGGGTCCTGTTAAAGGGAAGGGGCTACCACTTAAGACTCGCAATCCTTGATATACAAGGAACTAAACCTTATCATCAAAATTGAAAATAATCCATTCATCAGTTTCATATCACGTCAGATTAAAAGCTTTCTATTTGTTTTGATGAAAATATTAAATTTAACCCTTTAAGAATGGAAGTACTAATTTGCTTTTTCTAAGTAGATTTTTAAACAACTATAAAAATGAAAAGATTGAAACTGATATATAGAAATGTTAAAAACTTTTAAAAATTATTTATTTTAATTTTTCTTCTTCTGTCCACTCTACATTCGGATTTATATTTGTACTCTTTTGTAACTGTAAATTAAAGGCTCAAATTATATAAATAAATTTTTTATAAAAATACAAAAAGAAACTTGCGTACATTATGATCCTTTCTAAATTTTCACAAAACGAAAAATTTTGTGCAATGAGTACAAACAAATCTTCACATCAAAATAAATTTCTACTTCCTAAGGTACTTTTGTATAACATCATGTGGCAGGAATGAATTTTATGACATTTTTAATCAAAAGAGAATTCAATATCCAGCAAATAATTAGAAAGAACAAAAATTTTAATCGTCACGACTAAGTTGTAGCCGAACTGCAACCTCGTGCCTCATGGTTATGGTTTTGAAACTAGGCCCTTGGAATGGAATTATTCAGAGAAACCGAAGACGGCTTAATTTTTTATGTTTGCTTGTCAAGAAGACTGGAAAGGAAAAGGAAGCGAAAGATATGGAATCTTCAATCATCTAGTTTTATTAACGAATCAAACAAAAGCATGGGAAAGAAAAATGATGAAATTCTTTTAGAGTTTCCACTCGATGGGCACCTTTTAAAGTTGTTAGGTTGATCTAGGAAGGAGACATAATGTATAAGAAGTTATGTGACAATGGAGATTGAACCCTCCTTTCCCTTGCACCGAATACCAAGTTTCTTTTTGAACTAACAAGACAAACAAAAGCAATCATATACATAAGAGACACCTCTAGACCTACCTACAAAAAGAAGGATTACGTTGTTTGTTTTGGCATCTACAAAGGACAACAAATGCATGGAGACAAAGTTTCCACACCATCTTTTGCAGACTTTAAGAAAAGGGAAGTAAGTATATGTTTGTATATGGCTCTTTACCATAAGGTCGTTGTCTACTCCTTCTTTCTCTTGTTTTCTTTAGTTTTATGAGTGACTTCTTTTTCTTGCATGAAAGTAAGGGAAATCTGGGTTCTGAAAGTTGCATATAGGATCTGTAGATAAAATATATTTTCAGTTCTTTACCAGGGCAGGGTGTGTAACGTTGCTTTTACTTTTTTTGTGGATTTTTTGTCATTTGAAAGTGATGATGAGTGAGGGATCCGAGAAGAGGGAAGAGTACCGGATGTGGCGTTGTTCCAGAGAGATAGAGACATATGGAGAGCTGGAACTGGAAAGACGAGGAGGTGGTGGTGTTGGTAGTGGGGATGTGTTCTTTTGGTGCCAAGACTTGGTCAAAAAAGGTAAAGAAAGCACACGCAACGCGAATATGCCAGACCATTGTGAATGATGATCTCATTTTTGTGGAGCTCTGATGCGGCTTTTGATGGATTGAACAGTCGTTTTCGCAAGGCATTTTCCATGTTAAGTGAAATTTGCTTCTGCGCATTTTCCTATCCATCATTTCATAACTCATACAATTGGCATTTTTGTGCTCCCTATTTCATACCAAAGCTTCACTTTCATATTGAGCCACCATTGATCATGGAGGACCAGACCCGACCCGACCCGACCTTGTTTTAACTAACCAATTATTGAATCGAAAATCATGTCAACGGTGGTTCTTAATTGTGGAAACACAAATTCCCAGTGAACAAGTACTGCGATACTGAATTAGCTGAAGCACCGTGACTTCCTCCAACTATGGTTTCACTCGATAAAGCATTTAAGACAGCCAACCGCATCTACGTTGCTAATATTAACCTCATGAAATCCGAAATTGATGAATGAGCAGGCTTGGAATTCCGGGATACGTGAAAGTCTGCAACTGTTTGCCTTTGCTTTAAAAATTTACCCTTATATAGGACCAATTAAATTGATTAGCGTGACGTAATAATGCTCGATTTAATATTCATCTCCCATAGTCGAACACGACTATACGGCCCATGACAACCCGTATTCTAGGTCATGTGTGGTGATTCAGCCAACCTATGTACACATAGTCCTGCACAACCAATAACACCACCATGTTGGCAAGCATGTTAAGAGAAACATGATCCGTGACAAAACTATGTTATAAGAAATGTGTTGTAAATCAACTAGCCTATGTGTGCCCTATAAAATTGAAAATACAGTTGTATAGTTAGGAGTGTACATAAAAACATAGCTCATAAAACACTCGTATTCTAAGCTTTGTGCAGTTAGTCATCTTGCCTATGTACCTAGAGCTTAGCACGACCACTAACATGGTTGCGTTGTCACTTGTGTACTGAGAAACACTACCATTACCACCCCTATATTAGAAGCATAATACATTCATAAGTTGCTCAATTTAAAATAAAATGGATAAACATATTTGTGAATTTTCCCAACTAGACTAAATGCATTATTATAAGAATTTCACATTCATGATATTTTTGTCCTAATAAGAGAAAGTTGGAAGTTAAAAAATCTTAAAGCAACTTCTAATTTGTTTTAATCATATGTCAATTCATATTACCTAAATCGACACATTCAATACAAAATTAGTCATTTTTTGATTTATCTAAATAGACATGAAAAATATTGAAATGTACAAGATTATATAACAAATTTACCATTAATTATGGATTTATAAAACAATAGAAAAGCTAGTAAGCCATGACCCTTTCAATATCATACCATAACTCCTTACAAAAAATACCATAGCTCTATGCATAAATAATTGAAATTGAATCGAATAGGCTTTATAGTAAATAATAACTATCAGGATTTTTAAAGTTAATGATGAGTATGATTTACATAATCATCCACTAGTGCATGAGATATCTTATACAATTGTTCATATACATCTATTCATAATATAAAGATCAAGTTGAAGGATATAACTTCGACTAGTAGTGGCTTTTTTTTCCTTATTTAAACCTTTGAATCTTCTTTTCATTTCTAGCCAACTACAATATTATATCCACCATTTTATATTTGGTTCTTAACTATATAAGTTACTTCTAGGATTTTTAATGGACATCAATAAGTTATAGTATAAGTTTGATTGGGACCGAGCTCAATTAAGTTAGCTGGGTTAAGCCTCTTGAGCCCAATCATACTTCAAGCAAGGCTTAAGCTTTACAAATATTTTGGTCAAGCTCGAGGCACCATTGTCATTCCTAATCATTCTATAATACCACAATATTGTTGACTAAATACTAATATAATATATAAAATATAATATTTGATGATATAAACAGTACGCATTAAATGGATGCGTGCCAAAATGAAAGTTTAGTGTTGGAATAGGGATACCAGATATTCTTCATTGTTCTTATTTTCAAACTGTTTTTTGTCTATAAACAATGACAACTCTTATACTATGAACAAATACTAACCGAGTTGGATCACATTAATCGTTAGTTTTTGTTTTATTTTACTAATAATTTACATCAAAAGCCTCTAAATATCTGGATCTTCTTTTTCATAGCACTGCCACTTAAATCTCATACACTTATTTGCAACTCTCAAAACTTTATCATACCAAAATCTTTACAAATGATGTAGACATCTTTCCATTTAGAACTTACATTTATAATATTTGATTGTTATTAAAAAAATTCCAATGGACCTTACTCAAACAACAATACTCCTACTAGGAAAATAATAAATAAATAGTATGGACATAGTTTGTTCATACCATATTGCCATGCTTGCTTGTTAGATAACAAAAAAGTTAGCTCGAACACAAAAATAAGAATTGATAGTAGATGACAATGTCAACATATACACAAAAAATATTATAAACAGATGTTGCAAATCAAAAGTGATAGTTTTCAAATTTAAGCTCCAACAAAATGATGAATGTGTCATATCAACGTGGAGGAGACAAGCAACCATTTCCTTTACATATAAATTGACAATTTTTTGGCTTAATTAACATATTTGTCTTTACTTTTGCAATAACTTTTTTTTTGCCACTTATTACTGTTTATTTTTTTTTTGTTCTTATAAAAATTATAAGTTTCAATAGTAAGTACATGGTGTGATAGTAGCTAGCATTGATAAGTATGAGTCGATTCTACGTAGATTGTAAGTACTGGTATTAAGCCTTTTTCTATTATCTAACCATCAAATCATGTTGTGAATTTAATTGAAAATTAAATTAAACAAATTAAACTAAAGTTAACACAATAATGATCTAGGATAAAGAAAATACTACGATTAGTTAATATCAAATAAGTAGTACCTAGGTGATGAATCCCCATAAAATGTTTTAAACACTAGCCCTTTATCATGAAATTAAATTATTGGTTATTAGACTATGAAAATTCCTATCTTATGTTAATATTTTTCTCAAGATTGTTAACAACTAACCCTCGGTTGATTAATTGAAATCTCTTACTAGTTAAAACCGCCATAAGATTGCATCACTCAACTCGTAAATTTTACTATTAGGTTTGACCATAATCTAGAAGATTTATGTCGACCTATCTTTAGGTTCGCTTGAAACTCCTTCCAACTATGCCATATCTATTCACATGAAAGGATTTTTCAATCTCAATCATATGAAATCAAACATTAGACTACTATTTCGAATATATTAGTTCAAAAATATAAACACATAATTTAATTGCAATAAATAAATCGATAAAATTGCATTGAATAAAAGATTATATCATATTATCATATCAACTTAAGGTTTAACACACCTAGGCACTAATCAATTTAGTTCCTAAATATAAAAAATATATTATCAAATATTTAGAAAAAATAAAAAAGAATTCATTTTCTATATCCCCTTTTGTCTTTAACGAAATATTCTTGCAATTTGGATTAAAAGTTGCTCTCTATAAGATCTTGTAATATAATTTTCGTGTTTTCCTTGTCCTTTTTTCAGAATTGCTTCTTTTATGGTGTCTAATGTGATTCTAAAATGCTTTCCCCTATTATGACAATATATCTTATAATTTGCTCCAAATCGTGACTTTACATGATCGCAGAAACTTGCACAAGCAATGTACATCGTTTATGTCAACATAAACATGTGTGTATCTCCACACAAGAAAAAACGATGTCTTGGAAGCTCCTTACATTTATAGTGACTTACATGGTTAATATACACGATCGTTTATCTTTAAAGTTGCTTTAAATTTTCATTTTATGCCTCGATTTTACCTGAATTCTTCTTTGTGTAGTCTATAAAGGCAACTATCATCTACAAGCACACTTGAAGCAAAATAAGTACCAAAAATACTATAAAAGGTTAAACAATAATCAAAACACACTAAATTTATGTATATAAATATAGTCAATTAATTATTTATCAAATATCCCCACACTTCAGCTTTTGTTTGTCCTCAAGCAAATTATAATCTAAATCATCAATCTTATAAACATTCATCCCTTATTAATCCAAACCTGTCTATCTACATCTTAAATTATTAGGTCATATCAACCAAATTACCATATAATTAGATTCAAGTCATTATAGAACCAACCTTCATAAGTCGATAACAATAACAATCACATATATAATCTTTTTGAAATAAAAAGCACAAAATTTCACATCCTTACCAAGGATTCACTCTATGCACTCAAAGTGTTTGAGATGGGAAGTGTAGGAACTCTCAAATTAATACATAGGGTAGATTCTTAATTATAAGCTTGCAATAAAATCATATCTCCATCACTTATAAATAAACTAGAAACAAAAGCCAAAAGGTCTTACTACAAGGTTTCAATTAGGATTAGATAAGGGTAGGATAGGCATAATAAAAAAGGTGATAATATTGAAGGAAATTTACACAAACAAGATTACATTAAACTTAGTTCTTCACAATATAGGTCTTTCACACCATAATTTGGTTAACACAATAACTTTATACTACTTTTTTTTAAAATATGCATGTAACATATGTTATTATAATTTTTTATTTTATTTTTTGAACATTCACCATATACCAACAATTAAAGAAATATTGGATCTCTTTAAAATTCTTTAACATAATCCAAGTCTTAAAAAATCAAGTAAATGTAAATCCTTCAGGTTTCAAAAATAATGAAAAGGCTTTCAAGAAAAAAAAGATAAAGGCTATTAATGTGATTATAATCAATGAAAAGGCTAAGTTTAGAAAGTAGTTACTCCTAAAGGATAAAATATGGTAGGTTAATAATCTAGAAAATAGGCTAAAAAAGGGTAAATCTAGATGCCTTTATCATTTCAATGCTTCTAATTTGATAATTGTCGTCTCAATATGATAATAACAACAAATTTTAGAATCATCTAACTATGTATAACAACACACATTAAAGAATAAAAAAACTTAAATAGAGAGGTATTTTGTATGTGCAAATAATATGCAATTTTTATTCAAATTAATTATCTCAATGATTACTAAAAATATGACTTATAAAAGCATTTTATTCTAACTTTAATCCTTTTGCATACTAATTTAATTCAATAATCAATAATAATCTAAAGTAGTTTAGGCATGTTTTTATTAAATCGGGATATCAGTTAATAATAATTAATCTAAAGACTACAAAACTTAAGAAATATGATTCCTCTTTCCCATACTTAAAATTGTACATTATCCTCAATATACACAATAAAAGCATAGATAAATAAAATATCAACAAGAACACAAAAAGGAAAAGGTATGACTTGGTACTTCCCTAAATAATAATAATTACAATGTTTTTAATTCTATGAAGAGTCCATATGATATTATGTATAACACCCTTGTAAAACATAAACAAAAAGGGATACAAAGATAAAAGAAAATAAAAATAAAGATCATGAAAATAAAAATAACATAAAATGAAACAAAATTACACTGCTGATATTCAATAAAATAAAATAAAATAAGAAAATACAAAAAACAATAAAAGAAAGAAAAGAAAAACCAAAATGAAGCATCTAAACTATCTCTGTATTAGTTATCTCTCAGCGAGTTTGGCATGTCAGTAGTAGGAGGATCTTTGGGTCTTAGATGCTCATATCGTTGCAGAGTTGAAGATGATGCAACCACTCCGAAAGTTGGAGGTGGGATGGATATCCCAAGATATGCGATCATTTGTATTAAAACTTCCTCCATCCATCTATCATAGGCCTTATGTCTCTTCATCTGCTCTGTTAATGTTGTTTATTAGACTCAAACAGTGTGTTGGATACCCAAGATCCACCCCTTGTGCTTCTATAGCTGAGTTATCCATTATATTGAGATGATCTCTGTTTACTCCCGAAGCTGCCTACTCATTCAAAAGTCCAATCAAGTGATAAATATCTCTAATTGGTCCTCGCTCTTGCGTACTATGTGTATATGCTTTATGATATCCAAATTTAGAGCAGCCATGGTACTAAGCAGCCTCATCGGTGGTGGCCTCCCAAAGACTCCCATCCTTCATGCTAGCCATGTCACATATAGCTTGATGCAGATTGTCCCTACCTTCCTCTCTTCACTTTTAACACCTGAAAAACTGAGCCAAAGCATGCCCCTAGTGAATGGGTGTCCACTCACTTAAACTTATCCTTCTCACTAATGATACGCCAGATGTATCGAGGAGACATCTCATACAGAAATTCTATACAAAGGGCTACTTATTGTTGTGTCCCTATAAACTCTTGGTCTTATAGACCCATCATCACTGAGAAGTCATAGTAACTCATTCATATCATCTCCCCTAACATCATAAACTAGATTGAGCTTGGCCGATCCTAATCACAGCGACCTTTTTCACTAAAGAAAGTGGAGAGCACCTTGAGCATAAACTCCCAATATACGATCTTAAAGAAATGAGACCACGATCTAACATTGATGAAGTCACAAACTTGCCAAGCCAAGTCAATATGCTCTAATGCCTCCAAATCAATACATCTGTCGGTTCTAAACTTCTTCTCCTTGAGCCTCTGGTATTATTCCTTATAGGCTCTAACATTGAAATGTAGCATGCGGGATTGCTCTAGTGGATGCACCATATGTTTGCGCTCTTGTGATTGATAAGCTCCACTTGGGTCCCTAAATGACCCTTCTCTTTCTGCCTTTTCCAAAGTATCTCGTTTGCTCTTCATTTTACTATCATTGTGCCCAAAACTAAATTACGTGTGAGAAAATAATAGATAAAATACAAATAAATAAATTTCCCCACACTTGGTTCATATGCTCGCTAAATTGTGGAATTGTAAAAATATATACTCAAAAAATGTTAAATATATATTAACCTACATTTTGTAACATTTATCAAAATCTATGAAAAATGCATACATATATGTCTCAACTATTAATAAGATTTAGTTATAACGAAATGTTACCTTATAAAAAATTCAGTACTTTTATCTAAATGTTAAGAATAATCTAATACACCTTCGATAATATTTTGAAGAATATTTTATAATGAAATTATATTTTCAGGACTTTTAAGGTCAATAATTAAAAAACATAAAATAGAATACATGTTTAAATGTCTCCAAATAAAAACATAATACCATTTAATTTAAACTCAAAAATTACTGAAGGAGAAAAGCTTATTTTTCGTTAAAAGGGTTATATTTTTTTATTAATAAAGGAATTCCAATTAGTATTGTCAAAGTAAAATCTTACCCCAATAGTGATTTTTTTAATTTTTATTCTCAAATAAGACTCAGTCTTAAACGAGCTTTTGTTATTACCAATATGATTTGCATATAAAAGTAACATAAAGTGATATGATGAGTGACAAAGCGACACGACAAATTTTATGACGATTAATTAAGGCATGAGTTTTATAATAATAATAATAATAATAATAATAATAATAATAATAATAATAATAATAATAATAATAATAATAATAATAATAATTATTATTATTATTATTATTATTGATTTTATTTTTTTCTTATGTGGGTCATTTAGAAGCACTCTCTCTACTAATTATGGATAAGACTGTATAATATTGAATTTTCTCAGATCTTGCATGTCTGTGAGATTTCTACTAGATGTTGTTGTTATTGTTATTATTGAGGTATGAGTTGTGTTTGTTAAGGAATGACGTGAACTCCTGAAAGTTTTTCTCATATTGGTCCCACTTTGAGGTCAAATTGCTTGTCAATTCTAAAACATATAACTGTTATAAACAATACTCTGTTAATATAGAAGGATTGAGTATACTACTCAATAGTCTTTCAGTTTTAAAATGTCATCTTTTACAATTATTCTTCCACCAGTTAAGAAACTTGAAACTTGAAAATTTTCCTTTCTCTTCTGATTAACATATAAGGTTTTTAGATGTCCTGAGAAGAAAAATTCACTTAGTGTTTGCTGGTTTTAGCAATGACATGGTGAACTAGAGGCTATTGATTGTGCTAAGTTTTAGTCTACTCAAAACTCTTAACTACCGCAAGTGCACAGGACGTGAATTGTAGTAAAAGAGGGGTCAATCCTATTAAGTCAAGAAGACTTCACTTTTTCTATTGATTTTGGTGAAAGTCAAATAATAATAATAAAAGAAGTGTGTGAACTGTTTTGATGAATTTGTTAAGTGCGCAGATAAATGTAAGTGGCACAAATCATCAAATCAAGATGATACTTAAGCAAAAGCTGAATAAGACAAAGCGTCTAAGATGAATTAGATGAAGTCATCAAGTCTAAGACACCAGACTAATGGTATTTGGACAGTGGTTGCTCGCGACACATAGTGGGTAGAAGGTCTATGTTCCTAGACCTCCAATATAAGCAAGGAGAATCAATAACTTTTGGAGACAACAAGCAGGGAAAAATAATTGGGATCGACAAAATTGGTAAAGATTCTCTTTCGTCAAGTTGATGGCTCAAAGCATAATCTAATCAGTATAAGTCAATTATATGATTCTGGTTTTGAAGACATTGATAAACCAAATTATGTCTATAAACTTCATAAAGCTTTGTATGGATTAAAACAAGCACCTCTTGCATGGTATGATCGTTTGAGTTCATTTTTGATTAAAAATGACATTATTAGAGGTCAAATAGATAAAACATTATTTTGGAAACATATTAAAAATGATTTTATTATTGTACAAATATATGTAGATGATATCATCTTTGGTGCAACTTCTAAAAAATTACGTTTAAAGTTTGAAATTCTTATGAAAAGTGAATTTGAAATGAGTATGATGGGTGAATTAAAGTTTTTTCTTGGTTTACAAATTAAACAAATTGAAGAAAAGATTTTTATTCATCAACAGAACTATATCAAAGAACTTTTAGTCAAATATAAAATGGAAAATGTTGAACCAATGTCAACTCCTATGCATCCTTCAATTGTCTTAACTAAAGATGAAGTTGGTAAGAAGATTAATCAAACTCTTTTTAAAGGAATTATTGGTTCTTTGCTTTACCTAACTGCAAGCAGACCTGATATAATGTTTAGTGTTTGTTTATGTGTAAGATTTCAAGCAGATCTTAGAGAATCTCATTATATTGCTATTAAAAGAATATTGAGATACTTGGCTGGTTCTACTGATCTTTGCATAATGTATGAGAAAGGTAAAAATTTCAGGTTAATTGGTTATTGTGATGCTAATTATACTGGAGATAGGATTGATAGAAAGAGTACAAGTGGAGGTTGTCACCTTCTTTGAAATAATCTAATTTCTTGGTCAAGCAAGAGGCAAAGTTCAATTGCTCTATCTATTACAGAAGCTAAATATATGTCAGTTGCAAGCTGTTGTTCACAGATATTATGGATAAAGTATCAGTTAAAGGATTACTTTATCCAAGAAGATCAGATTCTAATCCTCTATGACAACACAAGTGCTATCAATCTCTCAAAGAATCCAATACAACACTCAAGGGCAAAATATATTGAAGTTAGACACCATTTTATAAGAGACTATGTACAGAGAGGGATCATAGGCAGATAGCTTCACCAAACCCTTAAGTGAAGACAAATTCAAGGAAATAAGACGAAATCTGAATATGGTAATGTTAAATGACCATTCATCTGAAACTCCATGATCTAGACGATTCGTCTTGAAGAAACTGAAAAGTCACAAGTTTTCGGATAGAAATGGTAACTTTTCAAGAGTGCATATAAAAAGCAATATTTGCAACACTTCACACTCCAGAATTTTCATGAAAAACTTCGAAGCTGACTTGTTCAAAGTGCTCTCAACAATGACGATCCAACACTCTTCTCTAAACATCAAACTCTTCTCATTTCATTTCATATCTTTCTCTTAATATTTTCTATATGCTAACCTGACTTCTTAAAGTGAAATACGTTTCTTTGTTTAGTGTTTATCTTTTACAGATTAGAAAATGCCAAAATCTCTTGTCTATGGAAGACTCGTCGATTTCACTTCTTTGAAAAATGATAAGATAAATATCGAACTTGAGATTGAAGCAGTTGGATGGAAGAACTTCTTCAATATCTGAGAGACGGCGTCTTTGAATGAAATATATGAGTTCTGGAAGAATGTGAAGGTAGTAGACAACACCTTGGTATTGATGGTAGATGAGTTGTAAATATCGAACTTGAGATTGAAGCAGTTGGATGGAAGAACTTCTTCAATGTCTGAGAGACGGTGTATCTGAATGAAATATACGAGTTCTAGAAGAATGTGAAGGTAGTAGACAACACCTTGGTATCGATGGTAGATGAGTTGTCGGTAATAATCACACAAGATTCCATTATGGAGGCTATTAGATGTCCAAATGAAGGAGCATAATTGTTCAACAATATAGATTGGATCGCTCAAAGTCATATAGATGAAGCCAACATCAATTGACAACTATATGGATTCAGTAATCCTAAAGTCAAGAAGTCCTCAACCCTCATTCTAAAGGCCAGGGTTCTTCACTCACTTCTTCTCTATTGTATCCTACCATGAGTAGGATCAAAGGACGTGGTGACAATGAATGATGAACATTTTCTGTTTCATAAACTCACTCACCAACTTGTTAATCTTTCCTTTTTGATTTTGAAGTAAATGGTAAAGGCTAGGGAGGATTATCATCTGAAGAGTGGTTCTTTACCTTACGGTATGTTATTAACAAGATTTTTCAAAGCTTTTGGAATCCTACTTGATAGAGGAAATAGAGTAAAATTGGATGTTAAGAGCGTTATCAATGCCTCTAATATTCACAAAATGGGGATCAAGACTAAAGTCAAAGAAAATAAAGATTTCACACCGAAAGCACAGTCTAAGGGGGAGCTTTCAGTAAGACGAAGTAGGAAAGGAAATGTTCCTTATGGAAAACAAGCAAAACCTCGATTGTTCGAAAGAATATCAGCAAAGGTAAAGGTTAAACAAAAGACACAAACTGTTGAAAAGAAGACGAAGACATCGTCTGAACTGCAACTAGTAACTTGCAACCCTCCTCAACCAATAAAGAAAGAACATTTGAAGATGAAGGTCATAGAAGAATTAACACCTGATCTTAATAGAGGTTCAATTATCATCAGAGAACCTTTTAAACAGAAAGTTAAGGTTCAAGTTGAACCAATAACAGTAAATGATCAGACGATACATCTTCTAAGTCCTTAAGAATGAAGACTATATAGTATTCTGCGAGACGAAAAGACAGAACCATATCCATAAAAAATTACGAAAGATTCTTATTCAATCTATTCAGTGACAAGCAGAACGATAATCAAGATTGTACCAGACGTACAACCTAGAAGTCCATCACTTATAGTCAACAAAGAAAAAGGGAAGAAGAAGAAGTTTCCTGAAAAACGAGAAGTTGATCTCAAAGAAGAAGAAATTTAAGTGGCAGTAAAGCATATAGATGATGTATGTCACGCAGCTCAACCTGTAAGTGCCTATGTATCACATCATATATCAATGGAATCAAGAAGTAATTTTGGAGCATCTACTATGGAAGAAAGCTTCAAGATAGTTGGCACAATATCAGAAGGAAGGTATGAAAGTATCATAATTGAAGGTATCATTTTTAACTTAGAAACCTTTGTGCATTTGCTCATTCATTTCAAACCCTTAGGTTTTATTCCTTCAGTTTAAACTATTTTACACCTTCTAGGGCAACCAATTTACAAATTACCTAAACCTGATGATCTTGATATACTTGATGTAAAACAACTTTTCAAAATACCCTCAATTAAAATTATATAGTTAGACCATTCACCTAGAAAACCATCTATCTTTGAACATATTCATGCACTTAGTGAAATACTACAAGATGCCACTGTTAATTTGGAGCTCTTGAAGAATTTCATCAAATGGAATTAAGCTAGTCACAAGCAGATGGAAGTTCAGGAAGCCTTAGCTAAAACATTGAGGAAATTAATACGAAGGTTAATGAACTAGGTGATGCAGTGGGTGATCTTCATAAGGAAATAACACTTTTATATGTTTCTATAGAAGAAGACCTTAAGACCATCCACACTGATCTTCAACAAATGTTTTTTGAAATTTCGAAGCGTCTAAAATAAACTATTTTTTTGATTAATAACAAATAGGGGGAGAACAGTATAAAGGAGAATTAGAAAATTAGAAAGAGAATTCGAAAATTAGAAAATTTCTGACTATTATCTTTTTGCTTTATTAATCTAATTATACATCTAAATATTATGTTATCTTATAATATTATGATTATTTGTTATCATAAAAAAGGGGGAGATTGTTAAGTCAAGAACACTTCACTTCTTCTATTGATTTTGATGAAAGTCAAATAATAATAATAAAAGAAGTGTGTGAACAGTTTTGATGA
Organism: Erythroxylum suave; assembly: GCA_027563595.1. Lineage (NCBI taxonomy): Eukaryota > Viridiplantae > Streptophyta > Magnoliopsida > Malpighiales > Erythroxylaceae > Erythroxylum > Erythroxylum suave. Next base: position 40,352,393 of record JAOSBN010000005.1, on the reverse strand, counting down.
ATTTGTTAAGTGCACAAATCAATGCAAGTGCCACAAATCATCAAATCAAGACGATACTTAAGTAAAAGTTGAATAAGACAAAGCGTCTAAGACAAATCAGATGAAGCGATCAAGTCTAAGATACCAGACAAAGCATACGAATCTAAGCAAGACGATGTAATTGAAGAATGTACTAGAATGTACAAAACATACTGAGAGAAATTCTATGGTCAAGTGCTCATGCTGTGAAAAATATTCTGAGAGAAAAGAAAGAAAGAAAGATAGCAAATACATCTATAATGTGAAGCTTAAACAATATCTTTTCGAGTGAAAGAAAGGCTAGAGCCTGAAGAGGCTAACGAAGCAGATAAAGAATATTTTGTGAAAGAGACCTGAAGAGGCTCTACAGTGTAGAAATAATACTTGTAACGTTGAAAGAGATAGTGAAATCTTAGATGAACTTTGAGGACTGGACATAGCCCAAGGTTAAGGGTGAACCAGTGTAAATTGCATTGTCATATTCTCTAACTCTTACCTTTTTAATTTTCTTGTTGTTAGAAGAATAGATACTAATTTCCGCTATTACATTACTCATCAAATAATCATCTGAATTTGTTAAGAAAATCAAGAAGATTTTATTCTTAGACGATTTATCACAATTCACACCCTCCTTCTTGTGTATTTTGCATATTATACGTGATTTCTATAGTAACAAGTGATTTACTTCAAATCCCACGAGAAGGTGTGAACTAATTTAATCATAAGTTCTCTAAGGCTTAGAAAAATTAATAAAAATGAAATAAAAATAGAATAGAAAAGTAAACACGAGGATATGATTGTTAGAAAATTAACTTGTGAAAATAGCGCAAAACGAAATTGAAGTTGAGCAACACAAAAGTCATAATTGAAAATCAATCAAGAGAATTAACCAAATAAAAAGGAAGCGATTTATCCTATCATCAATGCTAATCTAGTAACTTATGTGTTGATATGGTGTTAGTTCTAGACTACCGAGGGGTGGATTACTCTCTCTCGAATTATAATCACTAAGCCCTAATTAATAATCCCTAATTAAATCGAAGAATTAAAAGTGCAATATCTCAATTAACAATCAACCTACAACCTAATTAGATCTTAAATGTTTTAGTGAATAGTCAGGTCCTCACACGGGATCTCTCTCTGTACAAATTACTGATTTGATTAATCATATGGTCTATTGAGTCGCTTAACTCTCATTAATCCAGTCCAATCATTTTTATTTGATTCACCCTCTCAGTTTATTACCAAAACATGCAAATACTGCAATTAATCACAACTCCTAATCAATCAACATAAAAGATAATAAGATTAGCATTGAATCAAGTCAAAATCCTTAAAGAAAAGTTAGAACATCATCAACAATCCAAAACCCATCATCATTATTCTTAGATTCATCTTAACATTCAAAGTAAAAGAATTCAAAGATGAAAAGAAACGATCACTTGAAGGGATCGGATGACTCGGGAAAGATAGTAGCTTGGAAGACCCACTTCCTCTCTCCTCCTCTTCCTCTTCTCTCTCTTGGAGCCTTCTAAAATGTGATAAAATGTAGAGGTCCTTTAGAGTTACATCATTATGCCTAATATAGTCTTCACCATTTAGGGTAACCCTAGGGTTTTTTGGGATCTGAAAAGTCTGAAGGTTCTTCACTCTATTTGTCGTGAAAGCTACTATCATGGCACATTATTTCACCTTCTGTCTGGCTGATCTCTCTGAATTTTTTCATGATGTGGCATATGGGCCACGATCGTGGGCCTATGTTGGGTTTCGGGCTTCCTTCAATTCTCCTCCTTTCTCCAATATTTGATATGAAACACTAACAAACATGTCAAGGCACCTTAATTACATAAAAGTTATGCTCAATGACATACTCTAATCCATAAATCACTCAAAACACAAACTTCTAACGAAACAACACAATCCTAACTAAACATGCACTAGTTATTCAATTTAACAACTAAAAACATATTAAACTACCCCCTAAAACATTATTCAATCTACCACTATAAGAGGCCACAAAATTATTTGAACAACTTAGCGTTCTCTATCACTCCTTCATAAGCCTTTCTTTTTGTCTAAAATACACAAAATAACAATTTCTTCCTGTCAATTGCTAGAAAATTTTACAAAATATCAAATACTTCTTCCTCATTTCAAGATACAGAATTGCTTTTTTTAAAATTTATAATTTTCTATCATTTTCTTTGTTTTTTTTAAGAGTGTACATTGATAGTAATGAATAAGTCTATATATAGTTCATCTAAAAGAATCTTTAACTTGGTGAAGTAATGGGTAAGTATCATTTGGTCTTATTAAAAATTAGAAATCTCTTGTTACATATATCCTTAATATATCTAAAGTTATTTAGTATTCTTTAAGCAATATAATGATTGACAAAATAAACAATTGAAGAGATAATTATAGTGTTAATTAAATTTAAATTTAATTTTAATTTTAAAGCTAATGTCATGTTGGCCCAGTTTCCACACATAATTATCCTTGTCCAAATTTGGTCGAACAAAATGAATGGTGTTCTGTAACAAAAGAACCAATTTTAGAAGTAACCTAAGGCTAAAAAAGTTATTTGGTTCTCCACTTTTCCTATTAGCATTGTTCCTCTCTTTGGTCTTTAAACTACTCTTCTTCTGCTTCTATTGTTTGCAACGACTAGTCTCTTTGTTCTCAATTTCACTTCCTCACAATATTTCTCCTTTATGAATAGCTGTTTTAGTTATGGTTTCTATATGTTTTATATCTAACCAAGTCCTTGATTTTCTTTATGCTCTTTTTGTTTATTAACCAAGTCCTCTGAAAAGTGTTGATCATATGCCTATTTTGGCCCGTTTTAAGTTATTTTCTCGGGTATAATATCTATAATCACATTGTTCCCTATAGAGCTAGTGTTGATTCTTTTTTTTCTGAATTTTGATTCGATGATTTACCATCTAGAAAATTTTCTGTTTAGAATGGTTTGGTATTCTTTGTGTGTTGATTTTCTTTATTTTTTAGGTTTAAGTTCAACTATTGTTTTTGTTATATGTTGTCTGCTCTAGGCCTATGTGAAACCTCCCTATTTCCTTAGGTTTGAAGGCTTTTCCCTAATTTTTGTTTCATTAAAGTTTATGTCTGGAATGGTTTCAACTGATTTCCTACTGTTTGCAATTGCCTTTATATACGTACTAGACTTCCTAACTAAACTTCCATTGTGTATTGGGGTTTGTTCTTTCACCATTGTTTTCTTGGTTAGCACTTTTTGATTCAATGATTATGATTATTTGTATTTGTAAAAAATTCTCTATTTTTATTCAAATAATAGATGAACAACTGCTACTATTCTTATATAGATTTAGGGTACATAGTTATGGGAGTCTTCCTAATTAGGAAAACTCCTTATTTGGAAATATCCCTAATATAGCTAGATATTATAGCTAAGGATAATCTATAAGGATAATCCCTTGATTAAGGGACTATCTATTATTACGGGATTCTCTACACTCCCCTTCAAGTTGGTGCAAAGATGTCTATCATGCCCAACTTGCTAATTTGTTCTTCAAATAGTTGTTTGAATAGCCTCTTTATGAAGACATCTGCTTTTTGTTCTTTAGTAGGAACAAATGGGATACATATGCTTCCATCTTCCATTTTTTCCTTTATAAAGTGCTTATCCACCTCTATATGCTTTGTCCTTTCATGAAGTACTGGATTGTGTACAATATTAATGGCTGCCTTATTGTCACAATACAACTTCATAGGAGGCTTAACTTTCAAATTTAACTCAAACATAACTCTTTGGAGCCATAAAACTTCACACACTCCTTGAGCCATAGTCTTATACTCAGCTTCTACACCACTTCTAGCTACTAGATTCTGCTTTTTACTCCTCCATGTGACCATATTCCCCCATAGATAGGTGCAATAGCCTGATGATGACCTTCTGTCAGTAATAGAGCTAGCATAGTCTGCATTTGTGTAGACTTCTACGCCTCTTTCTTTTTTCTTTTCAAAGAACAACCCCTTACCAGGGCATTCCTTTAAATACTTCTAAATTTTGATAACAGCCTCCTAGTGTTCTTCATATGGTGAGTGCATAAATTGACTAACTAAGCTGATTGCAAATGCTATATCTGGCTTGGTGTGAGATAAGTAAATTAGTTTCCCAACAAGTCTTTGGTACCTTTCCTTGTTTACTGGAGTACCATTTTCATGGTTCCCAATTCTTTTCCCTTGTTCCACTGGTGTATCACGTGGTTTACAATCACTTAAACCCCTCTCTTTTAATAAATCCAAGGTATACTTTCTTTGAGTTACCACAATTCCATTCTTGGATCGAGCTACTTCCATACTAAGGAAATATCTAAGTTGCCCCAAGTTTTTTACTTCAAATTCCTTCCCGAGCTGAGCTTGTAATTTCTCTATCTCTACTTGATCACTTCCAGAAATTATGATATCATCATATACACTATTAGGACAACAATCTTACCTTCCCTATTCTTTTTAGTAAATAGGGTATGATCTGATTGGCCTTGGGAATACCCCTTACTTGTTACAAATTTGGTGAATCTGTCAAACCAGGCTCTTGAGGACTGTTTTACTCCATATAGGGACCTTCTAAGTTTGCACACCTTGTCTCCAAAGCTTTCCTCAAACCTAGTAGGTGGCTCCATGTACACTTCCTCTTCCAAATCACCATTCAAGAAGGCATTTTTTACATATAGTTGTATTAGAGGCCAGTCTAAACATGCCGCCGCTGATAATAGGATCCTGACAGTATTCAACTTTGCCACTGGGGAGAATATCTCAGTGTAGTCCACCCCAAATGTTTGAATATAACCCTTTGCCATCAACCGAGCTTTAAATCTTTCTATTGACCCATCTGCATTGTATTTAATGGTAAATATCCACCGGTATCCAACCAATGTCTTTCCTCTTGGTAGATCTATTTTCTCCCATGTGTCATTCTTTTCCAAGGCTTTCAACTCTTCCAAAACTGCCTTCTTCCACTCAGGAACAGCCAAAGCATCATGTATATTGTTAGGAATTTCGACACTAGTTAGTGTGGAAATAAAGGTAGAAAAAGTTGAGACAATTTTGCATTAGAGACAAAGTTGGAAATAGGGTATTGTGTGCATGATCTTTTCCCTTTTCTCATTGCAATAGGAAGAAAAATATCACCAGGGAGATCATTTGAGTTACCTGATTGGGTGCTATTGATCTCAGTTTCGGATTGAGAGATGTCAGGACTTAGATTCGGGGATGATAATTGGGTTGTATCAAAGATTACTTCCCTTGCTCCCCTGCTATATACTGCACCGTGGAGTGTTTTCTGTTTTTCAGCTTCCTTTTCAACATTGTCTTCTTCTTGATTTTCTGTTTCCTCCCCCTTACTAGTAATCTTCTCTATTACTGATGCTTCTGGGTTTAATATCTCAATTTTTTTTCATTAGACCTCTTATCTTCCTTACTGAAATACTCCCCCTGAAGTTGAGTGTGGCTGTCATACGGTCTACCCTTAAAAAATGTAACATCCATAGAGGTAAAAAGCTTTCAAGATATTGGATCAAAACATCTATATCCCTTTTAGGTTCTAGAGAAACCAACAAAAATACACTTGATAGCTTTAGGATCTAGTTTGGATTTCTTGGGAACATGGTTATAAACAAACACAGTGCTGCCAAATATTTTCAGAGGGACAGGTGGGTTCAATTTTGTGTTAGGGAAGAAAGAAGAGAAGATTTGTATTGGGGCTTGGAATTTTAAGGTTTTGGAAGGAAGTCTATTGATCAAAAAATTGGCAGTGAGAATTGCTTCTCCCCTTAGGTATTTTAGGACATGTGTTTGAAAGCTAATAGCCCTAGCTACCACTAAAAGATGTTTTTATTTATTTAGAAATTCCATTTTGTTGTGGGGTGTAATTGAAGGAGGTTTCGTGGATAATCCCTTTGCTATCTTGAAAATTTTTTACTGCCAAGTTCACATACTCCTTCCCTTTATCACTTCTTAACATTCTAATTTGCTTTTGAAATTAAGTTTTCACCATGTTATAGAAGGATACTACTGTGGCACAAACTTCCAGTTTATCTCCCAAAAGAAACACCCATGTGACCCTAGAGCAATCATTAATAAAAGTGAGGAACCACAACTTTCCATTAGGTGTGTAAGTTCTAGAGGGACCCCATAAATCACCATGTGTTAATATAAATGGCTCTGGACATCGGCTGTTTTGAATGGGGTAATGACTTCTATGAAGTTTAGCTAACTCAGAACATTCACATTGAAAAATAACACTTTTATTGATAGATAAATGAGGTAGCACACATTTTAGGTAATGCAAACTAGGGTGTCCTAACCTATAATGCCACATCATTATTTCTTCCTCCTCTTTATTGACAGAAATGTGACAGCTCCCATCTCCATGTTCCTTGCCTTTTTCTTGCAAAATAGATAAGTCTCCAATAACCTTACCAATCCTAATCATCCTCCCCGATTCCAAATCCTGAAACATACAATGAGTTGACTAAAAATTAGCTTTGCAATTCATATCTTTGGTCATCTTGCTAACAGAAACAAGGTTATATGACAGATTTGGAATTTGAAGAACATTTTTTAGTGTTAAGGTTCCTGAAATAGGAACTGTCCCTTTCCCTGCTACTGAAGCTAGGGAACAGTCTGCAATTCAGATTTTTTGGTTCCCTGTACACGATGAGTAAGAGGAAAAAATTTGGAACTACCAGTCATGTGATCAGTGGCCCTAGAGTCAACTATCCAAAAGTAGAAGGGTATGGAACAAACAAAGGCTTTTGGAAGGATTATACCTTATTGGACTATAGAACAAGATGGTTTTTTTGAATTCTCATTTGGAAGAAATGTGTATAGATGATCAAGTTGTTCCTTTGTGAAAGGAAAGGTCCTGGTTGAATTGGAAGTGTCCTGGTCATGATTAGGCTAATTCCCAGCTTGCAAAGCCTTCCCTTCTCCTACTCCACTAGTCCATTTTTTTCTTCCAATTTGCTGGTTTACCATGTATCTTCCAACAGGTATCTCTTGAATGCCATGATTTTTTGCAAAAATCACACCAAATTTTCTACTTGTTTTTACCTTTTTCACCCTCACTGTCACTATTCTTTGAGACCAAGGTTGAACCTTCATTATGGAATTCTATATTTTCATTTTTTCCTAACATGACACTTTTCTGAGCTTCCTCTACTCTAACTTCAGAGAAGACTTCTCGGATTGAAGGTAGTGGCCTTCTTCTCAAAATCCGTCCCCTAACTTCGTCCAATTCTTCCTTCAAACCAGCAAGAAAAACAAACACTCTTCCCCTGTTAACTTTTTCTCTATATTGGGTTGTATCTTTTGGATCTTTCCACTTTGTTTCCTCAAATAGATCCAACTCTTGCCATACTATAGTCAGCTCATTATAATAAGCAGTCACATCTTGCTCACCTTGCTGTATCTTCCACATTTATTAGTTGAGTTCAAATAGTTGAGCATAGTTTTCCAGGTCTGAATATGTTTCTTTGACTGCTTCCCATACATCTTTGGCTGTTGGGAGAAAAATAAAGAGCCTTCCAACCCTTGGTTCCATGGAGTTGATAAGCCAGGCTGTAATTGTGGCATTCTCCAAGCTCCACTGGTTAAAATTGGGGTCTTCTGGTATGAGGGTTTGGATTGCTTATATTATGTACCCTATTTTCCCTTTTCTAGTGATTACTAGATGAGCTGATTGGGACAATTCTAGGTAGTTTCTTCCATTCAGCTTCTGGATTGAAATAAGTAAGGAATTTTCTGGTTGTATGCTAACTGAATTAGTCTGATTTCTTAATCCAGAGAGAGGGGTAGAGGTGCTGGTGGTCTTGAGGGATGAAGATCGAGATCCCACCATTGTAGCCTTGTAATTCATGGAAGAGCATGAGGCTCTGATACCATATAAAAACTTCTCTATTTTTATTCAGATAATAGATGTACAGCTGTTGCTATTATGGGAGTCTTCCTAATTATGAAAACTCCTTATTTGGAAATATCCCTAATATGGCTAGATATTACAGCTAAGGATAATCTATAAGGATAATCCCTATATTAGATAATCCCTTGATTAAGGGACTATCTATTATTACGGGATTCTCTACAGTAATTTGATATTTTCCTGTTGAGGATTATGTTTCTTTTTGCTTCTTTTGGAACTACTAAAGTGATCTTTCTGTTTGTTGCCCACATGTAGTTGCAATTTTAGTTGAAGTTTTTCTTTAATTGTCCCCATCATAATTGCCTAAATGTGTTTGCTAAAAAAAGAGAAATATTGTAATGGATAGTTCAATTTATTAATTTCAGTGGTTGCCAATACATGTTATGGAAGAAAGGAATTACTTGTCAAATAATTTTAACCTTGATATAAAAAATTGAAACAAATTCAAAATAACTTAAAATTTGGATGTTAGAGTAATATCTTCATTAATAAGTTGATCTAAAACATGTATAAATAATAAATCATGTCATAAACAAGGAAAAAAGTATAAATTAATCCTTAAATTTTTTTAAAATGTAAATAAATATCCGATATTTAACTATTAATATATCGATTGTTAATATTGTAGAAAAATTTTATTTATAAGAAACTTAATATTGAAATTTTAAATTTTTTTCTTATTATATGAATAACTCTTATTCTTATAATATATTAATTAGTACATTGTTAATAAAATTTGCTAATGATATTTTTTTACAAAAATATTAATGTTAAGGATCAACTTATTAATGTCAAAATCTTGGAGACATAAATTTTTAATGAGAAATGTAAGAGTGTGTTTGTACTTTTAGTCATAAGAAATAATGATGTTGTCATGCCCTAGACCTAAAACAATTTTATTACTCTTATAGCAGATTGTCATTGAATGCTAAGGTTGAACACTCAAAATTTATTACCCAATAAAAATTGAACTCACTTCTATAAACTTATAATATCTAATAAATTGACTGAAGAAACATATATCAAAAATAATTTAAAAGTTCAATCACCCAAAATCTAAAACGATAAAAAATATATATCATAATAACTAAAAGAAATATCAATAACAATAACAATGTTCTAGCAAGAATCACACTGAGATACAAGGTTTGTAAAGGTTCAAAGCATGTAATCTCACCCCTAGTAGAAATACTATTTTTACTCATACAAAATTTTTTTAAAAAATAGTTGGAAGAAAAAATAGTCAAATACTTAAATAAATAATTGTATAAATAAAATAATAATAAAAAAATAAATCAATAAATAAATAAACAAAAAATAAAAATAAATAAATTAAACAAACAAGCAATTAAAAAATACAAAATAAATAAATAAATAAACTACTAAAGGAGCAAGTACTATAAACAAAAGTATTTAAGCTAAATAAATGATACAAGAATTGAGGGAAAATGTTTAAAAGGTTTATGAAAGAGAAGGACCTCTTTATGTAGGGTATTTTACCCTTATCTTAGTTTTCCAAAATTTTCTATTAAGGGCCAAGCCTCATTAAGCTCTAGTAGGGCCTTATTGTTACTAATCAACTCCTTCCAATTCTTCTTGGTTCTTCCTCTTCTTCTTTTACAGTCTCTAAGTATAATCTTCTTGCATCTTCTCATTAGGAAGTCAGGATGTCTCCTCTTAACATATCTGAGTCACCTAAGTCTTGTCTGCCTTAATTTACTATCGTTGTTAACCACACATAACTTGTCTCTTACTACTATATTCTTGACCTTATCTCTTCTTGTAGGGTTGGATATCTAATAGAGCATCCTTATCTCTGCTACTATTAACTTATGAATATACACATGTTTGATGGGCCCACACTCTATACCATAGATCATGGCTGACTTAATTGGTAAATGATAAAATTTATCCTTTAGCTTGAATAGTATCTTTTTTTCACGTAAAACTATTAAGGTGCCCCTCTATTTAATTCACCCTAATTTGATACGGTGAACTATGTCATTATCTACCTCGTTACTACTTTGTACCAGTATTAACATCCACATCGAATGCAACCCAACAATCTAAAAAGTTACACTCTATATACTCAATCTTAGTTCTACCCAATTTAAAGCCCTTTGACCCTGGCGTATCCCTCCAAAGTTTATTTTGATAGTAACACTCTTTTTTGTTTCATCCACCAAAACAATGTTATCAACAAACAACATACACCAAAGCACATCCCCTAGGATATTCTTGGTAAGCTTATTTATAACTATTGTAAACAAGAAGGGGCTTAATAAGGTTCTTTAATGTAGCACCCCCTTACCGCAGGGTACACACTGGGACGCCCGCAGGTCATTCCAATACATATCCTACGATAAGGGTGAACTACGATCAATCATTACAAACACCTCACATGGCATCATAATAAATCATCAGTATAAAAATCATAATGGTTTTGAAACCAAAATTTTCCTCATTTCATTTCATCAAAACTAGAAATTTATACATCTGTCATCTTTTACTGTCTGTA
>JAOSBN010000005.1:40325287-40341794 GCA_027563595.1 Erythroxylum suave | reverse complement strand
TGTAATTAATTGAATAAAATTTTCTAATTAGTCATACCATTACCATAGTCCATTAATTTACATAAATCTCATTAACTATATTATATCATAATTGATTAATTATATGTTGTTATAATTTAAAGTTTTTACATAATACATATATTAAAATAAAAAAGCAAAATGATTTTATTCATTATATGAAACATGAATATCAGAATATATCATATATGATTTGCTTATAAGTTATAACACTCTAGTCTTTAAGGACAATAAGGATTTAAAGTTATACTTATATCTTATATCCATAATCAATGTTTCTGTTAAGGATCTAATAAATTATTCTTAACAAATTACAAACTTTTAATTAGAGTGACATAGACAGGTATAAATAAATCTTCTAATATTAGAATTTAGATGGGAAAAATTATGAATCTAATTTATATAAATTTAGATTAATTGGAATAAAATGATTATAAAAACAAAGTAAAAAAGCTATTTTTAACTTGATGAAATAAATATTTAATAAGAACAATCAAAACTCAAAAGAATTTATAGAATGAATTCTAATTTTAATAAAATAATATCTATTTTCAATGTAATAACCTGTAATTATTTATTTTTATAACTCAATTACTTATATAGTATTTTGAAATTGATACATTATGATTAATAAAGTGATTAATTCATTTTAAGATTAATATAAATATATATATGCATAATGTATATATTATGTAAATATAAAAAATAAAATAAAAAATTTTTACAAAACATAAATACATATATGCATAATATACATATGTTGTAAACATGAAAAATAAAAAAAAAGTTTATAATTTATTAATTTTAAAAAAAACAACAATTTTTTAAATTTATTTTTAAAATTTTAAAAATATGATGAGCCAAAAACGGCTCACGGGCGGTCCGTGGCCCGGGTGGGCTAGAGTGGCTGGGACATGAGCCTCTCCGCAGGCCGCCCATCGGCAGGCCAGAAACAGCCCACTAGCCATTTCAGCCCGCATGGGCCGAGCCGCGGGCCGTGGGCCAAAATGACCCGATGCAATTTTTCAATGAGCCGAGCCAAGTCATAGCCGGCCCAGACCGAGCCGGGCCTGTTGATATCCCTACCAACATCTACCTGTTTTGCTACATTCGGGACATGTACAGAATTAACAGACTATTCCCTATCCTCCTGTTGGCCAGCAGTCACATTATTAGATATCATCCTACAAAATAAATGACTTCATAATCAGCACACCTCCTTACCTTAGGCGTGTAGCCCCGCACTGATACCACTTAATGTAACGCTCTAAACTGCTGCCAAATCTAACTAAGAATTGTTCCTGTGAAAAAGGAAATAATGGGCAAAGAATGAGCTGCCAACTCAATAAGGGGTAACTAAAATGTACTCGTCATGCAATACACAATACATATAAATTCAAAAGAAACATACATCGCATCATAATTCATATCACAATTTCACATTTGTTAAGTTTATTTATTATTCTTAATACATACTTCTATCCTAAAATTTTTATTTAATCATTTTCTTAATCTTTTAGAGCCCTACTTAACCTAGTAGATTTATATCTAATGATCTGTTAACAAACAGACCACACAGGACACTTCCCACTCCTGAAAATATCCTGGGCATTCCTACTCCTGAAATACCGGGTCTCATTAAATAAATCATACAGGACACTTCCCGCTCTTGGATGTATCCTAAGTATCCCCATTCTTGGAATACTAAAATAAATCACTAAGGATATCCTGAATATCTCCACACGTATCTAATAATCAATCTCAATCTTATCATATAAATATCAAGATCATCGGATATAAATCTACCTAGGCAAGCCACTAGCCACAATTTCAGTTTATTCTCTTGATAATCCATAAATTCAACATCATCATATCACAACATCTTCTTTTATCATTGCATAGTTCTATTATTCAATAACTGTTCCCAAAATTCACCACACATTGTATACAATTTTCCATAAAACCAAAATTCGCATAATAATCATATTCTCATCCATAATTCACAATAAATTCAGATAAATCACAAATCACATAGATTTTATATAACGCAATATTTTCAAGTCATCTAACTCGCACAAAATCACATTTATTAGAAGTTTCACAAAACACATACAAAAAGACATTATATTTCCATAAATTCACACAATAAACATAATATATTTATTTTTACGTAAAGTTTCATAAAATAGAATATATTTAAATCTCATCTTTCACACAATTTGCATTTTTTCACTATTTACACAAAATTCATATAATAAGATACTTTAATTTCTCAAATTCATACAAAAATCATAAAATTAAATTTTCACATAAAAGCACAAAATAAGGTACATTCTAATTAATTCCCCAATTACTTTAAACTTTGCAAAACTGATAGTTCAGATTTATCTCCAACACTTAAATGACAATAAAATAATTAAACTAAAAAATAAAAATAAAATCTAAAAATTTTCTAATTTACTAAAATACCCTAACTCTTTCAAATTTTCAGATTTGTCGTTAAACTTTTCTCTTCTTCTTTTCTTCTCCTTCTCCATTCCATGTTGCCATCCTCTCAAATTCTAGCTTTCCAGAAAATTTTCCAAATTTTTAATCCCCTTTTTAACCATGTTTTCATCCATTATCTCAATATATAAACATTCTACATTCTATCAAAAGTAAAACACAAATATAGTCTCTTACCTTGCAAAATCACCAAAAAAAAAACACCCAAAGAACGATAAGTCTACGAAGAACACTGCAGAAAACTTGGAAGATCAGAAACTGTCGTCTATTTTGGAGAAAGAGAAAAGAAGCAAACTGAAATAAAACCTATTTATTTTTAGGGTCATGAGCTGTCAGGTTTTTATTTCTTGTCTTGGGTTTGAGATGGGTTTAAGTAATGGATTTTTGGTTTTAAGCTACGGGCTTTACAAACATATCCAATGCCAAAAAAAAATTTAGTCTTATCTTTAGGTAGCGGCAAATGCTGAAAGGAACATATATTTATTATTCATCAGATATGTATTACAACATGTAAAAGGAAAGAAACAAATGCTCTATGGTCAATCAGTGTACGTAATCTGTATATGCAGCAGACAATGAAACATAAGAACAAAAATAACGAAAGAATAATAGCATCAATACACAATCAAATCCTCAATCTCAGTAATCGAGCTTGCACTTGGTGGTCTGGAAGACACCACCCAATCTGCCATTAACACTGTTCAAAGGAACCTTCAAGTCGCACCCAATCTTGGGCTTAAACCTTCGAGTCTTCAACTTACCCAGCTTGAATCTGATTCTTAAGTACAGCTTTACGTAGATATCGAAAGCTTCAGAATTCTTCTCTTCATTAAAATCCGTTGACTCGTCAGCACTGAGCAAAACCACTTGTTGCCCTTGAAAGACCGGGCTCAAAACGCTTGTGTTCTTGTGCCCCTGATAAAATGGAGTCAAGAAAACAGATTTTAACCTATGATCCTCGTAGAACGCCCTAGCCTCGATACTGTCGTAGTAGATTCCGATCCTCTTGTTGGGGTTGCGAATAGTGATGTTCAAGGCCAGGTTATATTGGAGCGTGTTGTTGGCAGTGAAGTTGAACTGTGTGAGGTTAGCTTCTGTGACATGGAACTTGACTTTGTTGGGCCTCACAACAAGCCAGAAAACTAGGATAGCAACGCCTACGATGACAGCGAGGGAGACGATGAATTTGAGGAGGAAGCTCAAGAGGCAGCAGCCGCAGCAGCAACCGGAGCCGCGACGACGGTGATAGCTCTGCGGGGCTGGAATTGCTGGGCCGTAGTAGGCACCGTTCAGTTGGGGTTGTTTTTCTGCCATGGCAAGAAAGACAGAGCAAGAAAGTTTTTGTGCTTTTAGTTTTTCTTGGAAATTCCAAAGGTAAGAAGAAATGAGATAAGTTCTGAGATTGGTGAAGATGGCAATGTATCTGTGATCGTATATATAGACAGGTAGTGTAGTTAATATGTTAATGTGAACTTAACGCCGATAGTGAGAGGAACACGGAAGCAGACCATGACGATTGACGCGTTTGCGTTAGCTAGGGGAAGTCCTTGGGGGCTGAAGAGTTGCTTGGTAATTTCCTTGAGAGTTGGTTTTGTTGATTTAGACGAGGAAACCGACAGTGTTTGGAAGTTTCTCCATTCTGATTGACTCGTTCCCAGTTTCGTTGTTATACATTTTGATTACAACAAATTTGATAATATCTTAGCCTAAAAGTATATTTTAAGCATTAACATTTACGTAATAGACAAATTTAATCTTAACTTTTCTGATTGTTTAATTTGAACCCTAACATTTATAAAATATATGAAATAGACCTTATGAAAATGAAAAATCTAACCGATTTTACCTTCCATTAGTTAAGTCTCATGTAATGTACGACTTGACTTTTTTTTTAATTTGTACACATTAGTGGGACCCAACACTTATTGACATAGCATTATGTAATTTATATAAAAATGGGTCTCAAATATTCACAATTCATTGTTTTGTCCTTCTGTCAAAATCCCTATATCGCTAACTTTAAACGTTTGCAAAACCTAAATCCCTAACTATCTTCGTTCAAATGTTTGTAGAAATCTCACACACTCTTTAACAAGTTCAATCGCTACAGTGGTTAACCCAATCGCTATTCCAATTGCCTAATTTTTGGAACACAACATAGGGATAATACATCGTGGTAGGTCTATTTTTTATCTGACTTTTAGTTTATGTTTATTATATATTGTGGTCCCTATTCCTTATTGATTTCATGATTCTTTTGTCTATTTTTTTTGTTTGTGCTCATTGTATATTGTGGTCCCTATTTTAGACCTAAGCTTAAAATGCTTGTTGAGTTGTTCCATATATTTTATGGTCTTCTATTCTTTGATTTAGTTGTGAGGATTTTTGTTGGCATTGAATGTGTTGGTAAACATAAAAGTAACATAGTTACACAAAATTTAATTTCCTTTTATCATTAAATTAAGAACAAACTAACTAAATATTAAACACTAATTTGCAAAGTTAATTATGACTGTATTAAATTCAATATTTTACTGCATGTTGGATGTCTTATAGTAATTACATAGGATTAAAGATTCCACTACGCAAGGAGAAATCAACTTATTACTCTCTTTAATACTTTTGTGATATTGATCTTCATCTAGACAAATCATGTCTTCATTTACAACCCGTTAAATTTTAAAAATGTCATTTTCAAATTGTCTTTTATGCTAGTTATGTGTATATATTCTTTACAGGGATAGCCATTTAAAACGTAACTTTAATATTAGTATGACAATTTTTAATTTTCTATAGAATAAACTTGCACTACAAAGTTATCCCTTATTCAAGAAAATAACAAAAACTAAAACTTTTACTATAAAAGTTATAAATTGCTAGCTTGTGTCTTTTTTTCAATGTATTGTGACATTAGACTTAGTTTATAAGGGACTCTACTTGTTTTTACAAAGTATGTCACTTGTACATAGATCTTTAGTTGACAAATTTTGGGATAACTTTATATTTAAAATTGTGGATACTTTTCTAAGAATGTTACAAAATGCTACAAAAATTTTGTTCCCTAAACACAAAGTCCAGTAAATTAAAAACTTAGAATGAAGTTTTCAACTACTGCTTGTCTTTTGTGAATTTTATAACCAGAAGTTACATTTAAATCAAACTCCTAATCCTCTCTTATAAGACCAATTTTGGATTTCTTACAGTAACATGCATGAATTGGCCATGCCTATCACATGAATTCAATCCTTGATGAGAGGTTCAGTTATGAGTATTTTGTCTAATATCTCTAGAATAAAAGGTTCAATTATGAGTATTTTCTAACTTATTAGAACTAATTAGAAGTTTATTTAATGATTTAACATAAACTTGATTAGTGTATTTGTATATAACTTATCATGTTTATGTTTAGGTGTAATTTTAGATGCAAGAATTATAAAAAGTTGATAACAACTAATTAATCTACTTTCTTTTAAGTTTAATCTATAGTGTTAATGACTTGGCTATATTCAAGTAAATTTTCCTGTTGATCTGGCTATAATTCTTTCCCCTTATTTGTGAACAAACATATGATGGCCTAATTTGGTAGTATAAGGTTGTTTTATGGTGAAAAGATTGTATTATAACTGCAATTGAAATATGTTAACGGGCAAACAAATGTTTTTGATAAAGTGGACCTTGATTACATTAGCTATAGGCAAATATATGAGATAGTGAAGGAGTTAGGATACCTTTAAGTATATAAGGCCTATTCAAATCAAAGTTGATTAAGGCTCACTAACCTTACAAAAATCCAACAAATTATTAATGTTTATGTAACTCAATTTTAGACACCTCAATCCTTGCACCTGAGATATGTCCTATAACTGGAAGAGAGGATAGAAATAGCAAGGGAGAAGAGGGAAGTTGTGGTATTAGGGTAGACTATGTTGATGATGAATATATTGAGGAAGATGGTGAAGAAGTTAGTGGAGTTGGTGTAAGAGTTAGTGAAGGAGCTAATAAAGGAGTTGGTGAAGGAGTTAACGAAGGCTTTGGTGCATGAGTTGGAAAAAGAGTTGATGTAGGATTTGATGAAGAGATGTATGATCATAATAGAGACTAGGATGAGGTTTTTATACAAGTTGACATTCCTAATGACAACTAAGCAGTTGAAATTGATTCAACTAATTATGGTGGTTTTATTGATAATAATGAATATTTAAGCAGAGAAGAGCTTGGTGAACCATTACAGAGACCTAGTACTAACATCGGACATAATCCATTTAATGTAGCAGCACATTGGAGATTAGGGATGACATTTGGATTAGCTATAGAATTTAGAAATTTTGTTGTGGATTATACAATAAGAACATGATACAATGTCAAGTTTAAATAAGTGAAAGTTATAGGATCATAATTAGATGCATCGAGGGATGCCCATAGGAGTTGTATGTTAGTTGTGAGAAGAATGAACGATACTTCAAAGTGAAGACATACAATCCTGAGCATAGTTGTTTTACTACCAATAAACATAAATTGGATTCAGCTAAGTTCCTTATGAGACATTTTACAGAAAGAATACTTGAGAAGCTTAGTATCCCAAGGACAAAGATGGATGAAGAATGCAAAGAAAAACTTAATACATTTATGAACTCAAGTATTTGTAAAGCAGTAAAGAGAAGATTGAGAAAACATAGGGCAACTGCTTGTGTGAATGAATAATCCAAACTATATAGACATGTACATGAGTTAAGGATTAGTAATTTAGGATCAGCAATAGAGTTGCATCTAACAAAGAATGAAGAAACTCGTACGTTAAAGGTATGCAAAATTATATTTTTACATATCATCGACAACTATATTTGTTCAATTATTCATAGTTCTTTATCTCTTTTATGTATTCAAAAGATTGTACGTTTGCTTCTATTCCATAAAAAGATGATGGAGGCATTTGTGGCCAATTTTTGGTATTGATGGTTGCTTTGTAAAGATAGAATTCTAAGGCCAACTATTAAGTGCAATTGGGAGGGATGGTGATAAAGGGATATCTCGATTAGCTTGTGCTACTGTGGAAGTAGAGAATATTAATTCTTAGACATGGTTTATGAATCTACTAGCTTGTAACTTGGAATTGGATAGTGGTAAAGGCTTACAATGATATCAAATATGTAAAAGATATTTTATTCTTCATATATTTTATAGTTTGTTGTTATGCAAATTTTATATTGACATAAATTAACTTAATTTTTCTATTATTATAAGGATTTATTGGGATTGTGAAAGAGCCATTACCATATGTCACTTATCGGATATATGCTAGATACATATACCAAAATTGGTATATAAATTGGAAGGAAAAGGATTTGTGGTAGCAATTTTGGAATTATACATGGTCAACTTACATCGAAGATTTCAATGCATAGTTAAAAAGACTACATAATATAAAATATATATGTGCATTAGCGTTGCTTGGTTCCAAAGGAAAGATGGGCAAGATGCTACCAATATTTTGAACAGAAATGCTTGGTTGTCGACAACAATATGAGTGGAACTTTTAATGGGTAGATTTCAACAACAAGAGATAGGTCAATTATTAGCATGCTTGAAACCATTACAATCATGGCAATGAAAAGGCATGCAAATAGGAGAGAATTTGTGCCTACTTGGAAGTTAGATGTTGCACCGAAGATTATAAAGAAACTGGAGAAGAATAAGAAAGATGCAAAACAACAGAGAATAGTTTGGAATGATGACGAAGCATCTAAGGTGTCTAAGGGATGATAAGCATGTTGTAAGGATTGGTCGACACCAACACCAATTATGTAGTTTTCGAACATGGAGGCTTTATAGATATCCTTATACAAATGTTATAAATGTTGTTTTCCATTCCATGCAATGAGTGGAGGCATTTGTTGATGATTGCTATAAGTAGTTAAAATTCCTCAAATTGTATGACCAAGTGTTGCAATCTATTAGGGCTGTAATTTTTTAGCCTACTATTGATGCAGAAATAAGTAACCCACTACCCAAAAGACTTAAGCCAGAAAGACCTAAAATAGATAGAAAGAGAGAAGTAAATGAGCCTAATAAGTTGAAATTTCCAAACAAATCGACTTGAAAGGGTCAAGTACAAAAATGTAGGAAATATGACAATTATGGCCATAACTCTAGAAAATGTAAGAAGGAAGGCTCAACTCAACTTGTTTAATGATCTTCATAGGTATAAAACATTCTTTAATTACCAAACCTTTTTTTATTATTATGTATTGCTTCATATAGTTAATGATATTTATGAGGCTGTTTGATTATCAAACTCTCAATGGAAATTATGTCATATTTATTAGGTCATCATTAAGGTCTCTTCACAAGTGTTTGGTTCTAATACAATTGAACATATTGTTGTATAGAGTCAACAAAGAAATACTATGAGTAAATGAGCATTAATCACATTATTGATAACTTTCATAAGTCAAAAATGTTAAAGACGTGTGTTTGCAGCTTGCTAACTCTTCCCATAGTAGTAAACAAAAGTATGGAGAAGTTGATCCACACTCATTCAAGTTATCTTTTGAACTAAGATCTCTAAGGTTCAAAGTACAAACTAGCATCACTTTCAAACATTTACAAACCCTAACTAATAAGGAGGAGAGCATCATTGAATCAACCAACACATGATCAACCTTCTTAGTCAAGTGTAAATGAGGGAAACAATATGGTTGATTCTTAGACTATACATTATGTTGTCTATGTGTTGTTAAAACTTTAGTTATTAGATCCAATCCCTTTTGCATAGGATAGATAGATCCAATCACTTTTTTTGTATATAAATAGATAGATGTTGTGATGTAATTATTTATTTATATATTGCTCCGATTATTAATTGTGATATAATGACCGTAGTACATACTTGTTGATGATTTTTACAACTATTAATTAAGCATCATTAAGGCATCTTCATGAATAATAAAACAATACAAACAAAGCCTAATATTTTACAACATAATACAAATAAGGGTTTTTCATTCATCTTACTTCAAGTTTTAAACAAAATACTACAATTTAGTTCCACTTGCCCACAAAAAAGCCATAAGATAACACTCACCATAATCACAAAAAAAAACCTATTATGATAATCACTAAAATAAATTTCAACTCATTTTTCCCTTTTTTCTTTAAAATAAAGTTTTATTTCATTAGCTTTATTTACTCCTCAATTTCTAACATTTTACGTGATTCAATTGTGGATTTTTTTGCCTCCTGATTCAGCATACCTAATTCTTTCTTTATTTTATGAATTACTTCCATAGGTCTATCACTAAATTTGTCTTCTTATTACGTGAAAAAAAATCACATCTTTAATCCTGAAAGAAAATTAATAATTAATAAGATAAACATTAAACATATATACAATCAATTTTACCTTATTGAAAAATAAACTTACAAGATATTTGCGGCATCTATAAAATCTTCTTCCTATGTTAATATCACTCTATAAAGTTCTTAATAGAGCTTTTAAACCATAATAACACACTATATAACCATCATTTTAATTTAATGTAATATTAGTTAAAGACATTTTATCCATAGCATTAGCTAGTCGTTATAAAATTTTATTAAGGTAGGAGATTATAATCGCTCCTTATAAAAAAAAAGAGTCAAGGTCTAAATAGTTGTAAAGGTAAAACATTAATAAGTTATAATAAAGAGACTTTCAACTTCTTCTTTAATACTATTGGTTCTCCTATAAATAGCTCCTCTTCAATTTGCATTCTTCAATCTATTATAAATAAGCAAATTACTAACCTATAGGCTAATTTCCTAGCTAATCCTCTCATTAACATAGATATAAATGTAGAATCTCAACATTAAAGGAAAAAATGGTAACTAAATCTAAATCCATTTGGCTATAGATAGACACATATAATCCTATAAGCTTGACTAGAAGCACCGGGGACAAGTAACTGAGCATATTATCCATTTAAATACCCTAACATCATTCAAACCTCATATAAAAACCTCTTCGTTAGAAGTTTGATGTCAAGCAAAAAGGGATACAAACTGTTTAGATAACATAGCAGATATAGATAAGCGCATATATAAGTCAGGTTAAACAACATTACATAGCCAGTAGAATGTATTTTGCTTGCTTACATCATTAAAGAGATGTGGAAATCCTAAACTAGTAAATCAAAAGGCACGCATTTCTTCAATATACCATCCTAATACTCTTAACTATCTTCCTCCATCTCTAAAGGCACATAATTGTTCCATACTTTCCATATCTTCATCTTTGTTTTTAAACAACTTGGTGTACAAAACATACAATTAAAAAAAATTGAACTCTAATAGGACTCAATCACTGAATAACTAATCCAGTATGATCAAATAGTATAATAGTGCACATTGATAATGGATGCAATAGCTCAAATAAACTATAACACAATAAGAGAAATGCAATAATACACAATATAGTATCCCCAAATTAAAAGGCACACATTAGTCCATCTTTCATTTCCCCTAGTCTTATTATTTCCTATAACTGTTTATATACACTACCCATTAATATCCAACAACAACATCACTTTGACACTGCTATAGAATCTTCCATCCACTCCCATGTAACCAATATTAATTCTCAGAATCAACAAAGGAAGTAGATGCCTTGAAACTATGAATAAGTACCTTAATGAGCAGGGTCCTTAAGAAAGATGAAGTTTTACCTAGGTGTATGAAAGGAGACACAATGCTCATTATGATCAAGAGCATAGGGAGGGATTTTTCCCTATATTGTTTCCCAGAAATCTAAAAGAGCTATGCGGGAGGTGATTGAACTTGCAATTGAATATGCTATTGCAACTGAGTCTACTACTGCTACGATTGAACTTATAGAAGAGCGTGCAATGCTTCTACAAACGTTGAATGAAGTGGGAGAGTTAGGGATTTGGGTTTTGCAAACATTTGAAGTTAAGGATTTAGGGAGTTTGTGAGTTTAGGGATTTTGAACGAAGGATAGAATAGTGAGTTTTGAATACTTGGAACACACTTTTATTTAAATTATAAAATGCCACATCAGTAAATGATGGGTCCCCCTGATATGTTCAAATTAAAAAAAACAATGACGTACATGACGTGACATTTAACTGATGGGGGGTAATCCTCGTTAGCTTTTTTTGTTCTCATATGGTCTGTTTCTAACGTTTTGAAAACATTGAGATTTAGATTGAACATTTCGAAACACTGAGATTTAACTTGTATTTCAATGTAAACTTTAGGTTTAAAATACATTTTTGGCCTAATATCATTCACTCCCTCCTAGTTGCGGTTTTAAATATGGGTCAATAGACAAGTATTGAATTCAATGGTGAATATGATAAAGAAATTATGACCTCACATATTTGAACATTTAAGCAACATTTATTGCAATAATTTCAATGTTTCAATGGTTGTTTGGCTTAAATTATTATTGGAAACTAAAACCATGTTTGTAGTTCACTAAAATTATGAATTTAACTATTTAAGTTGATTGGTTCTTCTAGAGCAAGGGAGAAACAATTTATTAATTTTTCTTATGGTCTAAAAATAAGTTTAATTTAAAGTTAAGATAATTACATAGAAATTAATTATTTTTTCTTAAATTTATAAAGGTATTTATCTTTTTTCTTCTTCTTGTTATAAGGTATAATATACACCTCTCATATGACATGTCATAATTTTCCTTCTTTAAACCTTAGTTGTTCTCGTCGAAACATAATCTAAAATTTAAATTCTCTTCTTCTTTTTATTTTTTTATGAGAAACTAGATTAGAAGTTTTAAAAATCATCTATTGCTGATGACCTTATCGGCAACACTAATACTCATGCTCATCATTTTGGCCTAACATCATACTAGTAATGATTTATTGTGACACCGTTTGTAATTTCTCAATTCTAGATTGATTCAGTAACAACCTTAATCCAAACTTAAGAGAATTAAGTGCTTAAAAATAGTTAGTTAAGAGTTGATTAATACCCTTTTTTGTAAGCTTATAAAGACTTTCAATTAATATGAAATTGTGCTATTCATGTCCCATATAGGATGTCACAAAAAGTAGATATCATGGCCTTCTAAGGCTTAAAATTCGAGATTTAATTTGTGTTAAATAACTTTGTTATATATTTGCTATATTATTTATGGGAAGGAACTCTAAACCACTTTCAATTCTTCATGTTTGTTTCTTTTCGTGCAAATCTTTCTTTTCCTTTGTTATAGGTGTTGGGTAAAAGATAAAAATACCTTTTATACTTGGGAAAATTTTAGAAAAAACCCTTTTCATTTGGAATTCTCAAGACAAGGCCCTCTAGTTTAAACTTATCCAGAAAACCCCTTTAGAGTTGACTTCAGTTTAAAAATTGGTTTGTATGGTCTAATCAAAACTAGGTGACATGGTGGAACTACCTAACCCAAAATTATACCCGACCCTAGATAATAACCCAACCCATCATCTCCTAAACTAGCCTTTTTCGTTTTTTCCCCAATTAGTTTATGCAAAATCCCTAAAACCACAACTAAAGTAGGTGAAGCAAGTGGTGGAGGAGCAGGCAATGATGGACAAGCAGATTGGAGGATCACATGGTAGAAGCAAGTAACACCCTTGTGTTCTGATTATTGCTTATACAAAAATTTCTATTAAAAAGTGTTTGTAACACCTCCCATATATTCTTCTTCATCTGTAACTTTATACTTATTCATTAGTTTATTTATAAAATAATTCAAGAGGAAAAAAGATGAGAGAGAATCTCTAACTTCTCTCATCACCTCCTCCTCCACACACCAAACCCTAACCCTAGTCCAGCTCTAAACCACTTCATCCTTCATCTAACTCTACCGATCCAGCCCCTCTACCCCTTGATGCACTGTTGGTTTCTAGTTAATGGAAACCAATTTTCTACCATTAGCTTTCATATCTAAAACAACCTCTTCCCCAAACCTTCTCCCTCATCCCTCCTTACCTTTGAAAATCAACCTGCCTTCTCCATCCCACTCTTCAATGATCCTTCACTCTACTCTTACCTCTTTGCCCCAATTTTCAGCACCTACAGTAGACGACTTAGCTAATGGTCATAGGAAAACATGGAAGCAAGTTGTAAGGGATAACTCAGGTTCATCTCTAGTTTTCAGTCCTCCTAAGGAGATTGATGGGAAGCTAATAGTGGCTTCTAGTCTAGAAATCCTGCAAGAAGGAGCTAAGTCATAGGAAGCCACCCTAGTTGGGTTCTTTATGGATAAAAGGGCTACTTTCCTAGTGATTAAAGCATGGGCATAGAGAAATTGGAAAGGAAGAGGTCTTTTGAAAGTGATGTCAATAGAGGGGATAATTTGATTTTCTCACTCTCATCAAAATCGGAGGCACAAAAGGTAATTGAAGAAGGCCTTTGGCACATCTCTCAACTACCTTTATTTCTTCAAAATTGGCATCCTGGAATGGAGCTAGAAAAGATTAAAATTAAGAATATTCATCTATGGGTGAACATCCACAACATCCCCTTAGAATATTGGACTACCAAGGGTTTGAGCATGTTAGCTAGTTACCTAGGGAAACCAATATGCATAGATGAAAACACTACGTTGAGGAAAAGGGTTGGATATGCATGGTTATGTGTACGTATTGATATTTCAAAGGAAATAAAAGATAGCATCCCTATATTACAGTTGGCAAATGAGCATTCTCTCAAAGAGGACAAAGCTCTGGTTACTTACCACTGGAAACCATCTCTTAAGGCTTAAGGAAAAGAATGGAAACCTACAAGAAAAATCTTTACTAGAGGGGAATATTGGGAGGTGATGGGGATGGAAGAAAATAGTTCGGGGGACTACAAAGTAGATGAGCCGGAACAACAGGAACCTGGGACAAGGAACGAGCTCAAGCTGAACAAGTTTCTCCTATAAAAGGGGAGAGTTCATTGTCACTCCAGAAGGAAGGAGCAAGTCCGAAGCTACACAGTGATTTAAACAACTCTCTAATGACTAAAGGGCAAAATTCCCTAGTAACCAGCTGAGATAATTCAAGTGAAGGAGTTCAAGAACCTACACAGTCTAGCAACAACATACAAAAGGTTGATCTTCAAAATGGAACTTCTCAAGAGGAGCAATTTGAGCAAGTTAGCTCGAGGAAAAGTTATTGGAGCAGTAGAAAAGGCTCCAAAGGGAAAAATAATCTTATATGACGTTAATAGTATGGAACGTTTGTGGAATAAATAACCCTTCCAAGCTCAATGCTCTAAGGGATTCTATTCTAAAAGAGAAACCTTTGTTTTTTTGTCTTTTGGAAACCAAAATTAGGGAAGTTAATTTGAATAAACTTTGTTGTTTGGGTAGCAAATGGCAGTATATTACAAACCACCAAAGTCATGCCTATAAAAGGATCATTGTTGCATATGATGGGGAATTTTTGGAGGTCAAAGTTCTAGAATCTAGTCAACAGTTCATTGGTACTGCTGTCGCCTGCAACCAAATTCAAAAGAAATTACTTCCGTTAATACACTTTAATGTAGTAGCGGTAAGTAGATATCGTTCCCACGAGAAATCTTAACGGCAACGAAATTACGAATTCAAATGGAACAAAGTAACGAAATTAGGGGGATTTTAATTCACGCAATATATAAAAAATAAAAGAAAAATCGCAAATCGAAAGCAATAATTGAATTTGAAAATGGGAAAATACCTTGATTTTCGAGTCATCGATGTTATCGGGCTAATATGGATCGTCGACATAAAATTGCAATCATTAAAAAACATTCATTAGAAATATTTTCTCTTAAGAGTAATAACTAAAAACATGTATCCTAGCATTCTTATTAAACAACAACCTAGATACGATCGTAGGTTTAATTGGATAATAGCTTTACAAACCAAGAACCAATGAGCAAGCGAAATACATGTACGACATGCAATCAATCAAGCGAATATCTCCTTAGAATTTTTCGACTCTAATGCAGAGAAGACAATCCTAATTGCTACTTGTGATTAGCGAAACTGAACATCATATTACGTTAATCTAGCGATTAAACACATTAATACCTAGTTGCGCACCTAGAAACCAATGAATTCAATTAGAGAGAGTAGATCGAATGATATTCAATGTTTGTTAACAACGTAAACTTTATCAAAACATCTCAAACATACTAGCGGATAACATGGATCCCCTCAATCAAGACAAGGAATTTAGCTACTCATAACGAAAGTGAAATTCAACAAAGAAATAATAAAACACAACATCCCTGGTCTTTCTAGAAAATCCAAAAATACTTAGAAAAATAATTCAGAAAATGAAAAACTCCTATAGCTGTCGAGAAAAGAAGAAGAAAAGAATCTAGAAAATTGAAAACTACTCCTAAATTGCTGTGTGAACAGTACCTACGTGTACGGTTCACGGTTTTCCCTTTTTAATGCCTTTTTCCCTCTCTTTTCTTCCCTTCTCGTAATCTTTTGCAGATAATCACTATCCCACTTCAAGTTGCAGATCCCTTTGATAAGATAGCAGTCTAATCTTTCAAGATTGTGGAAATTCAAAATTTGAACTTTAAAACAAAATCTGTAGAATATGTCTTCAACCTTACACGTGGCCACGTCTAATGACTGAATTGTTGTCAGATTTGGAATTTTGGATTATCTTTGTTTCTTTTTCATCTTTTTGATTCAATTTTGTCTCTAAGGTGTTGAAAATCATCTGTAAACATTTATAAGATAATTCCATTAATTTTGAATAATAATTGCAACACATTAAAGAGAATTAAGAACAAAATAAGCTCAAATTGATAATTTAACAAATTCCCCCACACCAAACCTTTGCTCGCCCTCGAGCAAATATGCCAAACCACTACACTCTATCAATTCATCCTTCATAAGATTAAGTATACAGAGATTTAAGTTGCAACATATATCATAATCGCTTTTCACCAATGCAAATAAACGAAGTCAAAATAAAACATTTTTGTTCAAAAGCAAATATGAAATCAAAATGAATTC
>JAOSBN010000005.1:40290007-40316426 GCA_027563595.1 Erythroxylum suave | reverse complement strand
GAGGGAACGATCCCTACTCTCATATACTACTTGTTATTTGTGTAGGGTTAATTTGCAAGGGTGACGACACCTTGCCATATTTCTAATGAATATATTTAGTTTTATTCATTTGTTTGGGTATTCTGTGATTGAAAAACAATTTGAATGTATAATGTTAGTGATGTAAGGGAAAAGACGTGATTTTGGCTGGGATGTTAGGAAAATTTTTTTATGTATGTAATGTATTTGATGAATTTCCTGTTATGTTGGTGTTAAATGATGGGAGTGTTCTGCTTACGTAGCTGTATTCAAATAACTAGAGTCATTGTGTTTAGGTTATGGATAATTGGAGTCTTTAATTTATATAAGTTTTTAATTAATAAGCATGGTTTAAAGTTTACATTAGGATTTCTTTTCCTTCTTTCTTGACGAAGATGATATTCTTTTTATTTCTTGGGTTTGGAATTCAAGTGTTTGTTTAAGATATTGTTTGATGACTAATATTAATGATTTAATTGAATAATGCATAATTTAGGTTCATGAACTTTATTTGTAAGTTTAGGTTGGAAACCTCTGATGCAGCTCCCATAAGGTTTATCGATGAAAAATTTCACAAGCTTGGGAGTCACGACAAGAACTTGCTTTCTTGATTCATAGGTGTAAACAATGCCATGTACCATAGTACTAAAATCAATTGTAGGTGATTAATTCAACTGATTAATACTTCAACTTCAATGTGAGATAATTCAAACTTAGTATTAACACAAGAAATTCGTAGGTTTAATAAACATGACAATTTTTTGCATGATAAACCCCTAGGACAATATATAGGATGGAAACTTGTGATGAAGCTCTCGTGAGGCTTATCGGTGAAAAATTTCACAAGCTTAGGAGTCATAACAAGAACTTGGTTTCTTGATTCACAGGTGTAAACAATGCCACATACCATACCATTGAAATCAATTATAGGTGATTAATTCAATGATTAATACTTAGGGGATGTTATGTAAAGTATAAATTTTTTGTAAACTTAGGGAACATAAAGGATATGAAAGTCCTTTTTTTAAATTAACAGTTTTGCATAAATGAATAATGTTGATAGATCTTAGATTTATAGATGATTAACACCTGATAGTTTCATTAATCTTGAGTTTGTTGAGGGGGTTGAAGCTTTTATTTATTGTGCATGTTCTCAATCTGCATATATGAATGGCCCAAAGATTAGATGTCCATGTAAAAATTACAAACATATTCGTTTTCATATTGATGAAGTGAATGGCCATTTGCTGAGAAAAGGGTTTTTCAAATTATTTTGAAAAGAAACAACTAGGGGAGCAATTGATTGCAGAACTTTAAGGTGCAATGAAGTAAACTCGTCAATAAATGTGGATGAGTTTGAAGGGGGATTGGATTTATAGCAAATAATATGCATGCTACAGAAAATCCTTACTTGTAAATGGATTATGATGCAGCCAGTTATACCATTCAGGAAATTATAAAAAATCTTGAAAAAGAATGAAACTTATATGTAAAATAATTTTTTGACTTACAATACACTTAACTGACCAAGAATTATGGCCAAATTGTAAGACAATGACCCAATTGTCTTCAATTGCTACGATATTGAACATAAAGTTTGAAGGGAATATTTTTTATCGTAGTTTTGATAAAATTCTTAGACGGTATAATGAATCATTGCCGCCTAATCATACAATAGTTGATAGTTTTTACAATGTGAAGAAACTTACTACAAGTGTTAAGACATTTAGTGACAATTTTTTTCTAGTTAACTATTGTTTCATCACAAATATAAGGTTTTTATGACAAGATAATTGATTGACACTATTGTTTGGATTAATTGTGATGATTTATTTTTTCGTCACTAATACAATAGTAATTGTGACGATTTAGTATCTTTCACAATTAAGTTGTCACTATTAATATATTAATAGTGTAAAAATTTCTTTTATCGCAAAGTTTTGTCATTAAAAGCCTATATAATTTGGCAGTAAAATAATTTTGGTGGGGATAAATTGTAATTGTGACAAAACATATGTTAGTAACTAATATTTTCTATTTGTTATGCCAAAATTTAATTTGGTCACTAATATTTTTTTCTTTGTGTTACAAAACAGTTAATCGTCACACAATATTTTACCTGATGTGACAAACAATTTTGTCAATAAATATTCAATTAATTAGTGTCTACTTCATATTGTCACAGTAACCAAACTATAACTATGGTCATAACTATTCATAATTTAATGACAATTTTTTTGTGACTTACTATTTTTCTCATCACAAATACGAGATTTTTTTGGTGCCAAGATAATTGATTGACATTATTGTTTAGATTATCTGTGATGATTTATATTTTTTTCACTAATATAATGGTAATTATGGAAATTTAGTATCTTTCACAGTTAAATTGTCACAATTTGTTTGTCCCTAAGTACTATTTCGTCACAGATATGAGGCTTATTGTGACAAAACATAATTGATTCACGTTATTGTTTGGATTAACTATGATGATTTATTTTTGTCTCACTAATACAACGGGAATTGTGATAATTTAGTACCTTCATAATTACGTTGTCACTATTAATATATTAATAGTTTCAGATTTTCTTTTATCACTAAGTTTGGTCATTAAAAGCCTATGCAATTTGGTGGAAAAATAATTTTGGTGGGAGTAAATTGTAATTGACACAAAACATATGTTAGTAACTAATATTTTCTATTTGTTATGAAAAAACATAGTTTGGTCACTAATATTTTTTACTTTTTGTTACGAAACGGTTAATCGTCACACAATATTTTACTTAATGGGACAAACAATTTTGTCAATAAATATTCAATTAATTAGTATCTACTTCATATTGTCACAGTAATCGAACTATAACTATGCTCACAACTATTCATAATTTAATGACAATTTTTTTGTGACTAACTATTTTTGTCATCACAAATACATAATTTTTTTAGTGCCAAGACAATTGATTGACACTATTGTTTGGATTATCTTTGATGATTTATATTTTTGTCACTAATATAAAGGTAATTATGGCAATTTAGTATCTTTCACAGTTAAATTGTCACAATTTGTTTGTGCCTATGTATTATTTCGTCATAGATACGAGGTTTGTTGTGGAAAAATAATTGACTCACATTATTGTTTGGATTAACTATGATGATTTGTTTTTATGTCACTAATATAATAGGAATTATGACAATTTAGTACCTTCACAATTAAATTGTTATTATTAATATATTAATAGTGTCAAAATTTCTTTTATCACTAAGTTTTGTTACTAAAAGCCTATGTACTTGCTATGAAAAACTTTTGTCAATAAAAATTCAATTAATTAGTGTCTACTTAATATTGTCACAACAACCGAACTATCGTTATGTTCAGTACTATTTGTAATTTTAGTGACAAGAAACTAACATTGATGTACCCTTAAAATTGTGGGCAGCAGCCATGAAACGTCATGGAAGCTCTTTCAAAATTTTAAAATTTAAATTGAACAATCAAAAATTGGTATTATAGGAAAAAGATAAGCATGACCACATCGAAGTTTATAGGATAATCCAACACAGTCTAAACTGAAGGTTTCAATCAAAATGTTGATGTATTCATATATTTATAGCCAACATAGCAATATTACAGAGCCATAATCAACTACATGTAGACAACCATTGAGCCTTAGGCGCCAAACAACTTAGAATCACTGTATAAGTTTGATGATTTCTTTCAAACTTGATTCGACTGTCTCATCTAAATTGTCTTCTTGCTTTGTATGTACAAATGTTGCTATAATTTTATTCCCTAATAAAGCTTAATTTTATTGTTATTGTACGAATTTTAGGGACTAGAAACTAAATGGCATGATTTTTCTTTAATATTATTATTTATAAACAAATTTAAATATTTTCTTATAAAATATTCAAATTACATATATTGATAATCCAAAAGTAATATTTTACATATCAGTAGATATTTGATAAACATAACTTTGAAATATATATTTATTTAAAATTTTCTATACAAATTTTTATCTAAAGTCAATTATTTTTATTACATGAATAAATTCAAAATTTCTGTAACTATTCCACTAACATAATAGTTTATGATAAAAAATAAATTACTTTCATCTATATTTGTTATGTATTGTAAAAATATTAAATTTGATTTTAAATTTATAAAATATAAAATTTTATTATGAAAATAAACTATTACTAAAATTTAAAAAATTTAAGATGAAATCATTTTTTTAAATTAAAAAATTGGACAGTAAGTATTAAAGATCGTACTCCTACATCTGTAAAACGAAGAAGAAAAAGGGTAGTATTATTAAATGAACCTTAACAACTACACCGAGATTCGTTTTATGTGAAGTCGTATTGGAGATTGTTTTTTTATATGTGTAAAACAAATAAGAATGAGAAGGGCAGTAGTATTAAATAAAACTTAAAAGCTACACTTGGTTTCATTTACGATGTCGTATTGGAGAATTGGAGATTTTTGTTCCATGTGTAAAAGAAAGAAGAATAAGAATGGTAGTAGTATTAAATAAAACTGAATAGCTACATCTGGTTTTACCTTGTATGATTTCATATTAGAGATTATATATGTAAAATGAAGAAGAACAAGAAGGATAGTACTATTAAATAAAGCTTAATAACTACACCTAGTTTTGCGTGAAGAGATCTAAGTAATTGTGAAACAGTAAAGCTGGTGGAAGAAGATGAGTCATGAATAGTAGTGTATTTGTTATGCATGGTGTGAATAAATTTCATCTTCTTCAAGTGCGCAATTCTCCACTCTGCTTCATTGCATATCTTCAGTTATTGTTGGGCCTCGAATTTTTTATTTATTTTATTAAGCATGATTTGAATAAATTTTGTGGTCTTGCTAGATAAATCATTTTATTTGGTGTTTAATTATTATGTCAAGTTTGGGAGGATTTATTTCATGGATTGATGGAATTAAAGTATTAATGTTGTAAGGTGATATAAGGGCATTTTTGGAAGACCACTTAAGTTTAAATAGACATTAGGTATAAATGGAAGGGCAAATTGGAAATTTCACACTCATTAAAGGTATAAAAAGGGAAGAAGTAATTGTAGTCTTTCATTATAGGGAAGCAAAAATTGTGAGTGAAAGAAGAGAGAAAGAGAAGTGGAGAAAAGAAGAAAATCAAGCTAGGGTTTTGGAGATTTTTGAAGAGCTTGAAGATTTTAAGGCTAAAACAAGTAAGCATGAGCATTAACCCTTCTGGATTGTTAGATGAAGCATAATTAGTGATGGTTAAAAGTGAAAATAAAGTGAATATGTGCAGGAAGTGTTGATGAATGGTTTATGTAAATGTTTTAGTGTTTGGTTAATGATCAAAAGTACATTATGAATTTGTTGTGAATGATATTGGGTTGGAATGAAGTTGAAAATGAAGTAGAAAAGATGGGTTAGTGTTAATATGGGTTATATGTGAAAGGTAGGAAGTAAAAAGATGAAAAATCTCACAAAACATGTTCTTGGAGTAGGTTTTTGGATAACTTCGCTGCAGTGAATTTCTGAGTTTAGCCGCGGCGTACTCAACTTTCCAACACAGAACATACTTTGATATTTTAGGCATAACTTTTTGTGTAGTTATCCAAAAGAGATTATTTTTGATTTGGTGCAAACTAGAGACATATGGATACAACTTGTATGATGAAATGGAGTTCTAATTCAGTCTCTAAGGATTTTAATATTTGGATGGAAATTGAATATAGAATGCTATTTTAGTATAAGAACAACATGAAAATTTTTAGGGCATAACTTTTAGAGTACTAAACCAAATTGAATGATTTTTTTATCACTAGAAACTTAAGACAATGGGAAATATTTTACTAGAAGAAAGTGTTATCAAATTTTATCGTTTACTTAACCAAAATGATCATCGAAAATTGACCAAAAGGTTTGGATTTATGGAAGGGTTTTGGTTCATGAATAGGAAATACATGGGTTTAAGTACTCTAAAATCATTTTAGTAAATGTATTTTCTTAGGGTTCTCAAATTATAATTCCTATTGAAATTGGGATTTTGTTATTGTTAAAGGAAATCAAGGAGGTGATTAGGAGAGGCACGAGAAGCAAGAGGAAGGACATCCTTAAGCCACTTTTATAAGCAAAGATTTAAAATATTTTCAATTGTGTTATAAATATGCCGTTAAGGCTTCTTGAATGCTTTGATAATGTGCCACATGTTTGTATATGAATTGTGTTATTGGTTTATGAAATGAATGGTGAAAATGATTTTGAAAGGATATTGATTTTTTTAAAATGATATTATGGTTATGAAATCAAGTTTCGGAAAAATGTTGTTGAGGCAATATGTTTACAGGCTGTGAAATGCATGATTATAAGGGTTTGTGGTGGTCCCCTAAGTTAAGTCAAGTGCACTTTGACAAAAGGTTTCTCCCGTCTGCCCGCCAGTGGCATGGAGCTCCTTCTTGGGACTCTCATAAGTTCACGGCTTAGCAAGACCATTAAGTGGGATTGCGATAGTATGTTCTATTCACGGCTACACAAGACCCTTATGGGAAATGTGTAGTACGTTCTGTTTTAGATCCACCCAAACCATTTTGGATGTGCCTAAGTGAATGTTTTCAATTGTGTTATAAATATGCCGTTAATGCTTCTTGAATGTTTTTTAAAATGTTTTCAATTATGTTATAAATATTCCATTAAGGCTTCTAGAATGCTTTAATAATGTGCCATATGTTTGAATATGAATTGTGTTATTGGTTTCTAAAATGAATGGTGAAAATGATTTTGAAAGGGTATTGATTATTTTTGAAACGATATTATAGTTATGAAATCAAGTTTCAGAAAAACGCCGTTGAGGCAATATGTTTACAAATTGTGAAATGCATGATTATATGGGTTTGTGATGGTCCCCTAAGTTAAGTCAAGTGCACTTTGATAAAAGGCTTTTCCCGTCTACCCGCTAGTGACATGGAGCTCCTTCCTGGACTCCCATAAGCTCACGGCTATGCAAGAACATTAAGTGGGATTGCGATTATACGTTCTATTCACAGCTACACAGGACCCTTATGGGAAATGTGTAGTACATTTTATTTTGGATCCACCCAAACCATTTTGGTTATGCCTACGTGTTTATGATTTGTGAACAAGTTGATGAATACATAGATCGTGTTATTTGTGAATTGGATTGCACGAAAAAAATTTGAGAAATATGTGCTTATGATTCAATGTAAATTATTTCAATGGTTTTGCTTATTACTGGTTATAAAATTGTTACCCACGAGCTTTAAGCTCTCCCCCTCCCAATTCCTTCAGATCTTCAGGTGTGCAACAAGAGATTGAGTAGTCAAGGGTTACAGCATCACTCCGAATTTGCATACTTTTGAATTTTGAGCTGGGTTTTGGGAATTTAAGGGTTTAGTTGCATTTCAAGTATCTTTTGTATTTTTGGATTATGAAGCAAATAATGTATTTTGGGTTTTGGGTCAGTGAGGTTCACTCGCATATGTTTACCGCAGTGAAGTTATACTTGTCATCGCGGAGAAGCTAGCCTTTGCTTCTGAAAGATTTTTTTTCAAATCTCCAAATTCTAAGCCTTCCTCCACGCTCAAGCTTCATGATCCCATATCCGATGTTGGGCTCTAGAAACGGGGTCCAATTTGTTGTGGTATCAAAGCTGTTGGACCTCGAATTTTTCTTAGAAAACTAGAACTAATTAATGAGAAATGTGGAGAGATTCATATTTTTTTTTCTTTGGTTCTTTTAGTGGATAAGACGTTTTGGAATGGGAAGAATCAAGGTGAAAGTTAAAAGTAGAATGAAAACAAAAACTGAAATTGAATTTATGTAGTAAGTTGATGAAGAATATGTACATATGACCATGTTCTGTTATTGGTGTTCATGATTAATCATGGATTAAAAGTTCATTATAAATGATATTGATTTGAAATGGAGATAAAATTGACGAATAAATGAAGTAGAAAAGGTGATCTTGGTATGAGTAGATGAAATTGAGGAATAAATAAAGTCGAAAAGGTGATCTTGGTATGAGTTGTGTTAAAGAAGGACTGGAAAAATCCGAATTAATCTAGGTTGATTTAGGCAAATGTGCCTTCTAAAATGTTGTAGAACTTTCTTCTAGCTTTTCAATGATATATAGCATGAAATTTTTGGACATCTGAGCTGAAAGTTATGATCCTTAGAAAGGAAGAAGTATCTTCTTCCTTTTCGCTTCTTCTATGTTTTGCTTCTTCTATTTTTCGTATCGTCTGTGATGACGTCATAACACAGATGGAAGGAAAACATAGACGCAAGGAATCTTCTATGTTTCGCCTATCGTTTGTGTTCTACTTATCGTCTGTGATGACGTCATAACACAAATGCAAGGTAAAGATGCATCGTCTGTGATGACGTCATAACACAGACGCAAGAAATCGTCTGTGTTCTGCTTATTGTCTGTGTTTTGTTTCATCTTTGTTTGACTTCTTATCATCTGTGTTTGACCTCTTATTGTTTGTGTTTGATTTTGTTTCCGTCTATGTTTCTTTTCGTCTGTGTTTGATTTTGCTTCCGTCTGTGTTTCGCTTTGTTTGTGTTTGATTTTGCTTCCGTTTGTGTTTCGCTTCGTCTGTATTTGACTTTGCTTCTAACTATCTTTTGCCTATCGTCTATGTTTTTGCACTCCATCTATGTTTTGGCACTCCGTCTATGTTTTGACACTTTGTCTGTCTTTTGATACGTCGTCTGCCTGTTGCTTATCGTCTGCCTTTTTTCCGATTGTCTGCCTTTTGACCATCATCTGTCTTTTGGCACTTTGTACATGTTTTGAATTTTGTCGGCCTTTCTGCTTCGTCTACTTTCTGACGTAGACGAATTTTGTCTGACTTTCTGCTTCGTCTGTTTCTTGCATTCGTCTGCTTATTGCTTTGTTTGCTTCTGGCATTCATCTGTTTATTGCTTTATCTGCTTCTGGCTTTCGTCAACTTTGGCATTCGTCTGCTTATTGCTTCTTCTGATTATTGTTTCATCTGCTTTTTGCCCAAGTAACTGAAACTTCTTCTTTTGTGTACTGTTCATTTGTATCGTCTGGTCCATCTTTGACCCTCCAGATGATAGAATTTGTTCCTAAAGTCTTTATGAAAGTTGTAGACCTATAAGTCCTCTTCGAAATCATGCTAAGATGATCTTAATCCAACCTCTCTAGTGAAAGTCATGCCATTTGTCCCGAGACAAGTTCAATATGATTGAGGACCAAATCTTATTTGACTCTTTTGGCCATAACTTCTTGTCTAGACACTCAAATGACTTGATTCTTCAACCATTGGACACGTAAGACAATAGAGAAGATTTTTCTAGAATAAAGTGTTATGTCAGAATGTTCAAGAGTGTTTTTGGCAAGACACTTATAAAAGGCATAAGGCATAAATGGAAGGGCAAATAGGACAATTCCCAATCATTAAGGGCATAATTGGAAGAAGAAGTGTTGTGTTGCTTATAAATGAAGAAGAAAAACATGAACGGAAGGATAAGCAGTAGAAAATACTAAAAATGGGAGAGAAAGACAAAGAGAGTTTGATGGTTTGAGAGAAAAGAAGAGAGTTGATTAGGGTTTGACTTTTCGTAGTCCTCAAGAGAGATTTTGAGCCTGTCTAAAAAGAAAAAAAGGGAGAGGAAGAGAAGAGCTTCCATTTAAGCTAAGGATCCCTTTATTTGGTGAAGAATGAAGGTAAAACCCTTTTGAGACTTTTGTATTTTTGAAAGGATTTTAGTCCATGGAGTTTAGAAAATGTTTCAGTTAAAGTATTCTAGAACCAATTTTAATGATTGTGCTTAAGGGATTTTCAATTGAAAATCCTATTGAGTGGGATTTTGTTATTATATAAAGGGATCAAAAAGGCAAGAGGAGCAAGAGAAGAGACATGTTTGAGCAAGGCTATAAGCAAGGAAATCAAGGTGGGTACATGTTTATAATTGAGTAAATAAGCCACAAAATGGGTTCTTTGAATCAAGAAAATTTAAAATGTTTTCAATTGTGTTTTAAATGTGCCATATGATTGTATGTGAATTGTATTGTTCATCAATGAAATTTTTTTAAAAGAATCTTGATTTATGAAAAGATTTTGAAAATTTTTCTTTTTGAAAAGATACATGTTTATGAAATCAAGTTTTCAATAAAATGTGCCATTTTGGGCAACAAGTATACAAGATTTTGAAATACATGAATTATCTGAATGCTGAAAATGCGTGTGATTTATGAATTTTGATCAAGTTATGCCATTGAAGCATGTCATGGCATTTTGTTTAAATGAAAAGATAGACAAGCATGAAAGTCTAAGCATATGATCAAATGAATATGTGCTTTTGTTTGGGTGAGAGTGGAACCATTCTGTTCGTCACATGCACGTTGATAAGAGTCTTCTCCCGGCTACCCAATTGTAGCATATGAGCTCCAAAAAAGGACTCATTCTGTTCATGGTGTAAACTTTGGTTTCTCCATTCTGATTGCATGGAACCCTTGAGCCATTTGTTGTGCATTTGCATTTTTATGTGTTAAGTTAGGATGCAAATTTGAGTGTTGTGCGATGATGAATTGAATTATGAGATGTGAATTGAAATTCTGAATTGTTATGATGTATTTTATGATTCAATACGAAATTTTTATGACAATGAACATTTTTAAATGGTTTTACTTGTTATTCATTATAAACTATTACCTACGAGCTTTCAAGCTCACCCCCTTCCTGTCCCCACCTCCAAGAGATGGAGTGAAAGAGAGTCAAGGCATCACTCCAAGTCTTCTTATGTTGTATTTTGAGTTAGTTTTGGAAGACACAAGGCATTAGTCCTATTTTTTAAGAATTTGTAGTTCATATAACTGTTGTATTTTGAGATTTCAGATTATGTTGTAATGTGGCTTAAAAGGTGATTATCGATTTGTAAAACCCCTTTATTTTGAGGGTATTGAAATGTGAATGATGAAAATTAGTTGTAAATCATGTATTAAAGAGTATGATGAAGTAAAGATTGGAGAGTATTATGATATTTCCGATTAAATGTTGGGTTATGATATATGTATTCCGATTAAGATTTGGGTTCTAGAAAAGGGATCCAATAGTTATGGTATCAGAGCACCAGTGTTATGATCTTACATAGGAAACTTTCAGGATATGTGTCAATCGCAAGAGCGATTGTTAAGAGTTCAGGCACATAGAATTAGTGAGAAAAATGGTGCCTTGGTAGAGTTTATGGTAAGGAAAGTTTGTGGATATGTTAGTAATAGAAAATATGGCGTAGTCCGATATGTTAGACATAGATTCAGCATTTGTGATTAAGTTAGGGAATATGGTGACGGAAATTTTGTTATGGATACGTACCTAAATTGATGCAAATGTGAAAATATTTCCATGACTTGACTGAAGAAGAGATAGAGACAAGGTGAAAATGACAAAATTTAAGGTGTACAAGCAAAGTAGAATTGAAAGGTTGAACTCGGAATTTATGATTAAGTGTAGGATTGTGTTAGTGAAATTGATATTTGAATTTCAAGATGGCTAGATGTTCATGCTCCTAAATTGATTAAGAATGTATGTATGGAAAGTGAAACAAAGTATAGTGATATATGTAGAGGTTTTAAAGGTTATGTCGACCAGTTATTATGAGTACATATTTGATAATATACTTAAATTGGTGGATAATATGATTGAGTACATATGAGACCTATATTTGGACATGGATAGGAGATAATCAATGATTCCTAGAGTTAAAGGTCATGAGATGAATCAGAGTAACGAGATGGGAGAATGGTATAGATGATTGTAGCAAAAAATCTTCTTTCGAGGAAGAATTGTTTTGAATTAAGTTAAGCAGATCATGTAGTTTATGTTAAGAATGATCAATAAAAGAACCAATTAGAGACGAATATGTAATAAACTAGAAGGGAGTATTGGAGTCCTATCCCAAACGGAGACTCAGGCAAAAGAGGTAAAATATGTTATTGAAAAAGTATGTGTTTTGTTTGATGTAAAGTATTCGACTATGAGACTGGATTCCTGAATTTGAGGAGACATTGATTGCCAACATGAGGAGTATATAGGTTCACGTTATGTTCTAAGTAAATATGTTCGGGACATGTAAATTTGACCTGATGAAGGCGTTGCCAGTACAGGAAGTTCAGATTGTAACTAAATTAAAGTGTGTGGAGGAACAAGTATGAATGAGTAGACATTAGAATATGTCAATGTGAAATATGAAGAAACCTAAAGAATGGAGAAAACCAGTCATAAAGGGTAAGACAATTGGGAAATTGAAAATAATAAGAGATAATATTACCTCATTGAGGAATCAGTTATTTAAGGTAATTATTGAGTTCAGAAAATTGAATATGAGACTGAGATAATCGATAGAAGTACTGAAAGATTATGATCGTACAAATGAGTGATTGAAAGACTAAGTGAGTCTTTTGACTATGATCATTTGAAAGAAAATATTCAAGTGAATTTCGAGGACGAAATTCTTTAAAGGGGGAGAGTTGTTGGACCCCGAAATTTTCCTCGAAGACTAGAACTAATTAATAAGAAATGTGGAGAGATTCGTATTTTTTTTTTGTTGGTGCTTTTAGTAGATAAAAGGTTTCGAAATGGGAAGAATCAAGGTTAAAGTTAGAAGTAAAATGAAAACAAAGATGAAATTGAATTTATGTAATAAGTTGATGAAGATTATGTACATATGAGCATATTCTGTTATTGGTGTTCATGATTGATCATGGATTAAAAGTTCATTATGGATGATATTGATTTCAAATGGAGATGAAATTGAGGAATAAATGAAGTAGAAAAGGTGATCTTGGTATGAGTTATATTAAAGAAGGACTAGGAAAATACAAATTAATCTAGGCTGATTTAGGCAAATGTGCCTTCTAAAAAGTTGTAGATCTTTCTTTTAGCTTTTCAACGATATGTAGCTTGAAATTTTTGGACATCTGAGCTGAAAGTTATAATCCTTAGAAAGGAAGAAGTATCTTTTGCCTTTTCGCTTCTTCTATGTTTTCGTATCGTCTGTGATGAAGTCATAACACAGATGCAAGGAAAACACAGACACAAGGAATCGTCTGTGTTTTGCCTATCATCTGTGTTCTGCTTATCGTCTGTGATGACGTCATAACACAGACGCAAGGTAAAGATGCATCGTCTGTGATGACGTCATAACACAGACGTAAGGAATCGTCTGTGTTTTGCCTATCGTCTGTGTTCTGCTTATCGTCTATGTTTCATTTCATCTGTGTTTGACCTCTTATCGTTTGTGTTTGACTTTGCTTTCGTCTGTGTTTCGTTTCGTCTGTGTTTGACTTTGCTTTTTTCTGTGTTTCGCTTCGTCTTTGTTTGACTTTGCTTCCGTCTGTCTTTTGCCTATCGCATATGTTTTTGCACTTCGTCTATGTTTTGGCACTCCATCTACGTTTTGACACTTCATCTGTTTTTGTCACTTCGTCTGCCTTTTGAGTATCATCTTCCTTTTGGTACTTCGTCTGCCTTTTCCTTATCGTCTGCCCTTTTGCCTATCGTCTGTCTTTTGACTATTGTCTGCCTTTTGACACTTCGTCTGCCTTTTGCTTATCGTCTGCCTTTTGCCTATTGTCTGCCTTTTGACTATTGTCTGTCTTTTGGCACTTCGTCTGCCTTTTTACCTATCGTCTGTCTTTTGACTATCGTCTGTCTTTTGGCATTTCGTCTGCCTTTTGCTTATCGTCTTCCTTTTTACCTACCGTCTGCCTTTTGATTATCGTCTGTCTTTTAGCACTTCGTATGTGTTTTGAATTTCATTTGCCTTTCTGTTTCGTCTACTTTTTGAAGTAGACGAATTTCGTCTGACTTTCTACTTTGTCTGTTTCTTGCATTCGTTTGCTTTTACATTTGTCTGCTTATTGCTTTGTCTGCTTCTGGCATTCGTCTGCTTTGGCATTCGTCTACTTATTGCTTTATCTACTTCTGGCTTTCGTCTGCTTTGGCATTCGTCCCCTTATTGCTTCTTCTGATTATTGTTTCGTCTGCTTTTTGCCCAAGTGATTGAAACTTCTTCTTTTATATACTGTTCATTTTGTATCGTCTGGTCCATCTTTGACCCTCCAGATGATAGAATTTGTTCCTAAGGTCTTCATGAGGTAGTATTCCTTAGACATGTAATTTCGAAGGATGAGGTACATGTTAATCAGAGGAAGGTTAAAGCTGTGGTGAATTGGCATGCACCAAAGATAGTGGCAACAGTGAGGAGTTTTCTGGGTCTAACAGGATATTATAGGAGATTCGTTAAAGGATTTTCTATGATAGCTGTGCCGATGACCAAGTTATTGAGAAAGAATCAGAAATTTATTTGGAGTGAGGAATGTCAAAAAAGCTTTAAGGAGCTCAAGAGTAGATTAACAAGTGCTCCAGTTTTGATTTTACCAACTGGAGATAAGGGTTATATAGTGTATAGTGATGCTTCAAGAAAAGGTTTGGGTCGTGTGTTGATGCAGGGAGACAGGGTGATAGCTTATGTTTTGCGGCAACTGAAGCCATATGAGTTGAATTATCCAACCCATAATTTGGAATTGGCAGTAGTTATTTTTTCCTTAAAGATTTAGAGACATTATCTGTATGGAATTCAGACGAAGATTTTTACGGATCACAAAAGTCTCAAGTATCTATTAAGTCAAAAAGAACTGAATTTGAGACAGAGAAGATGGTTAGAGTTAATTAAGGATTATGATTTGTTAATTGAGTATCATCTGGGAAGGGCAAATGTAGTGGCTGATGCCTTGAGTAAGAAATTATCAATAGCCCATGTTCAGACAGTTTATCTATTTTTATTGGAAGAGATGGCAAAGATTAGAATAAGTTTGAAGCAGGAGGAACCTGAGTGTATGGTTGCTGCTTTTAGAGTGAGGCCGACACTCAGGGAGAAGGTTAGGGAGTTACAAGCACAGGATGCAAAATTAAGCGAGCTCCGCGAAGAAATTCAGAATGGCAAGAAGTCTGAAGTGGTAGTGAGGGATGATGGACTCATGGTTATAGGAAGAAGACTTTGTATTCTGAATGTCAAGGAGGTGAGGATGAGATACTAGATGATGCACACAATGTGCTGTTAGACCCCGTTTTTGAAGTCCAACTCTTAATTGGAAGATCATAAGACTTGAGCCATTTCCAATAGAGACCACCTTAATCATTACTATAAAACTCTCAAATATTTATTTCATCATACTCTTTAATACATTACTTACAACTAATTTTCATCATTTACATTTCAATACCCCCAAAAAAAAGGATTATACAAAGCCATAATGGCTTTTCAAGCCACTATACAACATAATCTGAAATCTCAAATACAGAAGTTACATGAACTACAAATTCTTAAAATGTGAATAAAGCCTTATGTTTTCTAAAACCAACTCAAAATATAATATAAGCAAATTTGGAGTAATGCCTTGACTCTCTTTCACTCCATCTCTTGATCATCACCTAGAGGTGGGGACAGGAAGGGGGTGAGCTTGAAAGCTTGTGGGCAACATTTTATAATGAATAACAAGCAAAACCATTTAAAACGTTTATTGTCATAAAAATTCTTATTGAATCGTAAAACACATCACAGCAATTCACAATTTTAATTCACATTTCATAACACTCCAAATTTGCATCCTAACTTAACACATCAAAATGCAAATGCACATCAAATTGCTCGAGGGTTCTATGGAATCAGAATGGAGAAATCGAAGTTTACACCATGAACAAAATGAGTCCTTTTTCGGAGCTCATATGCCACAAGCGGGCAGCCGGGAGAAGGCTCTTGTCAATGTGCACGTGACGAACAAAATGGTTCCACTCTTGCCCAAACAAAAGCACATATTCGTTTGATCATATGCTCAGACTTTCATGCTTGTCTATCTTTTCATTTAAAAAAAATGCCATGACATGTTTCAATGGCATAACATGGTCATACATCTTTCAATGCATAATATAACACAAAACATGTTGCCCAAAAGGCAATTCTTAAAAACTTGCTTTTCATAGATATGAAGTATTCTAAAAACATGATTTCATAAACTTGCATCTTTTCAAAAAGAAACATTTTCAAAATCTTTTCATAAATCATCACACAATTCATATAGCAAAAATATAACAATTTTACAATTCAACCAAGAGCAAATAAATGCAACATCTATAAAGTAATTAAAATCATTTTATTTTCTTGATTTGGAAGAAAACATTAATGGCTCATTACTTAATTATAAACATGAAACCCACATTGATTTCCTTGCTTATAACCTTGCTCAAACGTTCCTCTTCTCTTGTTC
The DNA here is from genome assembly GCA_027563595.1 of Erythroxylum suave. Classification (NCBI taxonomy): domain Eukaryota; kingdom Viridiplantae; phylum Streptophyta; class Magnoliopsida; order Malpighiales; family Erythroxylaceae; genus Erythroxylum; species Erythroxylum suave. Next base: position 40,300,092 of record JAOSBN010000005.1, on the reverse strand, counting down.
CTCTTGCCTCTTTGATCCCTTTATACAATAACAAAAATCCCACTTAATAGGGTTTTCAATTAAAAATCCCTCAAGCACAATCACTAAAATTGATTGTAAAATAATTAAACTCATATATTTTCTAAACTCCATGGACTAAAATCTTTTCAAAAATACAAAAGTCTCAAAATGGTTTTTCGTTCATTTTTCACCAAATGAAGGAATCCTTAGCTCAAAGGGAAGCTCTTCTCTTCCTCTACTTGTTTCCTTTCTTGAACAATCTCAAAATCTCTCTTGAGGAGTAAGAAAAATCAAACCCTAATTTACTCTCTTCTTTTCTCTCAAACCATCAAACTCTCTTTCCCTTCCTCTCTCATTTTCATTATTTTCTACTGCTTATCCTTCCATTCACGTTTTTCTTCTTCATTTATAAGCAAACCAACATTTCTTCTTCCACTTATGCCCTTAATGATTGAGAAATGTCTTGTTTGTCCTTTCATTTATGCTTTATGTCTTTTATACTTAAGTGTCTTGCCAAAAACACCATTGAACATTCTGACATAACACTTCATTCTAGAAAAATCTTCTCTAGCGTCTTACGTTTCTAAGGACACCAAAATCCATCAATTCAGTTTAGAAAATCTAAAAGTTAGGGCCTAAATATCTCAGACTGTTGTTAGACTGAAACAATACACTATACCTAACTTCCATCCAGAAATTGAAAGTTCTAGAGACTGAAATAGATTTCAACTTCTTTATACACTTTGTAGCTCCATGTCTCTAGTTTATCTTGAAACAAGAACCATCTCACTTGGAATCCTATAGATCCAGATATATTCAAAATACTAAAGCATGATCAGTAAAATATCCAATTCCCACTCTTCCTACCGAAACCCTTACTTTGATTCAATCCATCTTTTTTTTTTCAAATCAGCCCCAGAAGTTATAATCTTTCATTGAGAGACACAGAAACGTGTTATGAATCCGATGCTTTAAAAAAATCACTTTCCTGAAGACCTCAAAGACATATTCTATCATCTAAGGGTCAAAAATGGAACAGAAGATAGGTTCAGACGAAGCCAAATAAAAAGCAGACGAAATGAAAAAAGACAGATGAAATGGGAAAATTGCTATAACTTTTCCTACAAATATAAGATTAATGTGTTCTTCATATGGTTTGAAAGAGGACTTCAAGATCTACAACTTTCTTGAAGACCTTAGGATCAAATTCTATCATTTGAAGGGTTAAAGATGGACCAGACGATAATAATTAAACAGTATACAGAAGGAGAAGTCTCGGTCACTTGGGCAGAAAGCAGACGAATGCCAGAAGCAGACGAACCAATAAGCAGATGAATGCTAGAAGCAGATGAAGCAAAAAGCAGACAAATGCAAAAGCAGACGAATGCCAGAAGCAGACGAGGCAATAAGCAGACAAATTTCATCAGAAAGTAGACGAAGTAGAAAGGCAGACAAAATTTGTCAAAAGATAGATGAAGGAGAAAGGCAGACAAAATTCGTCAAAAGATAGATGAAGTAGAAAGGAAAATGAAATTCGTCAGAAGGTAGAGAAAGCAGAAACTCAGAAGAAATTCGTCTACTTCAGAAAGTAGACGAAGCAGAAAGGTAAACGAAATTCAAAACACAGACGAAGTGCCAAAGGACAGATGATAGACAAAAGACAGACGGAAGCAAAGTCAAACACAGACGAAGCGAAACACAGACAGTAGCAAAGTCAAACACAGATGAAACGAAACACAGACGAAAGCAGAGTCAAACACAAACGATAAGAGGTCAAACACAGACAATAAGAGGTCAAACACAGACGATAAGAGGTCAAATACAGATGAAACGAAACATAGACAGAAGCAAAGTCAAACACAGACGAAGCAAAACACAGACGGAAGCAAAGTCAAACACAGACGATAAGAGGTCAAACACAGACGAAACAAAACACAGACGGAAGCAAAGTCAAATACAGACGAAGCAAAATACAGATGGAAGCAAAGTCAAACATAAACGATAACCAAAATAGAGACGATAGGCAAAACACAGAGGATTCCTTGTGTCTGTGTTATGACGTCATCACAGACGATATGAAAACATAGAAGAAGCAAAACATAGAAGAAGCTAAAAGACAGAAGATACTTCTTCCTTTCTAAGGATCATAACTTTCAGCTCAGCTATCCAAGAATTTCATGCTATATATCCTCCTAAACTTGACATAATAATTCAACTCTAAATAAAATAATCCCTTAAGGACCTCATAATTTATTTAAATTATGCTTATTCATCAAGAAAAAATTTAAGCGGCCAACATGTGCCTTATTCCATGCACCCAGGTAGCACTAGGATGTACAACGATTTGAGAGAGCATTTCTGATGGAAAGGCATAAAAAGGGACGTAACAGAATATACAAGTGTCTAGTGTGTCAACAAGTCAAGGCTGAACACTAGGCACCTTCAAGAAGGTTAAGGCCATTATCCATTCCTGAATGGAAGTGGCAAAGGGTGACTATGGACTTTCTGATGGGTTTGCCCATGACCAGTAGGAAGCATAATGCCATATGGGTTATTGTTGATCGTCTAACGAAGTCAGCCCACTTTCTAGAAATTAAACAGACTGATTCCTTGCATGTGCTAGCAAAGAAGTATATTGATGAGATAGTGAGACTGCATGGGATTCTAGATTCTATAGTTTCTGACAGAGATCCTCAGTTTACTTCGAGATTTTGGGGAAGCTTACAAGAGGCTCTAGGGACCAAATTGAATTTTAGCTCTACTTTTCACCCCCGACAGATGGTCAATCTGAGAGGACCATTCAGAACCTAGAGGGAATGCTCAAGGATGTGTGATGGATTTTAAAGGGGCTTAGGACGAGCATTTGCCTTTGGTTGAGTTTGCTTACAATAAGTCATACCATTCGAGCAGTTAGATGGCTCCGTATAAGGCACTACATGGAAGGAGGTGTAGAACTCCGACATGCTGAGATAAAGAAGGAGAAAGGAAACTGATTGGACCATAATTGATTTAAATGACAGTTAACAAGGTCAACTTAGTTAAGCAACGACTTAAAGCAGCTCAAGATAGAATGAAGAGCTATGTTGATGCACACCGAAAGGAGAAGGAGATAGAATGAAGAGCTATGTTGATGGAAACTGAAAGGAGATGGAGTATGAAGTTGGTGAGAAAGTTTTCCTTAAGACATCTCCTTGGAAAGGAGTAATGAGATTTGGCAAGAAGGGCAAATTGAGCCCGAGGTATGTGAGTCCTTGTGAAATTCTTGAAAAGATTGGACTGTTAGCCTACATGTTGGCACTGCCACAGGAATTGTCTCAAATACAGGATGTCTTTTCATGTTTCCATGTTAAGGAGGCATAGATCGGATCCCTCCCACATCATTCAGACCACTGAGCAGTTGAGAGATGATATGAGTTATGAGGAGATTCCAATGGCAGTAAGGAAAAGGTTCTCAGGAACAAGACGGTTCAACTAGTAAAAGTCCTATGAAGAAACCATTCGATAGAAGAGGCCACGTGGGAGCCACTAGAGGCCATGAAGGAGAAGTATCCACACCTCTTCGATGACTCAGGTAATAATTTCAAGGATGATATTCTTTTAAGATGGGAAAAAATGTTTGGCCCCGAATTTTTTATTTATTTTATTAAGCATGATTTGACTAAATTTTATGGTCTTGCTAGATAAATCATTTTATTTGGAGTTTAATTATTATGTCAAGTTTGGGAGGATTTATTCCATGGATTGATGGAGTTAAAGTATTAATATTGTAAGGTGATATAAGGGCATTTTTGGAAGACCACTTAAGTTTAAATAGACATTAGGTATAAATGGAAGGGTAAATTGGAAATTTCACACTCATTAAAGGTATAAAAAGGGAAAAAGTAATTGTAGTCTTTCATTTTAGGGAAGAAAAAATTGTGAGTGAAAGAAGAGAGAAAGAGAAGTGGAGAAAAGAAGGAAATCAAGCTAGGGTTTTGGAGATTTTTTAAGAGCTTAAAGACTTTGAGGCTAAAACAATTAAGTATAAGCATTAGCCATTCTTGATTGTCAGATGAAGCATAATTAGTGATGGTTAGAAGTGAAAATAAACTGAATATGTGTAGGAAGTGTTGATGAATGGTTTAAGTAAATATTTTAGTGTTTGGTTAATGGTCAAAAATAGATTATGAATTTGTTGTGAATGATATTGGGTTGGAATGAAGTTGAAAATGAAGTAGAAAAGATGGGTTAGTGTTAATATGGGTTATATGTTAAAGGTAGGAAATACAAAGATGAAAAATCTTGCAAAACATGTTTTCGAAGTAGGTTTCTGGACAATTTCGCCGTGGTGAACTTCTAGATTTAGCCACGGCAAACTCAACTTTTCAACACAGAACATGCTTTGGTATTTTAGGCATAACTTTTTGTGTAGTTATTCAAATGAAATTATTTTTGATTTATGTAAACTAGAGACATATGGCTACAACTTATATTATGGAATGGAGTTCTAATTCAGTCTCTAAGGATTTTAATATTTGGATGGAAGTTTAACATAGAATGTTGTTTTAGTATAAGAACAACCTGAAAATTTTTAGGCCATAACTTTTAGAGTACTTAACCAAATTGAACGATTTTTGTGTCGTTAGAAACTTAAGACAATGGGGAATATTTTTAAAGAAGAAAGTGTTATCAATTTTTGTCTTTTACTTGATCAAAATGATCATGGAAAATTGACCCAAAGGTTTGGATTTATAAAAGGGATTTGGTTCATGAAGCTTAGGAAATGTAAGGGTTTAAGTACTCTAAAATCATTTTAGTGATTGTCTTTTCTTAGGGTTCTCAAATTAGAATTCCTATTGAAATTTTGATTTTGTTATTATTAAAGGAAATCAAGAAGGTGATCAAGAGAGGCAAGAAGAGCAAGAGGAAGGACATCCTTAAGCCACTTTTATAAGCAAGGATTTCAAGGTGGGTTACACTTTGATAATTAAGTAATAAGCCCCTAATGTTTCTTTCAAACCAAGAAAGTTTAAAATGTTTTCAATTGTGTTATAAATGTGCCGTTAGGGCTTCTTGAATGCTTTGATAATGTGCCACATCTTTGTATATGAATTGTGATATTGGTTTATGAAATGAATAATGAAAATGATTTTGAAAGGATATTGATTTTTTTTGAAACGATATTATGTTTATGAAATCAAGTTTTGGAAAAGTACCATTGAGGCAATATGTTTACAAGTTGTGAAATGCATGATTATATGGGTTTGTGGTGTGCCCCTAAGTTAAGTCAAGTACACTTTGACAAAAGACTTCTCCTGTCTGCCCGCTAGTGGCATTGAGCTCGACTCCCATAAGTTCACTGCTACGCAAGACCATTAAGTAGGATTGTAATAGTACATTCTATTCACGACTACACAGGACCCTTATGGGAAATGTGTAGTATGTTCTATTTTGGATCCACGCAAACCATTTTGGATGTGCCTAATGTTTATGATTTGTAAACAAGTTGAAGAATGCATAGATCATGTTATTTGTGAATTGGATTGTATAAAGAAAATTTGAGAAATATGTGCTTATGATTCAATGTAAATTATTTCAATGGTTTTGCTTGTTACTGGTTATAAAATTGTTATCCATGAGCTTTAAGCTCAGCCCCTCCCAATTCCATCCCATCTTCAGATGAGGAGCAAGAGATCTAGTAGTCAAGGGTTACAGCATCACTCTGAATTTGCATACTTTTGAATTTTGAGTTAGGTTTTGGGAATTTAAGGGTTTAGCTGCATTTCAAGTATCTTTTGTATTTTTGGATTATGAAGCAAATGATGTATTGTGGCTTGAAATGCCATTAAACCTTTGTAAAACTCTTACTTTTGATATTAATGAAATATATGTTTGGTTTTGTCTATGATTTTTTTAAAGTTTTCACAAAGTATTCGATTATGGAACTGAAATTAAGATTTTGAGCAATTGATTATGGCTAAGTTCTTATCCATTTTTTTGGGGTTGAATTGATGAATGTGGCTGAAGGATTTTAATTTTGCATTATAGTAAGATAAGTAGTTTGGATTATGGGTTCTGCCATAGGGATTTTTGCTAATTCACCTGAAGGAAATTCTACTTTTCTCGTGGCGACTTTGCCGCACTGAAGTTATACTTATCGCCACGGAGAAATTGACTCGAAGGGTCAGTGAGTTTTACTCGCATATGTTTGCCATGACAAAGTTATACGTGTTGCCTCGGCGAAGCTCGCCTTTGCTTCTGAAAGATTTTTCTTTCAAATTTCCAAATTCTAATCCTTCCTCCACATTCAAGCTTCATGATCCCATGTTCGATGTTGGGCTCTGAAAACGGGGTCTAACAGTTATGGTCTTCTCTCAACATCTTCCAATTCCTATGCTCAAATACTAATAAGTAAACGACCATTGTTCTTTGTTTAACTTATTCTTCTAATCTTGTTGTTTGATGGGTTCTTTACTGAATTTACAAGAATAGGTTACACATTCATGAATTTTCCCAAGAAATATTAAACTCAACTTACACATGCTTTCATGATTTAGTAAATAAATTAGTTTGTTTAGCATTACTCTGTTATCATAAACTTAACAGACTTATGGAATTATTTTTGTTGTAACTATTCATTCTATGGCCATTGTACTACTCATAAAACTACTCTCTCTGACCATCGATTCACACTCTCTTTGTTACTGTAAACTTGACAGACCTGTTTATTTTGAAAGGGTTGCCTCTGGATTATAAATATTTTATCACAGCAATAGAGTAGAGGGAAACCTCCATCACTATCACCAAAGTTTATGCAGAACTACTTATTCATGAACAATGTATCCTATTATGAATGGATACAACGTCTTATTTATGTTTTCCCATTCAATGTTTTACTTCACTTAATTCTTTATTCAACATCTTATTCAATGTGTAACCCATTCACTGTGTACAAACATCTTCATGAACAAGCATTAAGTGGTGTACAACATCTCCTACACCACTCAACGCTTCATTTTATATTCAACGTCTTTATGAATAAGCATTAGGTGGTGTACAACGTCTCCTACACCACCTAACGCTTCATTCTATCTTTTTTTTTGTTTTCCCTATCTTATTTATAAATTAGGGACCTATATCAAATATGAATTATGTTCAGTTGCCAACTACGTAGACTAGAAAAATGTAAAGGTATCCCCTTTGTTGCAGTTATTGCTTGAGTGTATATAAAGCATTTATATGCTTGTGGTTCTGAGTAGGGTGAATTGTGAAATAATCAAGGTTATTTTTGTTAACTTTAATTTGAGTATATAGAGTAGAAAGTGACTAAAAGATATTTGTTTTTTTTTGAGTTTTTTATACTTGTTGATGATAGTTGTGTTTTGCATGACATTTTAGGGAGCAATTTGTTATGTAATTAATGTGAATTTGAGTGTTGAGTGTGCATTTGGGGTTTAATTATGTTAGTTTGAGTGTTTAAGTGTTTTTATGGGTTAGTTTGAATCTTTGAGCTTAATTGTTATATTTTTGAGGTACCTTGATGTGTGTGTTAATGTTGTAGGGTAAACGGAGAAGAACAGTAAAGATTTGAAGAGTTTTGGGCCAAATGACATAGGCCACGATCGTGCACATTGGCTACGATCGTGATAGAGAAGGAAGAGCTAGCACTAGCTGGGCCAAGATTGTGACAGAGAGCATCCAATCAGGTCATGACTGTGTACATTGGCCCACGATCATGACAAAAAGGTTAAATTGCTGGTCATGATCATGACATGTAAGGCCACGATAGTGCCCTATGTCAGGCTGACATGAAAACTTGACTTTGGAGTGATTTTGAGGACCATTTCGACTCTAAATTTGACCTAAGGTATTGGACCCCAAACTTTTCTTAGAAGACTAAAACTAATAAATGAGAAATGTGGAGAGGTTCATATTTTTGCTTTGGTGATTTTAGTGGATAAGAGATTTTGAAATGAGAAGAATTAAGGTGAAAGTTAGAAGTAGAATGAAAACAAAAATGAAATTGAATTTGTGTAGTAAGTTGAAGAAGAATATGTATATATGGGTATGTTCTGTTATTGTTGTTCATGATTAATGATGGATTAAAATTTCACTTTGGATGATATCGATTTGAAATGTAGATGAGAATGAGGAATAAATGAAGTAGAAAAGGTGATCATGGTATGAGTTGTGTTAAAGAAAGATTGTGAAACAAAATGGGTGGTTGATCTAGAAGATTTTTCAAGGAGTATGCTTCAGTCCTTTAGCCATAAAATTTTTCTCTATTATCCAAACGAGATGATTCTTGACTTAGATTAATCTAGAAATATAAGGCCGCATTTCTTATAAAGACATCAAATTTAAATTCTATCTTTAAGAATCGCAAAGTTTGTCATGAAGTTGAGAACTGGATGTAGTACATTGGATGAATGTAAAAATTCATGTTCTATATTTAAGGTGAAAATCTGAATTAATCTAGGCTGATTTGGACAAATTCATCTTCTTGGACGTGGTAGTTTATCCTCTTAGCTTTCCAATGGTATATAGTATGAAATTTTTAGACCTTTGGATTTGAAGTTAGGGTCCTTAGAAAGGGGAATGCGTAGAAATGTAAAGACGCATCGTCTGTAATGACGTCATAACACAGACGCAAGGAAAACACAGATGCAAGGTAAAGACGCATCATCTTTGATGACGTCATAACACAGATGCAAGGGAAACACAGACACTAGGAAAACACAGACGCAAGGTAAAGACGTATCGTCTGTGTTTTGCCTATCGTCTGTATTGCTTATCGTCTTAATTTGACTTTTACTTCGACTTAAGTTAACCACCTATCATCTGTCTTTTGGCACTTCGTCTATCTTTTGGCAATTCGTTTGTCTTTCAACACTTCATTTGTCTTTTGGTGCTTCGTTTATCTTTTGGCGCTTCGTCTGTCTTTTGACACTTCGTTAGTCTTTTGGTGCTTCGTCTATCTTTTGGCGCTTCGTCTGTGTTTTGTATTTCGTCTGTCTTTTTCCATTTCTTCTGCCTTTCTGCTTCATCTACTTCCTGAAGTAGACGAATTTTTTCTGCCTTTTTACTTCGTCTACTTTCTGAAGTAGACAAATTTTGTCTGCCTTTCTGCTTCGTCTACTTTCTGAAATAGATAAATTTCGTCTGCCTTTCTGCTTCGTCTACTTTTTGAAGTAGACGAACTTCGTCTGTCTTTCTGCTTTGTCTACCTTCTGACGAATTTCTTCTGTCATTCTGATTCATCTACTTTCTGACGAAATTCATCTACTTATTGCTTTATCTGCTTCTTGCATTCGTCTGTTTTTGCATTCGTCTGCTTCTGGCTTTGTCTACTTCTGGCATTTGTTTGTTTTTGCATTCGCCTGCTTATTGCTTCGTCTGCTTCTTGCATTCGTCTACTTTTACATTCGTCCACTTATTGCTTCTTCTACTTATGGCATTCGTCTACTTTCTGCCTAAGTGACCAAGACTTCTTCTTCTGTATGCTATTCATTTTGTATAGTCTGATCCACCTTTGACACTTCAGATGATAGAATTTGCTCCTAAGGTCTTCAAGAAAGTAGTAGCTCTTGAAGTCCTCTTTCAAACCATATGAAGAACACCTCAATTGGATATCTGTAAGGAAAGTCATAGCAAATTTCCCATTTCGTCTGTCTTTCTCTATTTCGTCTACTTTTCATTTGGCTTCGTCTGTACCTATCTTTTGTCTCATTTTTTGACCCTTCAGAAGATAAAATCTGTCTTTGAGGTCTTCATGAAAGTTGTAGATCAGTGAAGTCCTCTTTGAAATTGTCTTAAGATGATCTTAATCTAGCATCTCTAGTGAAAGTTATGCCATTTGTCCCAAGATAAGTTCAGTATGATTGAGGACAAAAACATGTTTGATTCTTTTAGCCATAATTTCTTCTCTAGACACTCAAATGACTTGATTCTAGAACCATTGGACACATAAGACAATAGAGAAGATTTTTTCTAGAATAAAGTGTTATGTCAGATAGTTCAAGGGTATCTTTGGCAAGACACTTAAGTATAAAAGACATAAGGCATAAATGGAAGGACAAACAGGACATTTCTCAATCATTAAGGGC
>JAOSBN010000005.1:40275744-40288244 GCA_027563595.1 Erythroxylum suave | reverse complement strand
CACCCACAACGATTCCGGTATTTCTGTTTCCAAACGTTATGTAAGCAGGGCATTGGACGAATAAATGATACCTACCAGTAGTGAAAGTTCCAACCTTGAACTTCACACGCCCATCGATCTTGATCATCAAGAAAACAGTCCCTGTGCTCTGGTCTTGGCCCAACGCGACGCAGTTGTACGGAGACACCGGAACGTTGTTCCCGGAGATGAAGGGAGACCAGACGTTTATCTCTTTGTGACCCTGGTAAGTCGGTTGGATGGCTGTACGGAGTGTGATTTGTTGGTTGCGGTAAGTGGCGTAGATGTCGAGCCTGTCGTAGTAGATGCCGATTCTGTCATTCGGGTTGCGAGAGGACACGGTGACTTGGATGTTGGAGGTCAGCAAGTTGGGAGAAGAGAGGTTGAAGGCGTAAACGGTAGCGTCTTGGAGGATGAAACGTGGTTTACTGGGGCGGAGAATGGCCCAGACTAAGAGGACAACGATCAGGACGATCAAGGCCAGGATTAGGATTCCGGCGAAGATCCGTCGGAAGATTTGTCGACGTTTATCACCGTGTTTGTGGCATTTATCTGACATGGTGGTGAAGAGAGGTGCAAAACGCAAGAGAGGGAGTGGGTAGTTGGGGGGTGAAGGAATGGGGTTTGGCTTGCAATTGCCTATGGTATTATTAGTAGAGAACAGATGTCCGCTTACTATTAAATAGCAATTGGCCACTGGTAGTCACTATTGAAATTGGTCATTGGCTGGTTTTTACTTAGGTAGTTTATGTGGGTAGTGGTGGATTATTCTCTGCTTTTAGTGAAACCGATTGATCAAAAAAAATTGCTGGTCTTAATTGTGACTATAATGCAATGAAAAGGTTGAGAGACGCAAAAGCGGAAAGCCCCTTAGTAGAGAAAAGTGATTGGGGCTTGATGTGAAAGTGTGATTTTACTTTAGTTAGTTAGAAAGATGGGATGACTTGGAGGTCAATCAAAGTGTATAACTATTGACTATCGAGCAGAGAAATCTCAAGAGACTTGAAGCTTCCCGACTCATACACCATTATTTCGAGTTCTTCACTTCAGTTCAGTATTCTTTCAAATAAAGAATATTTTTAATAAGTTAGAATTAAGAGTATTTGTAATAATTTCTCGATCGTTTAATACCCGTTCGTATCGTCCTAGTATATAAACCTAAAAGTTGATAACCTTTCCAATAATTTCTCGTTAACGATAACTTAAAATATTCAACATTTACAAAAATCCAAAAAATGGAAAATATTAGTGAGGGTGAGGGAAGAGTTGGTAAGGGGTAGAGAGGGCAAAATCGTTAACTTTTTGATTTAGTGACGTCCCACCCACCGCTACATTTCTAAGGTTGGCATTCCTCTCCTGTAGGGAACCTTTGGTCCATTATACCCTAATTATTTGATGAAACTTCAAAATATTTGTTTCCATGGCATTCAACGCTCGTTTAAAATTGGATTTATTTCTTATAAAAGACAGGCGAAAACAACGTAGGTGTGTTATGTACTATAGATGGGGCCTCTTCATATTTGAAGGGTGCCAAAGACCTATTGCGTGGAAGTTTCAAAGTGTAGCCATGTGAACCGAAGCTTGACCTTTTACTTCAATTTTTAGCTCTCGTCCCTTATAGAGACAAGTCATAAAGTCCCTCTTGATTATTTTAGTCGGTGATGCAACACAATTGTCTCTCCTTTTTCTTTTCATGATAGAATAGGACAGTTTCATTTTTTTTCAATCATCAAATTCATGTCCAGTTCTCAATTCACTTACGTGTTACATTTGAAATGGTAACCACAACGTGAAATGACTTTCAACCGACTTACATGTCACATATTAACGGACGAAAATACTATTTAAGTTGAAGAAATTTTGTTCAAATACTTAAAAAATACATAATTATTTTGTATTGTAATTTTTATTTATCATAATTAGATATTTTCACATATTAACGGACGAAAATGCTATTTAAGTTGAAGAAATTTTGTTCAAATATTTAAAAAATACATAATTATTTTGTATTGTAATTTTTATTTATGATAATTAGATATTTTCTTTCAACGACCTTGGAATTGGATACCACATCTTTGATACGCATATTATTTTAGAAAATATATACCAAAACATTAAAAACTTTGAATATATCAATCTTTTTATTTGACTTTTAACTTTTTAGTTTGATTTATTTTAATAGCTCTGTTTGAAATAAATATATTAATTAATCAAGAAATTTTTGTAAACTAATTAGTCTTCATGAACTAAAATAAACTAATCAATTTTTATTTAATAGTTTTTTCTTAGTTAAACTCCAATTCTTTGATGAGTAAGAACACTCTCCTTTAATCATATTTCAAAATTTTCAATTTTATTCAACCTTTAATTGGTTTTATAATGACCTAATACTAGTTACATTTTTTAAATCTTAAATTTCTCATCTTACCTGTTTAACTTCTAGACCGATTTTTAAAACATTATTTATAACGCCGAAGAGGAAAACTTGTAAAAATGAAAAAAAATCAATTATAAATCTTTACAAATTGTTCTTCACATAAAATAGATTTTAACCGGGAATCGTTGTAACTTGCATGATTTTGAAATAACATATAAATAAATTACAAATGCCTTTCTCTTTATTTATATTGAATGCATGAGAATATGCTACATGAAAATAATATCTTCACTCAAACATATACCTAAGTTCTCTTTAAAATTTCTAAATATTAAAAGTTATATAATAAAATAATAAAATAATAATTCTTCATGAATGATAAAAAAAGATTTCCATTCATAACAAGCTTTATAATTTACATTAATATCCAAATTTAATAACAAATAATCAACATGAAAAAATTACATTTATTTTCCAAAACAAACATACATAAAAATTCCTAATAATAGAATCTTTAAATATTATATATATGGGCGGATAGAATATATATATATAGGTATGTATATATTCAAGTTCCTATTTATATTATAATACTATATACTAAAGTGATATTTAATATAGGTAAAATTGAAAATAATTGAATTATATATATATCTTCACATTTAAGACATGTACATTTATGCATTACTTTTGTATTATGTTGTATTTATGTATTTAAATATATAACTTTAATATTATAGTGTATTATCTAATATACATAATCTAAGAGTGATAAAGTATAATAATAATCAATGAATTTTGTTTATAAAATCAATCTTATTTTATGTAAACAAATATTTATTATCTTAAAAATAACATTAATGTGATATATTTTTTAAAATATTAGACTTACTTTCACTAATATTGATTCTTGGATGGGACAAAAGAGAAAGTAAATTGTGTATAGTCACTTTTTACTATATTTGAAACTAATTAATGTATTGCTTGTTATTATAAATGATTATGGAAAATTCATATAAAATAATTGCAAAATAAACAATAAGAATAATAAAAATAATCTTGACTTACGTCTACTTTCTAATCTCTATTTGGAAATTCAATATCTTCTTTTTTTTAATGTGTGAAAAACAACCTTCTATACAATATTGTTTTTGTCAAAGAGGCATCTTTATAATCATCTTACTTTGCTACGAGTGAAGAGTAGTCATGTACAAAGTTTAAGGTCAAAAAGAACTCTCACAAAATGTATCTTAAGAAATTTTGTTAATGCCAACAAATTATACAACTCAAAACCTCCTTTTCTTGCTTATAGTAACGAACAAATACTCAATATATGCATATAATTCATATTTAGCAACTCTAGAGTATATCCAACAAACCTCCCATAACTAACGTATAATTTATTTATGCTCAAAATAACTTAAAATAGTTGTCAGAAATAAAAACTAATTGTTATAACGGCTTGTAATAGTAATATTGAACAATTAATTAGGTATATTAGTTGATTGATGTGCTCTATTAGCTTACTAATATCTTGATCAACATTAACTCAAACTCGCAAGATATAATTTTGCTGCCTTTTAAACCATATTGATCGACCAATATACCAATCGGTGTGATTACAAACTTATAGTACATAAATTTCTTTTATCAAAGAGGTATTGGATAACATTCATCTATATTAGTTGATTAATGTACCAAAAAACCTAACATTAATATAAATTGATCAACCAATAAACTTGAAAACAAAATTAAAAATTTTAGAGTTCTTTTAATGATCAAAACATACTCTTTTGGCAAAAACTTCATTTAAAATTAATTTAAAATTTCCCTAAAAGTATTTGACACATCAAAAATTTTTCTGTAAAACTTTCTTAAATTTTTCCAAAGTTCAACTAATAATACAATGATTAAACCTCTATTTTAAATAATTAAAACTCTATTTTAAAATAAATAAAATAAGGTTATAAGAAGAATTACAATAATTTATTTAAATCTTGATGCGCTTTATTTCTTCTGTTCTAGTTTTTCACGTGAATTATATATGTGTTCCACTTTACTCATTTTTTCTGTGCTTAACCAATTTAGCTAGATCATTTGCTTTCTCTATCCTTCCATTTAATTTGATCTTTTATATATAAACTTATTGATATCACCAAGAATTAAAAAAAATAGTAATAACATATTTTATTATCATCAAACTTATGAATTAGAACTTTACTTGGTTCAACAACTAGAATATCCACGTGTCAAATTATTTAAACGTATCTCTCATCAATTGATATAATTAAATAGTAATAAATCAATAAGGGCTTACAAGAAATGGATAATTGTCTTGACAAGCTGAAAATACATTATATATGAATGTTCAATGTTAGACCAAATGAGGTTCTAACTTGTAGGCTTAATGATAACAAAATATGTTACTTTTATATTTTATTTTTTGTGGTATTAGCAAGATAATTTGTAAAAGAATCAAGTTATACATGTGATAGGTGTAGATTGTATTATGTTTTGCTAGATGTTTAAGTGTGTTTTTAAGTATTTCTTAGATTATTATCATCTATATAGGTTAAAAATTGTGTTATTGTTATTGTTTGAATGAATTACAAGTGTTTGTTTGATATATAGCAAGAATTGGATCTCAATTTTAGGTTTCAAGATGTGCCTGATGTGTTTGTGATGTTGGGAATCAAGACATGGAATAATGAAGAAGATGAGGGAAGCTTGAAAGTGTCATAATAGCGTGAAGCACGGTTGTGACTCCAAGTCATGATCGTGATAAAGGTTGTTTTAGGCACAAGTTTTTCATGACTTAAGGGGTTCGTGGTTATTTTTGGAGCTGAAGAAAGTGGAGAAACCCTATACACAACCTTAGAACCCTAATGCACTATTTAAGAACATGAAAAACACAAAAAAGAAGCAGGAACCATTACATCAAAGAAGATCAAAGAAGAGACATCAAGAAGAACTTCAAAGAGATTCTAGATTTCTAGCTCAAGACACAAACCAATTTTCCTTCTTTTCCTCTAATTCTTTCATTGTCTTGGATGGTTATTTGGATTTCTAAGATGTTTAACATGATTATGGGTTTCTAGTTCCCTATTAGGGATTCTTTTTTAATTATTTTGTGAACATTATTTCTTGTTGATTTCAACACATCTATCAATGCTTGTGATAATTATCGTGCTTATTTAGGAGTAGTTTTGTGAATCAAGATATTACAATTCTATAAATATAGAATTCAATTAGGGTTTCTAGATTAGACATTGAAAGAGAGTAATCAAAATTTTAGGATGTCTTAGATTAAACATAAATTGAATCAACAAGATTAAGAGAAACAAAATAAGGATAGAATAGTTTCTAGTTCTTCAACTTTGATCGATCTCAATTTTATTGGTAGCTCAACTATTTTATTTTTTCTTATTTCATATTATTCATTTTAGTCTTAGTTATTTATTTTAATTCAATTCTTAGTACCTTAAACAAAGTTCTTATTCAAATAGTTTAGGTATGTATAGTCCTTGTAGGAACAATAACCTTAATACTATAAGATACAATTCGTATAATTGTGGGTAGTGAGAGTTTTATTGTATATATAACTTTCTTAACAAGTTTTTGGCACCAGTGTTGAGAATTTCAGTAGTAGAATTATTTGAATTCCTTTGATTTAAGGAACTGTTACCTTTTTCTTGTATGATTCAAATACTGAATCCTAAGAAATTAAAAAAAATATAAAAGTTTGGATACAAAGTAGAAGATACATCAATCTAGACATCATAAAGCAAGAATGAGAAATCTAATGAGTTAAACTCGAAAAAGAGATAAAAGGAACAATGGTGGAGGAATTACATCACAAAGAGCAATAAAGACCCTTATAGACTTCATGAGGTTAGGGTTCAACTATAAATGTATACAATTAAATAGTAATAAATCAATAACGGGTTGCAAGAAATAGATAATTGCCTTGACTATCTAAAAATACATTCGTTATGAATGTTAGTGTTAGACCAAATGAGGTTCTAACTTATAAGCTTGACGATAACAAAATATATAACTTTTTATTTTTAATGGTATTAGTAGGATAATTTGTAAAAGAATCAAGATGTACATGAAAGACTAAATTCAATAGAACAAAGAAATGAGAAAATGATTCAATTGAGTCAACTAAATAGTTAAAGAAAATAAAATGAGCAAAGTAGAGCACATATCCAATTCAAGATAATACAAGTCAGGTAAACCAAAAACAAAAAAGATTGGAACTTTTTCAAGTGTTTTAAATTAATATAAATTCCTTGCAACACTAATCTTGGTCATTTTAATATTTTAAGAGTTTGAAGTTACCAGAACATTGCACACTCTATATGTATAATGTATACACATTTTCATAACTAAGACAAAATTCATTTTGAACTTTAAAGAAAATCTTTCATCTTCAATTTACTTTTTGAGAAATCTTTGAAATGGTTTTCTAGTTTAAGTTTTAATTACATTGACCGTTTTATAATTTTAAAAGATTAAATTATTAAAAATATGCTGATTTAAAGTATTTTTAAAGGTAAAATTGTAATGATTCGACTAATTTCGGAGTTTTAATATTGTAATGATTCGACTAATTTCAGAGTCTTAATAAGCTAACTGAACATTTGAACAAAAGTCATAGAGATAGAGCAGTTTGTTATTCAAGGGAATTTGTTAGTTGATTCTCCATATTAACAAATATATGCCAGCTGAAGGTAGGAGATTATCGTGTTGAATGTGGCTAGAAGCTAATTATTATAACAACTAATTCATGTGTATGAAGACCATTTGAGGTAGTTTTGAGTTATAAGTAGACTGCAATTAATAATTGTCGTAATATACAATACGACCAGCTTCACGTGGATTTTCATTAATAGTTCGGAAAGGGTAGAGAATACATTGAAGTTCATTTATGTATATATAATTATGCTACAATAGCAATTGATAGCAATTATTTATGGTATATTGTAAGACTTCTCTTGACTTTAAGTACGAGTTATAATATATGACAACGAAATACAATTAATAGAATTCCTTTCAACTCATGATGTGATGTCTTTGATGTGATTCACATTAATATCGTCTTATAACGTTTCATGTACGTTTTTACTAATTTTATTAGCGAAAAGTAGTTGATTAAAAAAATTAGTAATGCTAAAAAGTTTAATCGTAAAGATATTCGATTGAAAATTTATATAGAGTAAGAAGATAAAATATTACAGAAAAGTCTGAATTAGCATTGAGCTAACTTGAGGAATTTAGTAGTGAAAGAATACTGACGAACATATTCTATTAAGAGAAGGTGACAAAAATAAGAAGCTGATAAGAATGAATTCTTTAATAGTCTTTTTTTTAAAGTATATAATTGGACTTTAAACACAAACCAAATCGACCGATCAACTAACTTAAGAGTGTTTTTTATCGTAAAAAGTAGAGTTATTTAAAGTCGTTTGATTGCTCTCATGTTTTTGTTTTCTACCCTAGATTAAACCTCCATAATCACATTTAGGCATGAAGTGGCAAGTCTGACACAAACTAAAACATTGTAGAAAAAGTAGTGGAAGATTAGGTACCCGAAGGCAGAAAAAGTATGTTTGCTTTAGTCATAGTTGAGAACAGCTGTGAGTTCATCAATTTTGACCTTAATTGCATCAATGAGCCAACTTAGACAGAAGGGCATGGAACCTTCATGTGATTTGGCAAAAATAGTTGAAAGTCAAATGAGGCATTTAAAAGTGATAGGGATTGTAAATTTCACACTGTAACAGGTTGAGAAACCTAACTTACACATTTAGTACTCTTGAAATAGCACTTCCTTTTCATTCTTAAGGACCCTATCCGTGTCTAAGGCGGCTACTAATTTCAACGCTGGTCATCTCTCTCGATGGCTAATAAACAAATTGTGTCTCTCTTTCTGAACATACGCAATTAATCCATATGATGCTGGGCAAAACAAGAGTATTATCAGTCTCACGGAACTAGACCATAAGTGCCATTAGGGTATTTTAGTCATATCTTATTAAATTTATGAATGAAATTTTTTCATAAATTTAATAAAATAAGGTAAAATTGGTTAATCTCAAAACAAGGCAGGAATTGGTTAACCTCAGTCTCTCTTCAATGTATGATACATAATATCTTTTCTTTAATTACAATAAGGTATTATCTATTCTTCAATCAATCAGTTCAATTATATTTGTTAACGCAGTAAAAATCATTAGTACACCAATACCCATTAAAAGAATTTTCTACATATTATACGTGGTCCAGGCACAAAGCATATGCAAGGAGGCCTTATCTGAAAATTATGTACCGATTCTTAACAAAAGAAAGAAACGAAACAGAAGAAAGAAGCCAAGGATGTCCCTAACCCCACTCGCCTTCTACAAGTGGATGCTATCTTTGGGGTTTAGAATATCCCGGACAAACCCTTTTTAACTTTCTGGGCACTGACAATTAGGCTGATTCCTATTCTCTATTGCAGTTCTCACAAAGTCCCTACATGAAATCTTCTCTGAACCTCTCAAAAGTCCCACCTTTTACCCTGTTTCAACTAACTCTTTCTTGTTTTTAATCTCCTACTTCCTTCAAGTTCAAACCTTCTAGGTTGTGCTAGCCTCACGTAACCACATAATTTGTGCACGTGTCGAATGAATTTAATGTCGGAATTTTTTATGGGACTACTGGGGCTAGTAGAAGGGACAAAACCTAAAAGCTAGGAAGAATAAAGGATGACGAGAAGATAACACTTGATTGGCAAGGAATCCTCATGGCAGAAAACTCCAAGCTTTGAAAAGATAGGGGCATCGAGGCAAAAGGGGATTTCGGGTTTTAAACACTGTGTGTTTGCTTAGTATTTAAATTAAGCCATGTAATACAGTGGTAATGGGTCCTTGATTAAAGCAAGGAAGATAGTGGTGTAATAATTGGGAAGTGAAATGATTTGGATGTTTCAGAAACAGTATAATTATATTAGAGAAAGGAACATAAAGCGAGTTAAGTGGTTAAAAATTCGGAAGATTTTGATTGCTTGCAAATCTAAAAGACAAGGTTGAATATGAAGCAACCTATAGATGAAAGACACCTACTTTTCTTCTCCTATCTAATCTAGACTAGACAATGCATGTCCTAGTATTGGTGGCATTTGGTGATTGACAAGATAGTCACCAATGTGAGATAACTGCAAGGGTATGCAAGAGATAAGGAGAGCATATGTGAAAAAAAAAACATAAATCATAGGGATAACATTAGAAATACTTAATTTTATAGCAAAGGGATGTTACTAATTATTTGTCACATATATATTGGAGAATAGAATGTCAATCAGCATTGCTGTTCCTCAACGGTTGAAGCTTTTCATGATAAAGTTAGTGTTTTTCGAAGTCAAATGCTCTGTAACTATTATTTATACTAATTCTGTTCTACTCAATCTTATCCATATAAATATATAAGATCTATGTAAGACTCACAAAAATATATAAATAAAATCACATAAAATAAAATTGGTACAAAATAGTAGGTAGAGAAAATCTCACTCCATGTTTTTCACTAACTCCAATATCTTTGTGGTCCTTTTTAATTATCGTAGCTTCAACAAGCATTTATTTATCCAAGACGATTTTGGAAGCTGGGCACCAGACATTGGTAAGCGAGGGTATATTGTGTACAACTAAGGCATTCTCTTTCTCTGTTACGCAGTGTCTTTATCGATGTCCAATTTGGACACCCATCTTGTGATCCTTCTTATCCTTATGGGAATCAATAATATCGGTACGCACATGGAAGGAACGAGCAAGACTACGGACATAGTCACATAGCCTTGGCGTCATTATACATATAAAGCTAAATCTTGAGTTAAACCAACGAATCGTGCCCCTACTGTTTTATTTCTTTGCCCTAAAATGGGATTTTCTTTTCTTTTGTTTTCGTGTCCATGCGCAAGGTAAAAGATCATGGATCTTGGGATTATGCCAAGGTATAAGGATTACGAGTTATAGACTAGAGCAGCAGGGCAGAGACTATCAAGGAAATGGAAAACATTTAGGAACATCAAGGTCAAGGGTTTTTTGAGATGGGTGGGCTTAACGCTTAAGGAAATACAAGGACACGCGAGCCAGGCTGAGGTGTATGACCCGTTTTGTCCTTGAAACTAGAATTTGGGTCGTCAGGTAACTTCCTAAGATTTGATATAAAGTTCCATATCACTGAAGCCACATAAACACACGTACAAAACAAAACTGTCATCTTCCTCTCAATTAAACGTTTTTGTTCAGTTTTTTGGCAACTGGGAAGTGATCAACAGACCTATGGTACATACCCCCATATGTATCATTGGTTGTGATTTATGAAGCCACTATTATTCAACCTCATGATTTACAAAACCCAAAAAAAAAAAAAAATCTCTAACGAAATGAAAAGGTTACCTTATTTATCCCAAAGTCCCGACCTTCGAGAATTTTTTTTTTTACCTTTTTTGTTCATTCCATGTCTTACCCTCAAAAAATTCATTCAGCATGCGCTCAAGATCCTCTGGACTGTACTTGATGTACTTCAGGGGGTTTTTACCACCCTCAATCATGGGTCTGTACAGAAAACCGAAGAGAATCATCATAAGTATTATGATGTTAGATGAGAGAAATTAAAGCGATCGCTTGAGGAAGTGAATATGGAAATTGACTTGAGGGTAAAAAGCCATACCCAAGCCGTTTCAAGAAGGATCTGTAGGCAGGCAAGAGGACTTCGGCAACAGCAAGCCTCAAAGACTCTCGCAACTCACTGTCTGGAACTGTCCATTGAGATTGTCTTTGATGAAGCTCCTCAAACTGCACATTGAATGTCTTAAACCTGTCCTTCACCATTGCTCTTGAAATTCCACTTGCACCTGAATCACCCGTGCCAACAGAGAGGCACTGCAAAATCTGAACATCCAACATATAAAATTACTTGCTTGTCTCACTACATCAACATGCTTCAGTAGAAAGACATGTTTTTTTATATATAATTTTTCCCAACGACTATAACACCTAGTAAGTACGAGATGGGGTAATACCGTTTTTAAAGGTTTAGAAGAGCAGTTAAAATTATGGCTTAATTACTTGGTAATCATAGTTTAAACATTTTCTGGATAAATGTCAACATTTGGGTAAAAGTTGTCTCATTTTCCCATTACCCAAAGAAGAGTATGTTATGAAGTTCATGCAACAACTTAATGCATTCGCAATAGTTGTAAATTTCAAGAAACAGAACCTTTGCCCAAGAAATTCTCTTGTACTGATTTGCATGCTGCTGCACTATCCTACGATGTATTTGTACCCAGTCATCCCCCAATAAGTCCTTTGCTTCTGACCTGTAAATAAATGGTCAGGAGTTGCATATTGCCGCGTAGCTGGGACTTTCAGAACATGCTTATTGTAAACCAAACCTTCGTACAGATCTCACTATATAGTGAATGTTGTTCATAAGAAATAACTGGGTTAGTGCAGGATCTTTGTACTGCTTGGATTTCCCATCTAGATTAACCTGAAGTGCCTGCATAATCCTTGTTGTTAAAGTCGCTATTTGAGCCTCTGGATCACTTGCTTCGAAGTCTTCGAAGAGCTGCTTAAGTGTTGTCTGGTAACTGCGCACATGTAAAGTTACAATCAGACCTTATTAACAAAAAAGTGAAGCAATTGACTACACGCAAAGGGAGTGGGGAATAAGTAAAACATAACGCAGTGCATGTCTTAAATTGCGGAATACAACCACAACAAAACCCGTAACGCAATCAGCAATATATATAAATTGAAGGAATTTAAGGTTTATACTGCAAAATAGAAACAGCTAAAAACTCAAAAATCAGAAAATGAGACAAATTTATCATAGAAGTAAAGCAAAGACTGCAATCAACAGTCGCTAGAAGCTGAATTACCAATGAATAAAATATCGAAATTATCACCGAAAAACAGTAGTTGCTTTAGCTGTAATTTATTCAGCTAGCTCTATCAAGAGCTAGCTACCCTTCATTTAAAATCGGTTCTTCCTCCAAAGGGAAGAACAAAAACAAGGGAAAGAAGATAGATTTCTCTCTTAATCGCCCCGTGAC
>JAOSBN010000005.1:40263331-40275644 GCA_027563595.1 Erythroxylum suave | reverse complement strand
AAATACTATCCTAATCTAATCTTTTATTATTGCTCCTATCTAAATAACTTCTCCAGCCTTATCAGCATCCTTATCATCACATCCTTCCTACCACCAGCAGGTAAAGAATTAAAGAAATAATATTAATAATACATGATATTCTATATTGCAAACCAACTCATTCAGGAAGAAGTAGTATCTGAGCTAATACAAAGACAAAAATTTTCTACTTACTCAAAGAGAAACTTCACATAATTTATCACATAGCTTGTCAAAGGATGCACAGTTCCATCAAGAACAGCGGTTCTGGTGGAATCTCTCTCAACCGCTTCTTCGAAATCAACAAAAGTCTCCTGAGCTGTCTGAGCTAACCGCGTTGTCAAATTAACTGCACCCTCCCGCATTTCATTGCAAGCTGTAGTTGCAAAGAGTAACTCAATCTGCAACACCCCGAAAAAGGAATAAGGAAACAGAAGGTCGAGAGCAATAGCAAATATAGAAAGCTAATCTGTAAGTTTATCTGGAAATCTTTCCCTACAGATTTACGTAGCAGTTTAATGTGTAAATCTTAAAATCAATAGACGAGTTGCAAACAATTCCAACTCTCAGTCAATAATTCTGGTTTTTGGCGTACTTGTACAATTCCAACTTCTCTATACATGTTAACATCAATTAATAATGAACAAGTCATATATGGAGGTGATATTCCGATAATTTTAGAAGTTTCTATATATACATAGTCTCTAGCCCAGGAAGTTAGCCTTTCACCTTTGAAATTTAATTTTCTATGAACTTCTCCATGTCATCCTCATACAATTATATACAGTCATCTCAACTTTATACATCAAGTTAATATGTGAGCTTTTTCAGGATGCTATTACCTATAAAACAGAGAACTCTTTCATGCCAAAAGTAGAATTTATTTGAACCAGAAGGACAATCGAGTGCATAACAATCCATTCAACAAGTGCCTCACATTAAAAAAAAAAGCATTACTAAAATTTTGATCACATTCTACATAATAGAAAACTTTTGTTCTATCTGCATAGATTTAACATACCTCTGACTGAAGTTCTCTCATAATCTCATACATGTCTAACAGAACAAATAATTTTTCAGGTGATCTCTTGCTTTTCGCTATAGCTTCACCGAAACTAAGGAGCGTAGAAACACTGTTTACTGTTACTTCAGCAAAACACTGATCCCTGAGAGAACTGTCGCCAAGTATTTGATCACAAATTTTCTTTTCCGCAGCTATTAATAATTTGACCTATTCAAGAATTATAATTTAGTTGACCGACCAACCTAAATGATGCAACTTGTCAAGTGAACAACATTTCAAATAAATCCTTACGGCAATCCGCATGTAGTGTATCCAATTCCCAATCTTTGCCTCCAGAACCTCCCACTGCATTTTCTGGACATCATCTTTGCTAAGTCTCTCAACACCTAATTTCCTGAGGCTTTGTTCCAAAACTGAAGCACGAGTGTCCCTAGCATTCATAAATATAGTCTGTCAAACGAGTGTCCCTAGCATTCATAAATATAGTCTGTCAATGCTGTTCCTAAATTAATATGGAATCAGTCATCACATGCATAAAGGTTAATATGAAAATTTCTTGCAGATTACCTGTAACTTCTGAATAACTGTTGTTGGTGGCCGGCCTGAGTCATTTGTTGTGCTAAATCATGCAACAGAGGCAAAACCCTGGGTGGAATAAGAGTTGGAAGCGTGTACACAGGCGCTTCTAGACTTTTATTTTGGTGATCAGATGAATTCTTGTTATTTTCCCCTTTTTGTTTAGGTGATGAAGATGGTCGTAGGGAGTTGGGAAGGCAATCAAAAAGACGATCAGGTTCCACAGGCTTGCTGCAATTCCGAAGAAAATGACTTCTTTTTCAGTTTTTTGCTTCACAAAAAATTACCTATTTGAAGTTCATGTCATGCGCATTATTATCAAGCCTAAAATAAAATAACTTGATTTCTATAATAACCACTGTTTTTGTAAATAGAAACGTTTGAGATGCATTGATTTTCATCTCCAATTTCAACACTTCTCTATTCAATCGAAGGATATCAGAGTCGACTCAATTTTATCTACGGGTTAGATAGTGATGAGAATTGGCGAAGTTAATACCATTTCGATGATTAATGTTCTTGGGTCTGTCTTCTTTTCTGCCACGGATGGGGTGAGGAGATAAACATTGTTAGTGTAGTTAGTTTCATTCATTTACATGCTTCTTTACTGTTTTTTCACACAAGAAACATTGATTAACTGAAAACAAACCTGTAATTTGACAATAGCGTTCTAAACTCATCTTCCAGCTTTGAAACAGCTTTCGTGAGCATTTGATTAGCGTGATTAAGCACCCCATCAGCCTTGAAACTTTTATTGCTGCTGAAAAACTCGACAGTGCTTTTCAGCTGATCAATTGCTTCTAAGTAGCTCTCCAGGTCTTCATGTGGCCCTCTTAGAATTTTTGCCTCCGCCTGAATATTTACATTTAAATACACAATCAACATCGATAACATGAAACAAAGTCTCAGAAAAGGAAATGTCCCTTCAAAGATGGTAATCACAAATAATCCTATGTTCTTCTGAACTGAATCCCTCCGTCTGAATGAGCACGGATCAAATAAACTAGCACTAGAGGATCAAAAGGTTTTTTGTAGACACTCAAAAACACACGCCAGGCACAAGTTTGCTTATGCCCAACAAATTGGATACTAGTGGGGTTCACGCTAAAACTTCTTCTCATGTGATATGACACAATTTCCAAGAACAAGTTTGTCCACCAAGTTTCAATTTTTTTATTATCGACTATATTAATGACCAATATCTGATTAAACTGAATGAAATAGACAAAATTGAAAATTCGGAACTACCTTGCGAGTAAGATCAAATTGGGCCAATATAACCTCAGCGGTCTTCAGCGTCTTGTCGATATTGTCATGCGCTCTTCTTATAGAATGCGTTCGTATCTATTTCAGATCTCATTTTGTTCACCAAGCTTGATGAAGGAGAAACGTATTCTTACATAAAAAGAAGAAAGGAAAGGTTACCTGAGTGGGACGCAAGGCGGTTTCGAGGGCGGAGAGGCGGTGGTCGAAGGAGCCGAGAATGGCGACCATGCTATCGGTGATGGTCTGGCTTCTGTGCAGCGAGTCCTTCATGAATATGGCTCTCTCTCTTAACGCCTCCATTGTTTGAGGCACCCCCATTGCACTTGATAATATAGATTTAGATTCGAAATTGGTAATAGAAGCTGCAGGTGTGATGTTCTTTGTTGGTTTGGTTGGGGGAAGAAGACAAAATATGAAGTAGTTACGAAGGAATGTGATGTGGACCCCTTGTTATGCTCTAATCTAAATTTCACTTATTATTTATATAAATGGTTTTTTTTCTTATTAAAAATAAAGGCACACCACTAAGTTGAATCGGAGATTAGGCAGACGTTTGATTTAATACATGAGCAACGGACTAGATATTAAAGATACAAAATGTAAGATTTTAAAAACTTTTATAAAATTAATTAAAATGAAAATTAAAAATATTATTTTATTTAAAATTCAATTAAAATTAATATTAAATAAAAATCAATCATTTTATTTCAATTTATAAAATAGTTAATTAATTAATAAACTAATTAATTCTTAACTCCATAAATCGTTAAAATAAATTAAACTTTTATGTCTTAAATCAAATTTCTTAAACATTATATGGAAATAAATCAATAATACTAAATAAACAAAGTATCCGAGGATATTTACGGAGTTCATCAACGAGAACGAACCTAGGGAATTTACATATATAAATGTATAGCGAGCAAGATAGCAACGGGCGAGAGAGAGAGATTGAGATAAAACGACGAGCGATGGTGTGTTGCGGAGGTTATGTGCGAAATCCCAATCCCAGCATTTATGAAATCGGAGGCCGAAATCACCTTTCACGATTTGGCGAATTTGCCAAGGTGCCATTGGTGGTCGCGTGTAACTTGACGGTCCTATCTTCTTCTTCTTCATGTTCCTTATCCATGGAAACTCCTCCTGACGGCTATCGGAGGAATGTCGGCATTTGTCTGGTCAACTCCTCTAGGAAGGTTTTTTCTTAAACTTTGTCTACATTAAAACTATTTACTCGTTAATTGACCACTAAAGAACTTCTGATATTGAAACTGTAGATATTCGCGGCGTCGAGGATAAACATAAGGAATACGTGGCAGATGCCTCAGGTGGTTGTCCAATCTTGGCCTATTTTTAACAGTTGGAATTAGTTTCGGTCCGATTGAAGCAGAACAATTGTTTATCGTAGATGGGTGGTGTTTTTGAAGGGACAATCAAAGCTCTGCGTTGTGTTGTTTCTCACAGGGTGGTGCCGCTGACGGTGAGGATTTGAGGAACGCGGCGATGCGAGAATTGAGAGAAGAAACTGGTGTTACTTCAGCCGAATTTTTGGCAGAGGTTTTGTTTTGCGGTTTAATGAGGGCATTGAAATTTTCATACTTAGAATGCACGAATTGATTTTACTTTATATTTCCCTTTATTTTTGGCTTATTATGACCATGGTTAGGCTCCCTATTGGCTGACCTACGATTTCCCAATTCAAGTTAGATACAGACTCAATCGTCGGTGGGGCACAAATTATAAAGGGCAAGCACAAAAGTGGTAATTAAGATTATGACTTAACTGATGTTAACTAGGAATATTTTAGGTTTCTGTATCTTCTTTCTTTAGCTTAACCGTCATTTGTTATTCCTTGTCATGTTTCTAGTTTCTACTTTCATGTTGCATATATGAATTTTAGTTAGTTGTAATTTCTTGGGTTTAGTGTACACTACACAAGTTTGATTTAGAGGGTTAGGACACATCTAGGTCGTGATGGGGGTGATATACTCATCTCTGTTATTTGCATTTATGAAGATTTAGAGTATATGCACCACTAGCCATTCAGACGTGCATTTGATTTTTTTATTTCAATCTTAATGCATCCTATATTCTCTATCATCTCTATTAAAATTTCTTTTCCATAGAAATGTCCATCAGACAGCCATTGCTTCACCTTAACTCTATTGGAGAAGTTGGTGATATGTCTATATTTGATAGCAAGTATGTGGACAATAATTCCAGAAATAGTGTCCTTTTCCCCATCTAAATCAGTTACTGCTGGTAGATAGTGCTAAATAAAGATCAAAGCGTCCTAATGCTCTAAACGCTGTTCTCCTTATCTTGAACGCCAGGTTTCTTTTTAAGTTTACTGGGAAGGAGGAAGAGATAAACCTGTTGGGCGATGGCTCTGAAAAGCCTGAATTTAGAGACTGGTCGTGGATGTGGCCTGAAAGAGTGGTGGAACTTGTGAGTCGATCTTACTATTTTTTTTACTTTGCACGTATGTCTCTTACAGGGTTTTATTATGGACTCAACTGCATGACCATCATTTTGGTAGTATTTATGGTCATCATGACTAATATTACCCAACTTACCTTTACACACCAGCAAATGGTTTAACAGTATGCAGGAATATTTTCGTGAAACATTGGCCATATTAACCGTAAGGGCCACCAAAATAATAGTTCCTTTTTTTTATTGTTAATGCTTTTTTTTTTTCCATGTTGAACAGGCAGTATATTTCAAGAAACCTGTCTATGAGCAAGTTATGAAGATATTTGGTCCTTATCTTCTATCAGATGAGGGTGAAAGAAGTTTTTGTGCAAATGATGAAAGTAAATTCATAGTGTCTATATAGAGTCAAATCGTGTATAAGACGGCTGACCTATCATTATGGCAAAAGCTATTACTAATACCTTGCCAGACGACTCGTAGATTTTTAAAGGGTGGTACAGGTTGAGCATGTGCTAATCCCTTTTCTACCTGCAAATGTACCGAAGTAAATAAAGTTACTGGGAGAGGAAGATTAACCCAAAAAGACATTGAAATTTCTGTTTCTTCACATTTTCCTTTCAAATTTCGATTGATGATGATGAACTCTTTTATTTGATTGTTTATGAATGGTCAAGTTCAAGAGTGTTTAGCCAGTAATTGGGAGTGACACAACCTAAATGTTCAGATTCTTACACCGTAGGTTAGATGGACCTGACTTTTTCGAGATTTCCCTTATCCTGATTAGACCACTAAGACGCAAAGTTGGCATTTCCGGCCAGGAAAGTTTTCACTTTCACCGAAAAGAGTCGGCCAGGCATTCATTGACTGCACGCATATTAACAGCAAGATGGTGTTATCATCTAAAAGATATGAGCAACTCATGCATGTAGGGACCGACGGGTATACTACAAATAGGTAGCGTAATAGAAGAATGAAGTCTCCACCATAATAGGCTTGTACACAAAGGGTGATGTTATACGTAGATAAATGGAGATCAATGCTTTTGCTGATGAGCTTTGGTGGGGAGAAAGCCAACTGAGATCCCTCAAGACTACAGCCAAGGCCGACATGGAAGATTGTGATGAGAAAATGTAATCGGAGGGCCAATGCCAAACCAGTTCTCGACTCAGAACTACACAAAAAATGAGATATTGATTACACAAAAAGCGTAACAAAACCTTTTGCTAATAGTTTTTCAGCTCAGCCTAAGCCATGTTGCTAGATCAACAGGTTTTCATTCTTGAATTTCATTTCTCAAGTCTGTATAAGTAACAGCCTTTAACATGGTTCTTAAGTAGATGTAATGAAGCGGGTTCTCCGCTTAATTCCCGAATCCTTAGCTACTCCAAATATAATTATGTCCAGATAATCTTATCAAGCTCACTAGAGTAGACACTATCTTCTTCCTATGAATTTTCACGTAATAGAATCACTGTAACTCTTGGGGTCTGCCTATGCCTATGGTGTGTTCTGATGGTGCTGTTGGGGCCTTCGCTTGGAACAGAGAGCTTGCAGATCAACTGTCGCTTCTGCTATTCATAGGACCATGATCATTTTAGTTTTGAGATTATTAACATCTCCGAATATTGCAAATGCTCTTCGAACATTTTTGTCGTGTGTATGCTGTTTCGTTAATGAAAATAATTGTTAGCCTAGCTCCATTTTGTATCCAGGAAATGGATTGGATTTCTAATTCTAATATCTGGAATCGTGACAATAGGTTGTTTTATGAAAATTGAGCTGTTCTGGATAATTCATTTCTTTACCAAATCTAACTACGAATTCCATGGAATTGGAATTTCAATTATTGCGTGACAAATAAACAACATATTTGGAGTCGAGATCTAAATCAAATGCTGAGTTCCATTTATAATGAGACAAAAACGACCTTAGTGCAATTCTTTATAGTTGTGATGTATTATCTATTCATTTCTTATTATATGTAAAGACTTTTCATTTTACCAGGTTGGATTTTGCAGGTTAGCTCTCATGGAAATTGGAAATTTGTAGATCAGAGAAGGCTGTTCTTTCCTCATCTTGATAAGGTACTAGATGGAGAGAGTAATGAACCAGGACCTAAGAAACCTTCTGGTTCTTGATACTCTGCGCAGATCGGTGTGTACCTTGATTCTTTCTGGTCCGTTCAATTCGGCTGTGTATTGGACAGAAGGATTCGAAGACCTGCAAATCCAAAATTAAAGCCTTACGTTTGGACTTGGAAGATTAATTCAGTGAACAAGTTTGAGGCTTGTGCGAATTTCTGTAAATAGTAAGATTGTGATGTACGTGGAGATCTGCGATTTCATTATTTATATGTGTTCAAGAAGATATAGGCTTTGGTTATGAATCAAGACGTAATGTTGGGACTTTGGTGGGCCTATCAGGTATCAAGTCGCCCAGAGATTGCAAAACGCAGTCAGATGTCCCAATGAATTCCTGACAGATACGGAACTTTTCACCTATGAACGACTTGACTGCCTTGCCTTGGTTGAAAAGAGCTACTTTGCTTCTTAGTTCTTACATCGTCAAATGAGAGTACACCGGAAGAATCAAAAGAGCATCTTTTCCTTATTATCACTGTATAAGCTTCCGTTTCTCATCGTATATGAACTTCACGTTCAAGTGGCTAACATGCTCATCATATTTTGTTAAACTGAATGTTTTTGCAGAAACTGAACTAATGTTCTACTGCCCTTGTACAGCAGAATGTTGTTATGGCCCTGGAGCACTTTCTAGGAATCAAGAGTGAAACAACTCTCTATTTTCTTTTGGTACGTCCTTATATTCACGGATCTCTTGTACTAGGTCTGTAATTCTTCAGTTCGTTGACACTAACGTAGTTAGAATAAAACATTAAAAAAAATGAAAATCATGAAACACACACCAAAAAAATTTTATAATGAGCAGTACTACTTACTCCTGCAAAAGGTCTGTAATCTTAATAATGGAGCTTGTAAAGTCGTAAACGTGGCAGCTGTTTAAATGGGAAGACTAGGAATAGGACGATGCAATGATCGAAACCGAGACGGAGAGGGGGGACACTTCAAATTCACGTCAGTCCAGTAAAGGAGGTCTTTATTTGCAACGTATATGTATATCGATTCCATCCACACTTTCCAGCTGACAAGGACCTAACTGATCCACAAGCACAATGTAGGAGATTCCGACCTTTGGTTCCAGTAATTGACAGGAGCAAAGGGCCTGTGTTCTCGAAAGAGCTGCTGCTTGCAGGGCTTCGGGTTTCATAAGTGCTGTGTGGGTTAAAAAGTCTCAATCAATTACTCAAATCAACTTCCACGATGTTAAAAACCATCGACTTTAGGACATGGCGTCCTCTGAACCAAATAATAATCATAAAAGTTGATCAGGGTCTCCTAAAACTTGGATAAGTTCCACATTGATAACTAATATTACTGAACAAAAACGTACTGGCCTTGCTTTGGCTTCATCAACAGTAAGGAGCATATTTGAGAACAAGGCGATGATGCAGCGGTACTGGAAGGAACGGAGATATGATCACTAAGGGATTTTCATTTAAGATTGTTCTATATCTATATCACAAATTGCAAATAAAATCTCAAGACTGATTGGGCACTGAACTCTAGAGCATCAGAACCTCGCGACAAAACATGGCATAAACTGACTGTAAAACAGAAGCAACACAACTTACTATCTACAACATGAGCGGGATAAGGATACATAACAGTAATGATGATGAATTTATCTGTCTCATCGGCCATCAGCAGAAGTGAAGGAATCTGCAAAGCCAGTTGGCCTTGCTGGTATACTACTTTTGCTATCAGCCAGGTCCAAACTCAAGTCCTTTCCTTCTGCTTCTTGCCAACCTTTCACCATCTGATTAAGAGGAAGGCTATAATCAATGCCACAATATTCTTCAGTATCATCATCCAACGGTTTCCATTTCTCAACAAGTGGAGCTAGCACATTCACCGCATGGCTCATATCCGGTCTTTGGTTAGGTTCCCTAGCTGTGCAATGCCCGGCAAGTTCGGCAATAACAGAAATGCTTTCGAATTTTTCATCTTTGACATCCAGTGCAGGGTCAATTGCGGCCCTCAGTGTCTCTTTATCTGATTTGATACGCCAGAACCATGCAGCTAAGTATCGACTTTCTTCTGGTCTGTCCTCATCAAGGGCCATTAGTCCAGTCAACAGCTCCATTAAAACAACTCCAAAACTAAAGACATCGACCTTGGTTGTGACTTTTCCCGTCACTAGGAAAAATATAAATGAAGAAGTTAGTCTTCAGAATAATTGTCACATCAAAAAGTAAGATGAGGTCTACTGTGCAACTGGACAGCTAATATAAAGGAAATACGATGCTAAATGGATGTATTTGTTTCAGCACGCAAAATCAAGATATGGAACTCAGACAATGCCCTTCAAACCATTTCTGTATTAAAAGCATTTACTTGATTTTACAAGGCCCTAAAATTCTAGCAAGAATCAGCTATATCAATGATTAAAGATTCAGCTAAAAACCAGTTTTACATTTATGAATCAGTTCCTTGGTCAGCCATTAGAAATAAACTGGTTGTTATTTAAAAAATCAATTCAAAAAATCTGAAATGAAGTAGATAAGATTGGACGCACTTACCAGCATATTCTGGCGCCAAGTATCCAAAAGTCCCAGCAAGCCTGGTCACCACAGATTTCTGACCATTCTCTCCATCAGGAGCAAGTTTGACCAATCCAAAATCAGAAACCTTTGCTCTGAAATCATCAGCAAGTAAGATGTTTGAAGATTTAAGGTCTCTGTGAATGAAGCTCTGATGGGCCAGATTATGAAGATACTCCATTCCTCTGGCAACATCCAAGGCTATATTTAGTCTCCTCTTCCAAGAAAGAGGCTCCAATTTCAAGCTTTTCCAGTGGAAAAGATGCTTACTGAGGGCTCCCTGAGGCATGTACTCATAAACAAGAATTCTCTCATAGCCTTCAATTGAGTACCCGAGAAGAGATACCAAATGACGATGGCGGACTTTTGAAAGAACTGCAATCTCTGCCTGAAATTCATCTAACGCTTTCCTGCTAATGGCACCTGCTTCCATTCTTTTAACTGCTATTTTTGTTCCATCGTCTAATTCTCCTTTATAAACCACCCCAAAGCCACCACGGCCAAGCTCATTATCTGGCGCAAAATTCTTGGTCACGTTGCGAAGAACCTGAACCGAAATGACTAAGTTTCCTGCTTCAAGGACGTGAGACTCCCCAATACCACTATTATTCCTGCTAGCAGAATCGCTAGCTGTAGAAGTGCTTCCAATTGTGTTGTTGGCAACAGCAATCTTAACCATGTTATCTGAATCAGATGGATCTCGCGGATGGATGACAAGGGAACTTGGAGCATCAAAAGTTTGTTTCTGCTGCTTATAACAATATATTAATATAGGAATAGCCAGAATGGCCACAACTGCAATACTTGCAACAGGGGCTATAATTGCAACCAAAGTGGATCTTTTCGATTGGGTAGACGTGTGAGAACTACTAGAACCAGAACCTCTGCCTTCGTTTCCAGAAGGCGATTTGCTGGCTGGTGGTGTATCCGAGACTCCAGGTGATAAAGTGTTGTTAGGAGATGTTCCTGGTTTGCTCTCATTACCACTCCTAAATAAAGGATTACCAGCAGTGACAACATTAACGGTGGGTTTAAATGCCGGTAGTGGAGGGGAAATATCGTTGCTGCTAAGGTCCAACTTTGTCAAGGATGCTAAGCCAGTCCAGTTGGCGGGAATTGAGCCATTTAGATTGTTATTGCCAAGTTGGATTTGTGTAATAGAATCTAATCTCCCTACCGAAGGACTCAAGGTTCCGCTGAGATTATAATAAGGCAAAATAATGGAAGAAACTTTACCTTTGGCATCACAATGCACTCCAAGCCATGATGCACACGGATTATTGCCAGTCCAGGATTTAGCAAGTCTTGAAGGGTAATTTAACCCGCTTAAGAACTCGATAAGCGCCATAACTTCTGGTGCACAAGGAACCCCTGGACTGGTTTGACAAAAAGAATTTGAAGTGCAGGTGGCATTGATTGCTTTAAACGTTGGTATTGGACCCATCAACTGGTTATTGTTCAAGTCCAAGTTTTCCAGCGCCATATTTGCCAGGCTATCAGGGACTAAACCCACAAGTTGATTGCCATTAAGATTGAGATCCTTCAGGTCAATCAAATTGCCAATGCTCTCTGGAATTGCACCTGTGAATTGGTTCCCGTGAAGCCACAAAGTGGTGAGCGAAGTCATCGTCGCTACCAAATCAATTTTACCTGTTAAACCACCCCCTTGTTGATCGTTTAACCATAAGTTCTGCAAAGACATTCCTCCCTTAAAGCTTGCAGGAATCTCCCCAGATAACTTATTGGTGGAAAGTTTCAAGTTTTCCAAGGATGATAAATTTCCCAGAAAAACAGGCAATGGACCAACTAAATTGCAAGACATGCATGAAAAATTAGTTAGCTGTGCAGCATATAACAACCCATTTGGGATTGACCAACCCTTAGTACCATTGAGATTGTTTCCATCAAGTGCCACTGATTGTAAACTCTCCAAACCATCAAAGAAATCAGATGGAATAGAATCGAACTGATTGTAATCCAAATAAGCATATATTAGCTTGGACAGTCCTCTAAGAGATGGTATAGGCCCTGTAAATTGGTTCCGTTGAAAACTCAATCTTTCCAACATAACCAACTTGTTGAGGTTTTGAGGCAAAGGACCCTTTAGCTTCATATCCTGAACCTGAATCTGAGAGACCCTCGAACCAGAGCAGAACACATGTTTCCAACGTTGCCCACATGGGTCATCACCATTCTTAGGCCACTCCAAGGTTTCTGGGTTCTCTAACCCATCCCTAAATGACTTGAGAATTGCCCAGTCATTGGCGTCTGTCTGTGCATAAACCACAATAGCTAGTGATACGAGTGATAAAGTT
>JAOSBN010000005.1:40218271-40233804 GCA_027563595.1 Erythroxylum suave | reverse complement strand
CTGCTTTTCATTCTGTCTTATTTTGTTTGTCATCAAAATCTCTTTATACGTGAAGTCAAAATTCTGACTTAACAATCCACACATTTCTGATCATTCTCTAATAGTGGTTAGGTCTTCAGCAATCTTGAAGAAGAGATCATCTCCTTTCAAGTTCTCAAAATTTACCTTTCAACCCAATTTCCTTCAGACAATAGAGGAGGCATGGTCCTTTCAAGTTCAGGGTACTCCGATGTTTAGTGTTGTGTCGAAGCTCAGGTTAGTTAAACAAGCTCTCAAATCCCTGAATACTGGCCAGATAGGTAATTTGAATGTTAGAGTAGAGAATTGCCAAGTTAATCTGAATAACATTCGGGATCAAATGAGACTTTTACTTCAGTCTTCTATTCTGCTTGCAAAGGAAGCTGAGGCCATTAAGGAGTTAATTAGTGCTCTAGAGGATCAGGAATCTTTCTTTAAACAGTCTTCTAGGATCAAATGGCCCAGAGAAGGGGATAGGAATACAAAATTTTTTCACAACTCAATCCTTGCTAACAGAAACCGCAACAACATTCATTCCTTAGTAGTGAGAAATGGGAACAGAATTGTCAATTTGGAAAATATCCAAGATTAGTTTCTCGAATACTTTTAGGGGTCTATAGGGGCTAAAAAGTTACTTCACTATTCCAAAGAGTTTGTGGAAAATCTTTTCCCTCATTCCTTGCCTGATAACCTTTTTAATCCTCTTATTGCTGAAGTCTTCGCACAAGAGATTAGGGAGGCATTCAATTCACTGAATCCAAATAAAGCTCCTGGTCCGGATGGGTTTAATAGGTTCTTCTTTAGACAAACATGGCATATTATTAGAGAGGAAGTTACCTATGCCATCCAAGATTTTTCCGACATGGGAAACTACTCAAAGAGCTTAACTCCACTTTTATTTCTCTCATTTTGAAAAAGGCTCAACCGTCAATAGTGTTAGATTATAGGCCCATCTCTTATTGTAACATGCTTTATAAGGTGATTGCAAAAATCATAGCAAATAGGCTTAAAGAGTTTCTTCCTCTTATTGTAAGTCAAAACCAAAGTGCTTTCATAAAGAACCATCGTATAGGGGATAACATCTTGTTAGCCTAAGAAATTTTCAAGAACTACCACCTTTCTAATAATCAAAAGAGATGTGCTTTTAAAGTGAACCTTCAAAAAGCCTATGGTTCCATCCAATGGGATTTGGTCCTAAATGCTTTAGTAGCTATAGGCCTTCCTTTGAGGTTTATTGAATGGATCAAAGAATGTATCACTTCACCTTCTTATTCAATTTTGATCAACGACCAATCCTCTAAATATTTTAGAGGGAAGTCCAGGCTCAGGCAAGGAGATCCCTTATCTCCATACCTCTTCATTATTTGTATGGAAGTGTTCTCTAGGAGTTTGAATGTTTGCATAGCTCGTAGCCCTAACTTCAAGTATTATTGGAGGTGCAAAAGTCTTAAACTCACCCATCTATTGTTTGCTAATGACCTTTTGATGTTTTGCCATGCGGATCTGAGTTCAGCCCAAACTTTGCTTAATTGCTTGTTTACCTTTTCTAGTTTTTCTGGAATGAACATGAACCCATTCAAGAGTTAGTTTTTCCTCTCCTCTGATATGGACCATTTATCCCATCAATTGGAAGTTATCTTTGGGCTTAAGAAAGGCTCTCTCCCTTTTTAGTTTTTTTTTTTTTTGGGGGGGGGGGGGAGGGGGTTTCTTTTGGTTATGGAAAGGTTATTTAGTTTTTTTTTTGGGGGGGGTTTCTTTTGCTTATGGAGAGGTTATTTAGGAGGTATTGGCTGCCCTTATTGGCCAAATTGATGCTCTGGATTAACAACTGGACCCACAAATACCTTTCATATGCCGGTAAGACTCCAATTAGTGACTTTGGTCCTTTCTTCCTTTCATGTGTACTGGATGACCTATTTCATTCTTCGTACCTCCATCTTAAAGGATTTAGAGTCTAAACTTAGGAATTTTCTGTGGGATGGGAAGGTGGATTCTCATTTTCGTGCTAAGGTTAAATGGAATGACATCAACAGACCGAAAAGGGAGGGGGGTCAATCATTAAGCTTTTGTCAACATGGAATTATGTATAGCTAGGGAAAAGGATCTGGTATCTGTTTAATGATAAGGAAGCTTTGTGGGTTCAGTGGGTGCACTCTATAATTTTGAGAAGGAAAAATTTCTGGAGTGCTCAACCAACCACTAATAGTTCATGGAGTTGGAGAAAAATCTTATTCGTGAGGGATAAATTGGGGAACCATTTCAGATTTAAGATAGGGAATGGAACTACTACTCTTTTTTAGCAGGATCCTTGGCATTCTAGAGGAATATGGAAACTCTTCTCTTCTCCGAGGGCGATAAATGTATCGGGGCTACCAATGACAGCAAGAGTCTAAAAAATTATTAGAAATAATGAGTGGAGATGGCAAGAGATAAATATAGAGATCATTGGAAACCTAGAGCTCCTACAATACCAACCAAATAGTTCTTTTCTAGACTACTCGGAATGGTTAGCTAGCCCTTCAAAACAGTACACCAATGATTAAGCCTACAATGTCTTAAGACCACCACTATAGAAAGTCTCTTGGCATAAACTGGTTTGGTTCAAAAGCAACAATCCTAGGTGTTCCTTCATACTATGGCTGGTTTTCCTAATCAAGTTGCAAACACGGGACAAACTTCTCTATCTCCATACTCCTAACCACTGCTCTTTATGTATCTCGGACAATGAGACCATTGAACACTTGTTTTTTGAATGTCCCTTCTCTAAAACCGTGTGGGAACATTGTCTCATCCACTTCCATATACACCTTCCTAACAACACAAACCTCCAATCCATCTCTATATGGTTTAACCAATCCTCAAATACCACTGACATTAACCTTTTCCCTATCCTTCTTTCTACTACTATCTATAACATTTTGGAAGGAGCGGAATAACTGAGCATTCAAATATGAAGCCAAGGATGTGGGGAGCATGTACTCCAAAATAATCTTCCAAGTTATGGAACATCTTAGCTCAAACACTATGAGGAGGTAACTGTTGAAATGCTTTTTATTATTCACTTAATCTTTTTCTGCAGGTTTTGATAGTTCAAAGAGTCAATGGAGATCCGACATTCTCTAGGTTCCAAAAGCAGAACATATAACTTTCTCTTAAGAATCAAAGGAATACTTTGGATTTTGATAAGGAAGGTTGGGTAAGAATCCAGATAACTTATGAAGGAGTTCCCAACCTTGGATCAAGCATTCAAAGACAAGAAGAAGGCAAGTACAT
This sequence comes from Erythroxylum suave, assembly GCA_027563595.1. Classification (NCBI taxonomy): domain Eukaryota; kingdom Viridiplantae; phylum Streptophyta; class Magnoliopsida; order Malpighiales; family Erythroxylaceae; genus Erythroxylum; species Erythroxylum suave. Next base: position 40,230,513 of record JAOSBN010000005.1, on the reverse strand, counting down.
TATGGAGCATGTCAGTAGCTTTACCTATGAAGAGGTGTTTCGACCTTCTGGGAAAGTAGAGAGCAAGACTGACTGTTTTAACTTTGTATTACTATGTAAGCTTGCAAGAGTATGTGTTCTGGTTAAGATGTACATATTTGTTTGGGTAGCTTTGTGGGAAGTTTGGTTCATTACTTGTAGATTTCCTCATGTCCATAGAAGAGGCTTTTCATATCGTGATTGATAGATAATTGCCTTTTGGGCATTCTCTTGAGTTGTAAATAACCTTTTTGATGTTTATCTAATTTTACTAATTTACCCAAAAAAAATCTTGAAGATGTCCTTATAAATAGTGCTTTGACTAGACATCTTAAAATTTGACTGAAGTGATGTAATAAACATCATGAAGTCTATATGATCCATAATTGATAATGGATATTTATAGCTTATGATTGCCTTTCGAAGCAAATGCTTAAATCTTTTTAGATTAAAGGTTATAAAAATCATTTCATTTTTGTTTTTTTTAATAAACTAGGTATAAAAAAATATTTGATCTCCTAGTATCATTCTTATTTGATTGCATGCACCAATATGTTTTTTCAAATGTGAGATTCTACTTTTTGAACCTATAGTAAACAACTGATAGTAGTATTACACTTCATATTGTCAGTTTCCTTACTTTACCCTTTATAAAGTGATTCCAAACATCACTCCTTATTTCTTTAGTTGTTATATAAATAGATAAATCAGTCAGAAAAGTTAATTCTTGCACTTTCAATTGGACCATGTGCCCAACTAGTTGCATCTTTTTTTTGCACTATTATCAATACTTAATGCTTCTCTTAACTTCTCGGGCATGAGTATGAAATGAGCCATTTCACTTTCTCTAAGATTAAAAAAATTCAATTTAATACTCATTTTTCCTTGAACACAGTTCATACAATTTCATGCACATTAACAATGAGAAACTAACTACAAGTGATTATATGATGTCCTGGAATTAAACTACGATGAAACCACTTATCCATAAAAACCCCTGCCCCCTTGACTTCGCAAAAAGAAAGCAATGTTTACTGCTTACAAATTTTGATGCGAGAAAAAATAAAAAAGACGTGAGACAAAGTCCCCTAACTATAGAAAGGAGTGACAACAGCGATAAGTATAATGTCGACGACCATGACATTTACAACAACAGGCAGTGACGATGGAGACCCTGTGCATTGTCAAGGAATAGGGATAAAGGGGATAAAGACAAATACAATTTGGATCAATAAGATACATGTTATCTTCGTTTGATTCATTTAATAAATTAATATTATTTTAGGTTATATAATAAAACTCAAACATAAATATTAAAAAATTAAAATTTAATTTAACGCTTGAATCTAATCACAATCAAAGTAAATTTTATTAAATTATTTTTGAATCATATCAAATCTAAAATATTTTGTTTTTATTACTTGAATTTTATAAATTCTTTAAAATCGTTAATTTTTTTTAAAAGCTTTTAACGATTTCTAATTTGGATGCTATTAAATAATTCAATATTTAGACATTTATGAACAAATTTATTATTTTTATCCCTTATTCCAAATTTTCTAGGAATTATGCTAAAAATGTTGGAATTTCGTTGCCATCCAACATAAAACCAACTAATTATTCTTGGTGACTAGAACAAACATCCTGACCTTATCCATAACACCATCCAGAACAGCCAATAAAACCCCCGAACCTTCTAGTTCATTGTCCTACATTCTCAATCAATTAGTCAAGAAAGTAGAATCAGGCCAAAAACCTACATCCACCGTTCGTAACCTTAGGTTCCATCCTCTAAGTCTAAAACGGCCATTACACAGCCTCCAACATCCAACATCCAACATCCAACATCCAACATCCAACATCAATGTACAACACGCATTGTGGGATTGCTATGACTGGTGTATGTGGCTTAATTTGCCCCTTTCTGACTTTTTATCTTATTTCACAACCATATGGGCCTTAGAACTTGTGCAACTACGGCCTCAATTTTGGACCAGAAACAGACAACCGAACCACAGATGTAAGGCAATAGAAAATTCCCAAGAGGTGGATGGTGAATCATTTGCAGCACTATGGGACAATATGATGGGGGATCACATTGCAATTGACCCACAGAAGCCATCTATCCACCCACCCAGGAACCACCCAGGAAAGTGGCGTTGCACCCGTACTTGCTTCTTAGCTTCGGCTGTGGATGTGATCGTCTGTCTGGCCTAGTCTAGCTATGGAATTGTCAACGACATACTACGTAATGCATCCAATGTTCCCTCGTCAGTTACCCGTCAATATTGGTAGTGGACATATGAATAAAGAGTAAAACTCGTATTTGTTGTTGAGATCAATGTGACTGTTATAAACTATACTATTAATCCACGGGTTCGTTCCGCTGAATCATCAAAACATAAAAAACCAACCAACCGATATTGTCCACGTGTCATTGTCCGCATCAAATGCCTTGCAGCCGAGCACACTCAACAAAACTCCAAATCTTCATCAAGGTGGCTTATATACGCATATGGCATATCCTTCCGTCCAGAATATTCCCTATTCTTCCTACCAGTACCAACCAAAACAACCCACATCATCGATTCACGTGAGTTATTCCACGTCACCAGCCTGGATCTCTGTAAACCATAATCAATCCTACGTGTCATACCACCTGTAAACTTCCCAAAAAAAAAAACTCCTCAAACTTCCTCGCTCCCCCATCCACTGCTCAGCGTCCAGCTACAAGTACTCTCTCCAAAATTCCCCTTCCGAGATTACCAACCCTAAAATCTGGATTCTTCCATGAACGGCCACGCGTCGCCGTCGACGTCTGCGAACACGGCGTTCTCCTTTATCTCCAAGGGGTGGCGCGAGGTCCGCGACTCTGCTGACGCGGATCTCCAGCTGATGCGAGCGCGAGCCAATTCCTTCAAGAACCTCGCATCCTCATTTGATCGCGAATTCGAGAACTTCATCAACTCCGCTTCCAATCCGTTCTTGATTCCCTCGCTCCGGTCTCCGTCGTCGTCTTCGGAAATCGACTTTCTGAAAAAATTGCAGCCGAAGATATCGGAGTTCCGGCGGGTGTACTCGGCCCCTGAGATAAGCAAGAAGGTTCTGAAGAAGTGGACCCCTACAGCGAGGCTAGGGATCGATTTATCGGCTATTAGAAACGCCCTGGTGTCGGAGGTAGAAGGCGGTTACAGGGGTGGGATTCGGGAATTTGATAGGTTTAGGCAAGGAAGGAGAAGAGTTAGTTTTACGGAGTTCTGGAGAGAGGATAAGGAGGAGGAGCGAGGGCAATTTCGGGAATGGGAACCTATTCGGTCATTGAAGAGGCGGTTGAGAGAACTGGAGAAGAAAAGCGAATTCACGGAGTTCTTTGAAGGGTTTAAGAATAGTGAGTTCGTGGAGAAAGTGAAATCCAGCTTGGTACGTTTTCGATTACAGCATGTTTTTATTAGGTTTTCAGTATTTATCATCCAAATAAGGTATTCGTTAAGGGATTTTTATAGTTTATATTTGAAGTGTTGAGTTAGGATGCTTGTATGCGACTTACTGGAGTCGATTTGGTTTGGACTGGTTTCATATTCTAGTTTTTGTCTCATACTTTTGATTAGTCACTGAAAATATGAGGTTGGAAGGAAGTGTGTTTCGTTTCAGGTTAATAGGTGTTACTAATACATCTAAAACAACACCTAAAACATTTGATAATTGTCCTTAGACATGCAGTGATTTTCCTTCTTCAGTGAATTGTGTTATCTTCTGACCTTATAAATCTCCAATCTTTTCAGTTCTTTGTTTCCCATACTTAATAAACTGCACATGATTAATGGTTGCTATTCATTTCTGTTGGTTTCATGGAATATTAATCTCTTTAAGAACACTTGCTATAATTATAAGGGGCTGTTGATTTCGTCTAGTCAATTAGTGAATAGTCTTTTCTTATTATTGAGAAATCAGCAGGGAAGCATGACCATTAAAAAATAGAAAATTACGGTTGTACCACATTTGTTCCCCTCAATATAACTGAATATAAATTCAACCAATTCTTATTTCTTTCAGTCTCTTCATGCTATTATTGAATTCTAATATCTTGATATTTTGTTTAAATCAAAAGATAATAAGAGGTATAGGATCTGTTTTATTTGTTATATCAAGATCCTTGTCTAAATATTCATCCAAAGGTGTTAATCTTATGTGGAACAGTTGTTCTCTTCTTTTTCCTATCCTAAAGTTGTTTCTGACCGTTAAGGGAGAAGAAGTTGCTAATTTTTTTTCTGGAGAATTTACTGTACCATATAATGTGAGGAATCGAGTATTTATTTGGATCATAGTAAGTAAAACCATGTTTAATAGTGGAAACTTGAAGCTTTATTCATTTGCATGGTGTAAATTGAAGTCTGGTTTGGTATTAACATTTTGGTTGGTGGAAGTTGTTGTACCATTGCATCATTTAATGATGCGAAGGCTCATTTTACTTCGACTTCATTGCATTCAGGTTGATCTTATTTTTAACCAATATTCTGATGATATGTTTATGTGCTTTGCCTTTTTGCAGAAAGCAATCCGCAAGGAGCCACATGAGTCACAGGTTAGGTGTCTGAATCAACACATAGTCTATGAAAAGAATGCTTTCATTTGGGGGTGGGTCGATACGAACATTCCGTCAGAGAAGGGGAATCTTGATTTTCCGCCTTCTCTTGCTTGATTGTCTGTACAACACTATAGTGCCCTTCAAATGTGTTGTATGAACATTCCATCAGAGAAGGGGAATCTTGATTTTCTGCCTTCTCTTGCTTGATTGTCTGTACAACACTATAGTGCCCTTCAAATGTGTTCTATACTTGTCTCTTTGTTTTTGCATTACTTTTGTTCAGTCACCGTCTTTTTAAGTTTCTTTGAAAACTCCTGTTTCTGATTCTTGTTGAACCAAGATGTCTGCTGGGTTTCTATGTATGGAACAAAATACAACTCAAGCAATGAGGAACGCTGTTATACTGGGTTTAAATCTACCATGGAAGAGATTTCCTGTCTGTTGTTGTATGACATTCATGTCTTTCGCTTCTAGGGTTTTCCTCATGTAGCATATAGAGATTGTCCTAGACAATGTTCATGGCTTTGAGGGGTATTTTGCTTTGTTTTCTATTTTGTGAGTTATGAAGAAAAGTAACAGCTTGATATCAATTTCTCCTACATCCTGCATAGCAAGGCTCTTTGGCAACTTGTATAAGAGTTGGATGCTCCTAACATTCTTAGGCTTTTATGTTTATTTGCTTAAACGAAATTTGTCTTAAAATATCTTAATTTCCCTGACAAGATTTTGTAGACAGAGGATGATAGGAAGTCAATCATTTATTTTTAATCTCCATAACCCATGTGATGTTGTTGGGGTTATAATGCTCAGGCATACATTCACAATAGAGTTACCATGCTGAGAATTTCTCATTCTAAATGTACGACCGTTCACTTCTGTATATTGGTCTGAATATTCTCTTGTCTTTGTCTTGTGTAGGAAGTACTGCCGCTGGACGTCCCTGAACTTTTAGCATGTTTGGTTAGGCAATCGGAGCCCTTTTTGGATCAACTTGGTGTAAGAAGAGGCATGTACAGCGTCCTCTTTTCCTCTTTTCATTTGAGATATATTATTTGAGTGGCAGAGGCATAATGATTGAGATTTCAATGGATTATTCTGGTGCATAAAAATATAAAATGCATTTCTGCTGCTTTGCAAATCCAAGACAATATATTACTATATTTTTCCTTGTCTAGAAAGGCTTGACGAACGGGGTGGACCTCAGAAACACGATATACTAGCATATAAAACTATTTGTTACTGGAAACCGGGACCTTGGGTAAGGATTGTGTTGTTTAAAGATATATAACGGTAGAAAATTGGAATCATTAGTGACTTAACTGCTCCATGTCATCATTAAATTTTTTTTTTGGCATTGAGTTTTTCTTTTATTAGATATTCTTTTCAGATTTTGCAGTTCACACTAATTTTATATCTGAGAAAAATGCTTTTCTCTGTTTGACTTTGTGTTGCATCTAATTTAAGTATCTTACCTTATAAAACGTCATCTTTTAAACAAAAAACTTATTGTTTATCTGATTGTTAGATCTTTTAAAACACTCGTATCAATCAATACTCTCTCAGAAAGCTTCCTTTTTCTTGTTGCAGGACTAAACTTTAGCTTTTAATTCACCCTTTTAGGTCAAAAATCTCTGTTAATGATAAGGAATCCGATCCCTGAGCAATTTTTTTTAGTTTGAAAATTGGCCTTTACCCAACCGACGGAATATAAAATAGGGCCTTAATTCATTTCTTTATTGTGAATGGATGAGTTATTAATAGGAACATGAGCATGACCTCACTGAGGGAAAAAGTAAAGAAAAGATGGGAACGTTAGAAATTTCGTGGATGTGCTGTTGCTCAGAACAATAGATCTTTGCAGCCCTTTGACTATATCTGCCGTATCATTTTGGTAAAGAAAATGCTCTGATAGTGTCCTATCAAAATCTAACTGTAGTTTTCAATTGATTCAGATATCTGCGACAGGATAATTGAAAGCTTGTGTTGTAGACGTAAGAACCAACTCTTACTGCCACCATCATTGGATGGAGAATCATCCTTCCTTGAGAATGAGAATGTGAATGAAGAACTGGATAAGAGAATAGCTAGTGTTCTTAGGAGTACAGGACATTGCTGTGATGGTGGCTTTTGGACAGATGTGTCAAAGCAAAGCCCTTCAGATGGGAAGAGGCATGTTGCAATTGTCACAACTGCTAGTCTTCCTTGGATGACAGGAACAGCTGTGAATCCACTTTTTCGGGCAGCATATTTGGCAAAATCTGAAAAACAGAAGGTCACTTTGTTGGTTCCTTGGCTTTGTAAATCTGATCAAGAGCTAGTTTACCCCAACAATCTGACTTTTAGTTCACCAGTAGAGCAGGAGAATTACATACATAAATGGCTTGAGGAAAGGATTGGGTTTAGGGCTAACTTCAAAATATCCTTTTATCCTGGAAAGGTAACTATTTGTTAATTAACTTATGTGTTATCTTGTAATGCTATCAAACTCTTGGCAGTACGTCAATGCTCTGTGATTGTTTCAGTTTTCTAAATCGAGGAGAAGCATCATTCCTGCTGGAGATACTTCTCAGTTTATTCCCTCGAAGGATGTTGACATTGCCATCTTGGAAGAGCCTGAACATTTAAATTGGTATCATCATGGTAAGCGCTGGACTGATAAGTTCAACTATGTTGTTGGTGTTGTCCACACTAATTACTTGGAATACATCAAGAGGGAGAAGAATGGTGCTCTTCAAGCCTTCTTTGTCAAGCACATAAACAATTGGGTTACACGAGCATACTGTCACAAGGTAAACAGACTAATCTGTTTTTGAGCCGGATCCCAGAAAGCTTAGGCAAAAGTATTTTTTGTTAAGATGATGATTTGTGTACTCATGAAGTGATGGGCACCTTTCTAATCTTTTTGACAGAAACATTATCCAACATTTATTAAGGGTTGGAGTCTTTGATTGTAGAGACTAATTTGTTTTTTGTATTGATGTTCAGGTTCTTCGCCTCTCTGCTGCCACTCAGGACTTACCCAAGTCTGTGATCTGCAACGTGCATGGTGTGAATCCTAAATTTTTGAAAATAGGAGAAAAAGTCGCAGCTGAAAGGGAACTTGGACAGCAAGCATTCTCAAAGGGAGCATATTTTCTTGGGAAGATGGTCTGGGCCAAGGGATACAGGGAATTGATAGATTTGCTAGCAAAGCACAGGAATGATCTTGATGGCTTCAAACTGGATGTTTTTGGGAATGGGGAGGATGCACATGAAGTCCAGAGTACAGCCAAAAGGTTGGATCTGAATCTCAACTTTCTGAGAGGGAGAGACCATGCAGATGATTCTCTTCACGGGTATGTTCCTCATAATCTCACATGAAGTGTGTTAAGTTTGTTATTTAGTTCAGTGCAAAATGCATTGAGAAGGATGCTGACTTTACACTATGCTTAGGTCAGGGAGTGGGAAGGGGAAAAAAGAGTAAACTTGGAATTAGTTGACTTAATTATAAATTTAAGAAATTTGAGGAAGGGGAGAAAATATACTTAAAAAAGAAAATTGGGGAGAAAATGTACTTGCTGTAATGGAGTATGAATTTCATGCTGAGATAAGTTCCACGAAATGCCTTCTGTTACTGACAATTCCGTATACTCAGTATTATCCTTTCTTTAACTATGGTGACCTCATACCTTCTTGAAATTTTTATGTTGAGAACACTTGAGATCCTGAGGATTGTTGTCTGTTACTCATATTTTTCTAATTTTCTGATTTCTTTTGTTCTCTTTTTATTAAATATGTTATTCTTGGCTTGAAGGTACAAAGTTTTCATAAATCCCAGTGTCAGCGATGTGCTTTGCACTGCTACTGCTGAGGCGCTTGCGATGGGTAAATTTGTTATATGTGCAGATCACCCATCTAATGAATTCTTCAGGTCATTTCCAAACTGCTTGACGTACAAGACATCTGACGACTTTGTTTTGAAAGTGAAGGAAGCATTAGAGAATGAACCGCAACCACTGACTCCAGAACAAAGATATAATCTCTCGTGGGAGGCCGCTACCAATAGATTTATTCAATACTCTGAGCTTGACAGAGTCGTGAATGATGCCAGAGATGATAAGAAATTGGAAAAGAGTATAACAAAAGCAGTTTCAATGCCTAACCTGTCTGAAGTGGCCGATGGAGGGTTGGCATTTGCTCACTACTGTTTTACTGGGAATGAGTTCCTTAGACTTTGTACTGGAGCAATACCTGGGACGAGGGACTATGACAGGCAGCACTGTAAGGACCTGCATCTCTTGCCTCCACAAGTAGAAAATCCAATTTATGGCTGGTAAATAGGTGAAGTCATCGTTACCAGCTCTGTTGTGTATGATAACCTTATAGTTAAGTAAGAATCTTGCTAGGATTGGTAGTTGAGTGGAGGGTTTCTTTTTTTGATTTTCTACTAATTTTTGTATAGCCATAGCCAGATGCAACTTTGTAGTTGTTTCAATGTAGTTGCCTTGTGTAATTAGTGATGATATACATTTGAAGTTAAAGTGCGACGAATATCTTTTCTGAAATAGCTTGCCCCAAAATTTTATACTCAACTCCGTTCAGATTCTTGGCAGCATAGTTTGTATTGGTGCTAGTTAATCAAGCTTTTAACATTCGAAGTTCCCTCGACAAACAACGTAAAGAAATCGATATCCGTAATGTCGAACGTGTACTGATGCCCTTAGCAATTGCTGCCTTGGTTTTTATACTGCTACTCTTTTCGTCGGGGGTTGTTAACTTACAGGTAACCATCATGATTCAAACCCTAGGCACTTGAGAAGGATTGAACTTCATGATTTCCCGTTTCTCGGGGACGCGAGTGCTTAAATTAAGGATTTATTTAGTTGGGAGTTTATTAATTGGATATAATAGAATATAATATTATTTCATCATTTGTAATGAATATTTATAATGAAATAGAATAAAATGAGATAAAAGAGGCATGTTTCATATTACATCCATTCTTTTTTAAATAGTAAAAATAAAAATTTTTTGATTCGGAGAGTTTAGAATGTAATATAAAATGATAAACAATTTTACATTATATATTTTAAACCCTTCATTCAAACAACATGTTACTATATTACATTATAAACATTTCTATCCGTTACAAATAACAAAATTTTAATATTACATTCATCTATGTTTCAATCCATTAAAAAATATTCAATTTCATTCTATTAGAAACTTTATGTCCAACTAAACAAACATACCCTAATATACTCCCTTATGCGTTACCATCGTAGCTGATCGTCGAAGAAAGATTAGTACCGAAGCTGTCCGTCCGCTGCTCTTTGTTTGTGTCCTCATGTGGGGTTGGTTTGCTGTAAGAAGGTGAACTGAGTTTTGTTGCATGTGATCGTCATTTAGCTCTTCAACTATAACCTTGACCTTTTGTGAGAACCAATTATTTAACCCTCAGGTTAACGGAATGTGGTTTCCGTCCTGAAAAAAAAAAATTCTTACTTGCGTAATTTGGAAATAAAAGCTTAGATTTGAACTCAATAATTGCATTAAAAAAAAGATAAAATTTTAATGCTTTGGAGTAAATAAAAAATATTTTAAGATTTTAAAATTATTTGAATTAAATCATCGAGGGAATTTTTAACCTCGTCTGGATTTTGTTGACTGATTGGAATGTTTTTCCTTGTGTGAGAGCTTCTGCCTTGTAGTGTCAGTGTGCAGCTCATGTGACATTGGTAGGTACCACGCACAAAGATCAGCTTTAATGCCCCAGAATTCCTAGTTAACCTTGGTTCTCCAAAAACTCTTCTTTCAGCGACAGCGTTTTTTCCTTCATAAACAAATTTGTCTATTGAGGTCAAACGTTTTAAAAGCTGCGGAGAAGCTTGATTAAGGATTTCGGGAATTCTCAATAAAGTGTAACAAAAGATAATGTACCTTACAAAGGAAAATTATAAGAAATGAAGTTCTCACTATGGGTTTGCAAGACAATCTCGAGCCCTACTGGATCCGCTACCATCTTCCTACATTGCATTTTTGCTTTAAGATATCTATAATTTCCATCAAAAGAATAGTAGCCCCTTCTTTTTCACTTTCGGCATGTGTTTGTTTGACCCTTAAAGCAATTGTAGGCCTTGAATCCCTTGATAAAAGAAGCCCTGTCATAGCAATTATAAATCTTGTTGGAAAGAAAGTGTCAGACGTCAAAGACCTGTTTGAAAAATCTGAAATACTTTCAAAGCATGATATAATGGAGCCTAGCTTTCACAAATATGTGAAAGTTAGGGGGGGTGGCACCACCCTAGGTGATGGTGAAGGTACGGATGGCCAAGAATCCTCTAAATGCAATAGCTTTAACAAAAAGCAATGGAATCTTTTTGCCTCTTCGTGGAAACCCAATTTTGAATATTCAACAGGTCATGACTTCAAGATCTAACTTGAGAGAGGATGATGAGAACAGTCCATAGGATTTGAAAAGCATATCTCTAAACCAGGCCGAAATATGGAAGAAGTTTGAAGTGGATTTAGTAGACAAGGAACGAGGATTAGAGGTGGAAGAGTGAGCAGAAATGTCCTAGCGTCTCCTATTGTTGAAATAAGTGCTTTAACCCAAGTCTAGGCAACTTCCAGATTTGATTATAGTTTTTTTTATACTAAGTTGTCAAGTTCGCGTTAGTAAACATTTTAGATTGATGAAAGGTACAAACTTGCAATTAATTGTTCCGGATTTCAGTTTATTGAAAGAAATTCGTTTTTCTCACCTCTATTTTCTTGTTAATTCCATGTATTATCAAATTTGTTCGTTGAGATAAATATACCCTACACTCGAAGAAGAGCTATTAGTAGACAAAAGATTAATTGAGAATTTAAGGTTGATTTTTTGTCAGATTCAACAGTTTCAACTAGGAGAGAAACTTTTTCAAAAAAATTTTTCAATATTAATGACAGATATTTTTATAATCTTTTTAATGAAGGCAAAGATGACATCTCCTCGAGTGATTTTAGTGTACTTCTAAGACGTATCATACAGTGGCGGAGCCACAGTGGATACATGGGGTACAGTTGTACCCCCTAAAAAAATAAAAAACAGAAAAATAACATTTTAAAAAAATTGTATGTACTGGAAAAAGGGAAAGGACAGATGCATGTCAAACTGGAAAGTGAAAAAAAGTTATCTGCCACACTCTCTCTCTCTCTCTCACGCGTTCACTCTTTCTCTCACACACTCACTGTCACTTTTGACTTTTCAGTTTTCAATCTCTCTCTCATTCAGTCATTCTCATCTCATCTGCTCCACCATTGCTACCCATTACCCAAACCCAAGCCAAGTACCAACCTTCTTCTCCTTCTCCAGTCTCCACCAAGACTCCCAACTCTCCACCCACGAGGACGTCGAGGAGGAGGACCACGAGCCTGCAGTAGCCCCGCAACGCCCAACCCCCAACAGCAACAAGCCGCGGCTCCGCCACTGCCGACGGCCAACCTTCTCCTTCTCCAGTCAGGTCCGTTTTTTTTTCTTTTGTTTTGCTTCAAGTCTTCAAGCAATATTTTCAAATTAATTGTGTAGAATTTAATTTTAACATTTAAATTTCGATTTTAGTTAGGTTAAGGAATAAGGATTATATTCAACTTAATCTTTCTTTAATTTCAAATGTAA
>JAOSBN010000005.1:40197001-40212739 GCA_027563595.1 Erythroxylum suave | reverse complement strand
TTTTGGGATGTTATGAGAATAGAGATGAGCCTAAGTTGGCTAATGAGATTCCATCAAAAGGACCCTACAAGGTAATGCACTCAAGTATGACTCTGAACGTTGGACTCCGGAAACGAGGTCCAACAACCCACATGAACTTAACACAATTGCATGCACCCTTCATCTGTTATGGTTTAATATTATTAACATGATGCATACACTCTTCACGTTCATGTTCACTCATTTGTTATTAAAACAACCATTTCATGCATCTGTTATATCTGTTATTAAAACAACCAATTCATACATGTTTTATTCCTGCATCTTTTAATAACACACACAACTAACACGGCAGGCATCGATGCTTGATTACACCACCAAGAGAAAAAAAAACATCACTGATAGTGTCTTGGATCATCGAGAAAAACATGCATCTCTCACATACTTCAAAAAATAAAATTGCTCTGTTTTATCCAAATAGAAAAGCATAAATAATGGTTCAAAACCAAAAAAAGGTAACGGAGAATAATAAAGTTCATCACCAGGTGCTCTGATACCACATGTAAAATACGTTCTCTTTATCATACAATTCTATAGGATCTTAAACATATATAATTCTCACTTCTTTTTCACTTATTTGGTGGTTATAGCAGAAGTACTCTTAATATGCAAGAACAGAACCAAAAGAGGTGACGGTTATATGTGGTTTCAAATGAGAAAACCACCTCTTAACTACTACACCTATCATGTCGGTATTTCTAATTACATGAGACATTAATAATCTAACAATAACATCATCATTAGAAATTCCTAGGAATAAATTAAACTAAGTACTACATATTCTATATATTTTTTATCCATTCTATTAGTAAAGAATTATCATTTTGTTTCTTATCTATTCCAATAGGTGAACTAAACACCCTGCTAGTTGTTCAAGATATTCTTTCACCAATATTTTGTAAAAGCTTGCTGATAAAATCTCTAAATTTTCTACATATAACGTCTTATCTACTTAAATATTTTTTATTTAAAGATTAAGAAGTTAATATATATTAATATTTTAAAATTAATAACAAATCATTCTAAATTATTTAAATGAAATCAAATTAATTTGAATTTATAAATTATTATATAAAAGATTTGGTATATAATTAAAATAAAAATAAATCCACGCCACTTATTACTCACCCTTAAATCAAACAATTACTGACGAATAAAGCAGACATTTGTTACATTGTACCAAAGATAATACTATTTAAGCTTGACCCCTACGTTTGATTAGTTTGAAGACGCGAAGTACTTTAGGTCCGAGCAAAATGACTTTAACATCACTTTATTACCAAACTAAAAGAAGTTAACTGGGAAAATATTAAAACTTGATAACAGCATCATGCTCCTTAGGTACAAGCGTTCAAATGGATTTATGACAAGAAATGTAGATGAGCTTGCTTGGGGAGTCCAAAAACTCAATCCAGGACTTGGGTAAGTCTGAACAACGGCATTTTTTTAGTACCTCCTGAAGTCGAATGTGTATGTGATCAGGGCATGCTTAACAACCGCCATGGATGACCCGAGTCACCATTTTTTGGTAGCTGCTGAAGTGTCACTAATGATGACAGCCTATCTTTGTTGTGAAGTGGAGAAAACAGAGACACCACACTTTAAGAAATAGAAAGAGGGACATGGGCTGGTCCATTTGTGAGCAGAATGATGGGTCAATTGATGTAAAAGGCGTTTGGGCCATCTGAAGTGGTCCAAGTTATCAGGACCTAGAAAGGCACCTTATCCCTGGGATGCTGGTGGTTCGTTTTCTCATCCACCGGCAAAAGTTCTACTAGTCATAAGACTTGCCATCAAGTGAAAGGTATTTCAGTCACTATATAATTATATATGCTTATAGTGCAGGAATGAACTTTTGAATACAAAGTGGAAGAATTAAATGAGGAAATGGGCTTGGAATCGGAGAAAAAGGTTAAATGTGAGGAAGAGGAAACATGTAGGGATACTTGCCACTTCCCTCTATATATACAGTAATTGGGAATCTCATGATTGTCTAGCAACAACACAAATAACAACAACAACGGCAAAAAAAATTAAGGAGACGATTGGTTCGCATGGGAGAATGATAATAGAAATAGAAATGAAAATAGTGAAAAATGAGAATGGATATTATCATTATAATCATGATGGTTGGTTAAGAGAAAGAAATGATTACCGTTATCATTAATAGTGGTCGGTTCATAAAAAATATTAAGAAATAAAAATTTATTTTATTTTAATTTATTTATTTATTATATTTTAATTAATTAATTAAAATTAATTATATTGTAACTAATTAATTATTATTATTATTTTAATTAAATATATTTTAATTAATTACTTACAATATTTTAATTAATGAATGAATTATATTTTAATTAATTATATTATAGTTAGTTAATTATTAATAATATTTTGATTAATTATATTGTAATTAATTACAATATTTTAATTACTAAATAATTATATTTTAAATTAGTTATATTTTAATTAATTATAATGTAATTAATTAATTATAAATTATATTTTAATTAAATATAATTTATAATTAATTAATTACATTATAATTAATTAAAATATAACTAATTTAAAATATAATTATTTATATTTAAATTAATTATAATTTAATTAATAATAATATTTTAATAAATTATATTTTAATTAATTAATTACAAAATTTTAGTTGAAGAATAATTATATTTTAATTAGTTATGTTTAATTAATTATAATGTAATTAATTAATAAATAATATTTTTAATTAAATATATTGTAATTAATTAATTACAATATTTAGTTGATGAATAATTATATTAGTTAGTTATATTTTAATTAATTAATTATATTTTAATAAATAAATAATAATATTTTATTTAATTATATTGTAATTAATTATATCTTAATTAATTAATTAATTAATTAATCATATTTTCATTAATTATTACAAACATTTAAAGAATAATGATACTCATTCCTCTAGATTACGAGAGAAATAGAAAATTTTTAAAAAATGAATAATCGAAATAATAAATCTATAATTATAATCCATCACTAAATTCTTTTAGACCCTCCAAACAATTACATCCTAAGTTTTGTTAAAAGGACCCCGAAAGACCCCATCGCTTCCGTATCATGATTTCACTTCTAGCATCTTGACACATGGTGGCGGGTTACTCGCCCTTTTTAACTTCCCTTACAACCTGCTACTTGTACTATTTGCCGATTCTCGGAAGGTAAAACAATAGAGATCAACGAATGCTCGAGCTGCTTTTCATCTTTCCAAGAAAAAATTGTCGCTGTCTTACCTATTTTATGGGTCTAATACACCGTATACGGAAAGGAAATGTCTGCTTCCAACTCCTCTTCACCTGCAAGAAACTTGGACAAGTCGATGTTTACTATTTAGAATGCGTGCAATATATGTCACGTTACCAAATAGCTAGTTCTTTTACAATAAATATATCATTGAGAAGAAACACAGTAGGAGACTGACTGAAAAAGGTACGTAGATGATCTTTCTGATAGTGAAGTGAATTATAGACGACAGAATTGTCTATACTTTGTAAGGCACCAAACTAGTCTCCCCAGCAAATTAAATCTTATATAGATATATATATTCCTGATCAAATAAACTTACCCATGGATCAGTATCATGACTAAAATAATACTTGACCATAAAAAGCAAAAGTTGGCATTTTTATAATTTATTTTAAAGCTAGTTATGACTTGGGAACGTGAACTGGGTTGGACATTGCTGTATGTCACTAGCGATTCATTGGATTGAAGCCTGCTCTTTTGTTTGACTCTTCTGGGTCCCGCAGGTTTGATTACCCTCTATCCTGTAATGGGGAAAAAGAAAATTGGTGGCTCCTGATCTCCTTTTGTACTATGATTTCCTATATATGTTGATAAATTGTGCATATCAATCTTTTCACTCGATAACAATAATTGTATGTGTTTGTTCCTGAGTTGTTTAGCAGACTAATAGTGTCTGTTTTTATTACCACGTCGTTATCTTATTTTATTAGCATTTATTAAATACTTACATAAAATAGATAAATAAATATTCATAAAATAGAATAAATAATAAAATAATACAAACAGATGATTTAAATCTTCAATTCAATTCCTTTCTGGAAATGGCAGTCTAGCAATTTCTCTTACTTTTATTATTATTGTTATTATTATTACTCCTTAAGAAAAATCATCAAATATAAAATAGCTAAGATTTTACCTAAGCTTGTTAGGTCTCACGTTAATAATGGACCCTCAAATATTTGAAAGGTCTTTGAAGAATAGTGTTTTGGATGATTCCTTGCTTCTATTATTGAGAAAAAGGCAAGGGAAAGAAAAAGATTACGGGCGACTCTTGTCCTGCCTAACAACAACTTGGCTTGGCTGTGGACATAACAAGGCCACGTCTCTACTTCATAAATTTAGGAGTTTTGTAAACAAAGAAGTCAAGGTAATCAAAATACATGTTCAGCATAGCTGCCTACGTATGAAGGAAGATCGCCATGCTCGATACAAAGTTTGGTTGAAATGAAAGGAACGCATAAAAATTGGAGATATTAAACAAGTAATACTCAGTCAAACACGTACTCTCGTGTTAAATTATGCATGGAAACGTTCGTTAACAAGTGATGTCATCAGAGCCAACTAATTAATAGTGAATCGATGATTGTAGTGAGAACCATTATTTCGAAATCAAGCGCTTTTGCTGAATCAAACTATTGGTGATAAGAAACTGATTAGTGGTGGGCTAACAAGTAATAACTTGTTTCTTATACCTAATTAAATGTTAAAAGAGACATGCATTATTGTGATTAGATATCGCTAATCCCCATATATGGAGGATAAACGATGGGTGGTACAATCTTAATGCAACCATTGTAAGCCTACAACGACTTTTGTTGGCTTTTATTAATTCGGGAAGCGCAAAGCAAAAGAGCCAGCTTACTTTGGTTTTTCCAAGTTCCAAACATGCACCAGCTAACTTTTGGTGGTCCACTGTCGGCTTAATTAGGGCCGCATAGGCATGTATCATGTGGCCTTGTTGCTGCCCTAGCAAACGTGCATCACATTCACATTCTTAAGTTTTCAGAGTTGCAGCAGGATGAACTCAATATTTGGACAACTCTTCAGAATGTGTATAATATGTTTTCTTTATCTATGATCATTTTGTAAATGTTAATAAAGAAGGATCTTTTCAAACCTTAACAGTCACCACAAATTCCTTTTTTTTTTTTTTTTGGTTTTACAAAGGTAGATCTTTTTCTTAGTCTAAACCTTGATGTTAATTGTTAACAGTAAGCAAGTTGCATATATAGTTTTTTTTTTCTTTTTATACAATTATATTATTGCGTTGCGAGTGTCCTGAGCCTGAGGTCTTACCATCAGAGATGCCTTCTCCGTTTCTTTTCATGGAAGATCCTCCACCGGAGGCAGTGCTGCAGGGTAACTATGTGTCTTGTCACTCGCCTCAACATCGTAAATTTCTAAAATCTCTCCTAATTGGTTCGTGTTTGAAACGCGCCTCCAGTGCTTCTGGTTTTCACAGTCCAGTCCAAATTCACGTTTAATACTCGAGATGATATCAACAGTAGATTTTTGTCGCTCTCCCGAAACAGGTGCAGGGACCGCCCACGACTTACGTCACAATGAAATCGCCTGCATACACGCTACACGGTACAACTCGTCATCTTGTGGTCGAACCTGGGCCGTTTGATCTTTATCACGTAATATTCCTCCACTAGTGAGACGGTGATGATCGTCGGGAAAAGGACACACTCGTGCAATTCATGAAAGCGACTTAAAAGAGCGGGTTGATTTTACTTTTCCTTCTCCCCTTTTTAAATAATTTTTCCCTAGGGTAAGGGGTTAAACGGTCATTTTTGCATAATAAGACGTACAAGACCAACGTGGCAAGACAAATGTTAGAGGGGACAAATAGGTGAGAAGGCGGTAAGACGAAGAGACACGTGTCCTTATCTATCCAAAGCCCGACAATGACAAGCTTTGAAGATAGGGCATTTAAAGTTAGAAGGCAAGGCAAGCAGTAGTTGCCCCTGAGACCGAGACTCTCCTCTTATTCGTTACTTTCTTGACTTATGGCCACGTGGGGCCCACAACTTGTGGAAGTTTTGATTGGGTGGTGGGAACCACGGTGTAGATAAAAGGTAAAGCGGGGCGAATCTTCGTCATTTAAAAAATTGAAGAAAAAGCAGAAACGTGGTTTTGGAAAAAAAAAAAGTCATTTATTAGACGCGTGTACAGTGAGAATTGGGTATTGGGGTCCACGGAAAGCAGGTGGGGTGGCACGTGAGACAGACGCGGTGGGACCAGCACAGCGTGCCTAACTCTCCGGTTCTTTTAATGGCTGGATGACGTGGCCTTTCTTGATACCGTGGATCTGAGGTAGGAAATTGGGTTAAATTTAATTTGGTGGTCGTTAGTTTCCAACATTGATTATTAGCTTGCGTGTATTAATTTCTTAGAGGCCGTTTAGTTTGATTTTTATTTTTTTTATTTTTTAAAAACACATTATTTAGTAGATTAAATTATTTATTTTTAATAATTATAAAAATTACAGTAATTAATAATTAATATCAGATAATTAAATAATAAATAAAAATCAATTTTTATAATCTTTATAATTTATAAAAGAGAAAAAAATAAATTATAATTTTAAAAAATAAAAATAAGCAATTCCCTTAAAATGCCATATTTGATTTGACTATTAAGTATTAACTTCGGCCTCCAGCTGCATCTACCTTATCTGCATTATGATTGTTGTACTCTTAAAACGAGAACTCCCCAAGTCCATATTACAATATATACATGAATCCCCTTACGTATATTAATTTCTTAGAGGCCGATTAGTTTGATTTTTATTTTTTGAGATTTTTAATTTTTATTACTTATTTCTATTTTAAATTCATTTAATTGTTAATTTTAACATAATTATATATTTATTACTGATAATAACCAAATATTAAATAAAATTTAAAAATAAATTAATTTTATAAATTTTAAGTAAATAATTTTATTAAATCACTAAGATAATATTTATTGACTTACTATTAAGAAAATTTTAATATAGTTATAAACTTATTATAAATTAATAACTAATATATACTTAAATTTATTCATTTTAATATATTTAATTTAAATTACATTAATTGAATAGTTATTAATAATTTTAAAAAATAAATTTAAAATAATTGTAAATTTTAAAAATAAATTTATAATAATAAATTTATAATTCTTATTAGTAACTAATATTAAATTAAATAATAAATCAGATCATGATATAAACTAAAAATAGAAAATAAAAATCAGTTTGTATAATTTTTATAAGTTATAAAAAAATCAAAGAAAATTAAAAAAATTAAAACTTAAATAATGAATTCTTTTTATCAAATTTAACAATAAAAAATTGAATGAAAACAAAAAAAAGCCATTTAAATGCCAGATTTAATTTGATCATTCACTCCGACCTCCACCTCCATGTACTCATCTACATTATGATTGTTGTGCTCTTAAACAAGTATTCTCTCAAAGGCTATATTGGGATATATACATAAAGCACTTAGTCAGTAAGTCTATCTAATACCTTTTCTTATTAAACTCTATTTCTATATTCTATGTTATATGTACTACGTGCCTTTTAAAAATAAATGTCATTGACATAAAACATTAAGTTAGTTACATTGTATTAATTTTATCAAATCTTAGAGTTTGATGGAGTCTTTACACTTTATTGTACAAATTGATAATAAGTTTGGTTAATTTAAACTATTATAGATTAGCGACAAGCAATGCTAGCCATCTATATAATTAATTAACTAATGTAACATACAAAGTATGTTAACCTACTTTTACGTTCTATATACCTCTGCCTTCTATAATTAAAGATAGTGTAGCATCTATTTAACATATTATTTATTAAACTATTATTGTCTTTGGCATATTAGAACTAGTCTGTGCTTGTTTAAAAAAATAACAAATAATTTGTAAATATCAGGGAGTAAAAAAATTTAACTTCTATATCCAACAATTAAACTCTCTACATTGAAATGAAAAAAGTCTCATATTTAACGATGTCGATTGTGTATTTCTTTTAAGTTTTATATGGAGCAGGAAAGCTGTGAAATAGAGCTAAAGTACTCGCTAGTGTTATCGGAAGGTAACACTTAACTGTTAACCGCTAATAGTTAACCGAAATTTCAAGAGCGCAACCTTCACAAGTGAACAAGCATTAGTAGTTGCGCAACAATTGGTAGACATCTCTATCATATGGCTAGGGGTAGCCAATATTAAGGTCCTTGTGACATCAGCTCTAGTTGGCAATGCAACCGTACATATTATTTATGCGGTGATTGCTACTGTTTTCTACAGAGACGGCAAAGCTTGATAGAAAGATCCCGAGGCAAGTGTTTTAATTTTTTTTATACAGAATGATTCGAGAAAAAAAAAGGACCAAGTTTTACATGGATAGAGAATTATGTGCAAATAATTTTTTTACAAGGACTTCGAATGACAAAAAATTTTATATCAAAAATTTTCACATAACAATTATTAATGATGGCCATAATCACAACATTTGACCTCGTAATTCATGTTTACAAAAATAAAAGAAAACAACAATATATTATTTGGCAAATATGTATCCGATAATAGGAGAGGAGATCTCTGTTTCATATGTTGTACGCCAAGTCTGTGTCATTTATTATTAATCACACATTTAACAATAAATAAATCAAATATATGGCTCATAATAAATAGTATAGCGTAAGCACAGGTCATATAGAAGAGGTTCTCCTATAATGAGTCTAATGAGAATCATCCTGTAGTAATCAAATAATACAGAAATATTCAATCAAATCAGCAAGCCGTAATTGCCAAAGACATTCAATTCACTTTTAGATATAGTAATTAATTAAAGTTCCTTTAGCATGAGTATACAAATATATTAGCATAATGGCTCTCTAAAGCACCAAACTGTGAACTCAAATCTTACCAGTGCCGTCGAAAGGCATAGTCAAGCATTAAATAGGCAAAGTTTAAAGCTAGTGATTCAATGAAAGTTGACATTAACAGTATTATCTAAATTGAGTAGTCCGACATGTGTAGCAACTTAAAGGCATGACTTGGCACCTTAAGAGTTAAGAACTTAAGAAAGAAAAAGTAAATGGGAGAGAATCAAGCCAATGATTAAGGAAGCATGGGGTGAAAATAAGCATTATGTTGATATAAAATAAAGTCACAAGATGGTTCTTAATGAGATTGTTCCCTTATCTACATAATGTATTTTCCAATAGTTTGAGCACCGAACATACATCAATCAATTCTGTTAAGATATATGGTACATATCTTATTATTTGGTTTTGACATTTTTTGATAATTGGACATTTAAAATAATGTTGATGAGTTTAAAATTCAAATCAAAGTGGGATAAAATAAAATATGCTATCTTGGATTTTATTGGTTGATTATCGTTGTCTTAAAGGACGAAATTAAAAAGCTATCTTGGATAATTTTTTTATAAAAGATTGTATTGAGATAGAACTCTATCTTATGAAGAGTCTTAAGTAAATCACATTGACATTTGGCTGGGTGTGCCTACTGCGATGTGATCTCCCCTGTTTTGGTAGTGTAAATGTTTTTGGGGGTGATGTTGTATGTGATGTAGCTGTTTTTCTTGATTTAGATAACCAAGCAACTTATGTTGTGTGTGTCTATACTACATTTTCCTTAGTGCGTCGTTGGTTGAAGAAGGTTATCTTGAGTGTATTGCTGCGTTTTCTATTTAGTGTCTTTGCCATTGATTGGGCAACTTTGTGCAACTAGTTTTTCAATTGGAGTCTCACACAATTTAGGCTATGTATAGGGGCTGCACTTTTCTTGGTCTTGCGTGATTAATGGGTTTAATGTGCAGTTATAATTTTATCTTGGCAAGTGTGTGATTCAGCTGTGTATTTATCTATTCTTCAATGTCAATTAAGGGTGGATTTTGGAATTTTTGCAACTGGGATTTTGAGTGCAATATCTTGATATGTCTTATGAGGTGATTTTATGAAGATTGAACTCCATTTGTTGCAAACTTTTCTATAGATCACGTCACCTAGGCTGAATGGTTTTGTGCTTGTTTTCTTTGGTAGGTTGTCGTTGATTGGGTGTTCTTGTTGCTGTGATTTCTCTTGATAAAGGTGTTGTGTTTTTTGTCCATGGTGAGGGATTTTTAGTGTATCAATGATAGTGATTTTAATGCAAAAAACTTCCAACAGCCTTGGTGTTTTTGCATCCCTTCGTGTATGACGTTTCGGTGAAGAAACGTTTGTTGATTTGAGACGTTTTGTGGTTGTTGTGCATGAGATGTTTAGTGACAATATTGAAGCCTCATAGTAGATCTTTTGATGGACAACTTCTCATTCTTTCTTTGATGAAGCGACATATCTATGGGCGTTGCTTTTCTATTCTTTCTTAGGGAAGTTGCTTTTCTATTCTTTCTCAAGTATTCTTATTTATGTTAAATTTTTGTTTAACCACTTAAGATATTTATTAGGTGTTCATTCATTAAAAGATTTTTGAGAAAAATCCTTTGTTGAAGTTAAACATGAGTCAGTCCTATTATACGATGTGAAATTCTTTGACAGGTTGTAAGGACGAGAGATAATGTCAAGGGTTGAGTAGTATTGGCTCAATAAAGTCTTGTATAATACTATTGTCGTTAAGGAAAGAATTAAGCTGTGTGAGGGCCTTATAGACGTAGGCAAGGCATGCCAAACTATGTTACCAAATTTTGGTGTTAATTTATATTTGTGTGTTTAATTTGTTTGTTTTTTTGATTATGCTATAAACGATTGTGGTAAATCGAATATTTTTTCGAAACTACTACACCCCTACGATTCTTTCAATTGGTATCAGAGCAAGGTCACCGAATTAGAACTTGATACATCAAGTTGGTGCAAATATGTGTTTCACAATTATGACTATAAGAGAAGGGGCATCAATCATCAGATTACCGTTGTTAAATGGTTTAAATTATCCTGAAAATCACATATGAGAGTATTCATTCAGGCATAAGGAACAAGAGAATGGAACTTGGTTTTAAATGGCTGGACACATCCAGTGACGATTGATAAAAAAGGAGAAGTGGTGCTTAAAGATACATATGAGTGGACAAAGGCTGAAGAAGAGAAAGCACTTGGAAACTCTCAAGCCCTACACACCATCTTCAGGTTAGTTGACAAAGGTCGCTTTGCTATAATATGAACTTGTGAATTGGAGAAAGAAGCATGAGACACTTTGCAGACTGTACATAAAGGATCAAAATATGTAATAACCTCAAAACTTCAGATGTTAGTTGTGAGGTTTGAAGAACTGGAGATGGTTGGCAATGAGACAATTAGAGATTTCCATAAGAGATTGCGCAATATAGCAAACCAAGCACATCAGCTTGGAAAGAAATATTCTAACAAAAAATTTGTAAGGAAGACGTTGAGATCACTACCTCCAAGATTTATTCTGAAAATTGCAATCGAAGAAGCCCATAATATTACTGAATTGTCTTTGGATAAAGTAATTGGGATTCTTACCAACATTGTGATGAATTTGTTAAGGGATAACTGAGAGAAAAAAAAGGATTGACATTGCAAGCTAAAATTGGTAAAGTCGTGAATGACTTCAAAGATAAATCAGATGAGAATGAGGATATAAAGTCATTGACAAGAAATTTCAGTAAGTGGTTAAAAAAAATGAAGAAGGATAGATCCGATTTTAGGCAAAACAGTGGAAACTCATCAAATAGTAATTTCAAACAACAAGGGAAAACTTTAAAGGATGAAAGAAAAGTGAAGAAAATTCAATGTTATGAGTGTATAGACATGTGTAAGTGAAATGTGCTAACACCTTGAAGAAGAGAAAAGGAAAGTCTTATGAAGCGAGAATGAATCCAGAAGTGAGTATAGTAGTGAAGAAGAAGCTGTGAATAGTGTTGCGTTAGTTGCTTTATATAATAAAAGTCTAGTTACTTGTTTTACAGCAACCAAGAAGAAAGTAATTGATAATGGAAAAGTGAGCAAATCTGAAAATTTTGGGAAAAACGTAGATGAATCAGCTCAAAGCTTAATCTCAAATTATGACAATGATGATAGTACTTCAGATGATAAAAAGAAAGGTATTTATGAAGCCTATGAGTTAATGTATGTTAAATGAGTCCAAACATGTAAGAAAAATGAGAAGTTGAAGGAGGAAAATTCTATCATGAAGAACACCATTCAAGACCTTGAGAAGAAGTTGTCATCTATAATAGATGAGCTTAATGAAACAAAGTTGAAGTTGTCAGTAAGGGAAAGAGAATAAGAGTGTTAAATAGAGATACCGAAAAGCTAGAAAAGTTGTTGGAAGCTGGTAAGACTATAGGAGACCTTTAACTTCAAGTCATTGACTATAGATGTGAATGTTCCAAGTCGAATGATGAGAAAATTGGTGTAACCAAATCTATCCAAAGAATCTCAAAGAAAAATCGAAAGTTCATACCTACATGTCACTTTTGTGGAGTAATCGGGCACATAAGGCCGAAATGTTAAAAGTTGTTATAAATGATCTTTCAAATGGGTAAAAACTGAAAATCTAGACTCTTTTTATTAATTTCCAGTAACAAACCATGTTATCGAAGTACTCTTGAGTTAGAAAGGGTCAAGAATAAGCACAAAGATGTAGTGAAGAAAAAACAAGAAATTATCCAGATTCATAGTTAGTTACTGCTTTTGAAGAAACTGTTCAGATTAAGGGTAAGTCAGTTGCTTTAGATGAAGAAATCAACCCAACAGTTGATGATTGAGATAATGTGATGAGGAATATGCCCAAGTTTGAATTCCTTTGAAGGACACAAAAATAGTGTGCTTTACATTTTTGAAGTATAGTTTGATGTTATTTATTAAGAAAAAAAGAGGTTTGAAGAAGTTTTTTTTAAGGCTTTCTGAGTATTTATTTATGGCTTTTTGCTATATGCTTATGATTCTTCCATTGTACCTATTACTGATTTTTATGCTTCTTTGTTTGTTGAGGTTGATTGCATTAAAGACATCCTTCGTTTTGACATTGTTTTGTCCCAAGAGGGAGACATCAGATTGTTTTGGTGACTGTTCAATTCAGGGGAAAATTTTCAAGTATCTCCGTGACTATTAGTCTTACTTTTTGGCATCTTTTTTGTCCCAAGGGGGAGAAATTTGAATGATCGGATAATTGTTCATTATTGTTTCTTTGGAAATTGATGTTGGATTAAAAGGGAGTTCTTTTCTCATATAGATTATATATCCAATTATTTTATCTAAAGGGAGTTTCATATTTGTGACAAACAATGCCAAAAAAGGGGAGATTGTTAAGATATATGGTACATATTTTATTACTTCGTTTTGGCATTTTTTGATAATTGAACATCGAAGATAATGTTAATGAGTTTATAATTCAAATCAAAGTGGGATAGAATAAAATATGCTATCTTAGATTTCATTGGTTGATTATAGTTGTCTTGAAGGATGAACTTAAAAAGCAATTTTGAATAATTTTTTATGAGAGATTGTATCAAGATAGAACTTTATCTTATGAAAAGTTCTAAGTGAATCACGTTGAGATTTGGTCGGGTGTGCCTATTGCGAAGTGATCTCCCCTATTTTGGTAGTGCGAATGTTTTTGGGGTGACGTTGTGTAGTGTAGCTGTTTTTCTTAATTTAGATAATCATGCTACCCATGTTGTGTATATGTGTGCTGCATTTTACTTAGAGCGTTGTTGGTTGAAGAAGGTTGTCTTGAGTGGTAGCTATGTTTTCTATTTGGTGTCTTTGTAATTGATTGGGTAGCTTTATGCAACTGGTTTTTTTAATTGGAGTCTCACACAATTTAAGTTGTGTATAGGGGCTACATTTTTCTTGGTCGTGCGTGGTTAATGGGTTTAGTGTGCAACTATAATTTTATCTTGGCAAGTGTATGATTCAACTGTCTATTTATCTATTCTTCAATGTCAATTGAGGGTGGATTTTGGAATTTTTACAGCTGGGATTTTGAGTGCAATATCTTGATATGTCTTATGAGTTGATTGTATGAAGATTGAACTTCATTTGTTGCAAATTTTTCTGTGGATCACGTCACTTGGGTTGAATGGTTTTATGCTTGTTTTCTTTGGCATGTTGTCATTGATTAGGTGTTCTTGTAGTTGTGATTTCTCTTGATAAAGGTGTTTTCTTTTCTGTCCATGGTGAGGGGTTTTTGGTGTGTCGATGATAGTGGTTTTTATGAAAAAAACTTCCAGCAGCTTTGGTGTTTTTGCAGTCCTTTGTGTATGACATTTCGGTAAAGAAACATTTGCTGACTTGAGACATTTTGTGGTTGTTGTGCATAGGATTTTCAATGACGATATTGAAGCCTCATAGCAGATCTTTTGATGGACAACTTCTCATTCTTTTGTTGATGAAGCTGCATATCTAAGGGAGTTGCCTTTCTGTTCTTTCTCAAGTGTTCTTATTTATGTTGAATTTTTGTTTAACAACTTGAGTTATTTATTAAGTGTTCTTTCAGTAAAAGATTGTTGAGAAAAATTCTATGTTGAGGTTAACACGAGTTGGTCATGTTATTGGATGTGAAATTATTTCACAGGTTGCGAGGACGAGGGATAATATCAAGAGTTAAGTGGTATCGACTTAGTCAAGCCTTGTATAAAACTATTGTCATAAGAGAAAGAATTAAGTTGGTTGAGAGCCCTACAGATATAAGCAAGGGTGCCGAGCTGCATTAACAAAATTTGGTGTTGATTTATGTTTGTACGTTTAACGTTTTTTATTTTAATTGTGTCAGAAATGACTGCGGCAAATTAAAGATTTTTTGTGAAACTACTACACTCCTGCGGTTCTTTCAAATTCATATAACAATATAAAGTAGTTATTCTCATAATCCAAAACAGGGCAAACAAGAGAATCACACAAGTAGATTGGTAGAGAGCTAATAAGCAACTTCCATTTTCTAGCTGCTAAATTGTACACATGGATCCCTTCGTATTACAAAGAGCTTGAATTAGTCGTCGGAGGAGTTTTTATTTTAGCATTCATTCTATAATCAGAACTAATCAATAGTTAAATAAGAAGTTCATTGGAATAATACCTTAATGAATAAGACAACAAGAAGGACTAAAAAACCGAAGATCTCTTTTAAATGTTGGTGGTGTCCATCCTTAAAGTGAAAGCTACTTCTCTGTTGTTAGAAGCATTTGAGTGGGATTAATATTAACCTTACTAATGGAATCTCTTTTGAACGTTATACAACAATGAGAGAGTTTTGCAAGAAGTAGGATCTAATGGTTAAAGTTTGATTATGGCAAAATTCTCGACATTGTTAGTTTCGTAGCAAATAAAAAATAATGTCAAGAAAAAGGTAGAATAGGATTTTGGACATTGTTTTGTATTTCGTACTGTAGCGGTCGGAAAACGGTACTAAAATATTAATTTCAGTACCGGATTTAAATACTGGTCGGTACCGGCCGATATTGTAAATACCGGTCAAATACCAACCGGTATCGAAAATTTTGAAAAATATAGGGACCAAATTGCAAAATTTTCAAATTTTAATTAAAAATAAAAAATAAAAATCTAATTAAATTAAGATATTTATAATTTTAGTAATAATTAATTTTAATTAATCAAATATATAATATATTTAATTGATAAT
>JAOSBN010000005.1:40170945-40188610 GCA_027563595.1 Erythroxylum suave | reverse complement strand
GGTTGGGAGGACGTTCCTTTTGACTATAACTTGTCTGTAATGTGGAATTGAAAAGTTATCTTAGAATCAATGATCAATCATAAGAATTTCTTACTGAGAATTATACCTTTGGCTATGTTTGTTTTCTATTGATTTGATTTTAATTTACTACTGCATTTTTTTGTTTATTTATTTTTGTTCAATTTAGCCCCCTCCTTTTCTTTTTTAGCACTTTAGAAATAAGCTTGACCAGTCTGTGTGGGATCGACCCTGCTCATCACTATTTACAAATCTTTTTGGGTAGGTAATTTATTTTTGGTGGTTTCGACACCACTGCTTATTGTTTTCTCTTTGGCAATGTAATATGTTCAAGGCCGTAAAAAAAGCAATATATTGTTGCACTTTTAACATGTGAAGCAGAGTATATTGTTGCAGCTTCTTGTGCTTGTCAAGCCATTTAGTTGACCAACTTGATTAGTTAGCTACATACTCCAGTGATGGGAACCTTGAAGATATTTTTTTGATAATAATTCGGCAATTAATTTAGCCAGAAATCTAGTTGAACATGGAAGGAGTAAGCTGACATTTGGTTTCATTTCTTAAAGGAGCTGGTTGAGCAACGGAAGATTGAATTGGAATTTTGCAAGAGTGAGAACCAATTGGCAGACATCTTAACAAAGCCCTTGAAGTTTGACACATTTGTGAAACTAAGGAGGATGCTTGGTATATCAACTTTACAAAATCAGGATCAAGGGGAAGTATTGGGGTATAATTCAGATTCTTTGGGACATTTCCAAATTATTTAAGATGCTTATATTGTGTTGAATTAGTCATAATTTAGTGCTAGTTTGTTAAAATAGTAATGGGTCATGTTTTTCTATTCTTAAGGTTCAAGCAGTTAGTGCCAAGTTAGTGGATCTATCAATTTTTTTTCTGCTCTATCAATTGGTTCATTGTAATTGCACTACGATAGATTATCAGAAATAAAGTCTTCAGTTTATCTCCTAAATTATGTTTTATTTTTTCAAGTCTTCTTTTTCTTTTTTTTGAGCTATCAAATTTAAACTTTAAGATGTTTTCAAATTAAGTTAGAATCATATGTATGCACAATCAGGAAACTAAATGAAGTGTGTCCTGTTGATAAGAGTATGATAGAATCTCTTAGCTCTAGACCTAATGAACCAAAATACTAAATAGAAAAATACAATAATTATTGCGATGGTAGAAAGCTAATATAATAAAATGATGCCATGAAAAATGACAAGCTAGTTAGATCCAGGCATGATATAAAAAAACTTCAAAGCGTAAACAAATTGTTTAGCTATAATACAGTAAGTAACATTTTAGAAATGCATAATCTTACAACTAATGTAAAATCTCAGTATGATAGATACAGTAAGTATGCGTATGCAACTTAGACCCTTCTTATTGTAGTGACAGTTGTGTCCAAAACCATGCGCCAGTCTTTGCAAAAAGAAAGTGTAAGATAACAACTTAACTATATCCATGTAAAAAAACTTCCACATAACATAAGGCGGGAACTCTTGATGAGAGAGAAAATGCTTTGACCTCTCTTTACCTTTACCTTTCTCAAGTCCCAGATCTGTGCTAGCGGCGCAAGGGGGAAGGGTCCTCCCCTTCTCAAGGCTCAGCTCTAACTCCAGTGACTTAACTTCAGCTCTACCCACAGTGAGGCAAGCAAGAGGTGTGAGAGTAGGTGACGAATTGGTAAGCGAGAGGTCTGAGAGTGGTGACCTTGTCCTTCCAGATCTACTAGAGGTGCGACATCATGTAGCAAACAAAAAAGAGAGTAGTCTTAGCCTCTATGGTAGGCCTCCCACAGGCCTCCTTGAAACCCTTGTTTACTAATAAGGACTTCCCTACTCTTTCCATAGACTCTCTCAAGGTGAAAGCATCAGCAATCACAGTGGTACCATCCCAAATCAGAGAAGGTGAGATAAACCCAAAAGTAGGGCCAGACTGACGAAAACTTTTCTTAAAGATTCAACCTAAAGGTGAATTAAAAGATTACCAAAACGTGTTTAGAGACAACATCATAACACCTCTGATAAAGCTCCTTCAAGCAGGCATAAGGGCTTAGTCTTTCGCATTAATGGTTTTTTCTGGTCTAAATGACTTGCATTTCCAGTCGTTAATGCATGGGCAAAAACACGTTAGAGCCAAAAAGGACTAGAACAGGTAATGTTAATGGAGGATAACATTTTTTTATTCTAATTCTTTAAAGCCTCCAACTTAGATGAATTAGTTTAAATGGGACATTGACATATTGAGGATCAACTGATGTTCATGCAAAAGTGGAGGCCAGACATGGAGTTAAATCGGGATACCATAGATGTGCTTACAATTTGCGTATAGTTCTATAAGCTACTATTGGAGTTCTGGACAATTGAAGGGTGGAGCTTTCTCGCTAGCTCCCTGGGGAAACCTCTATGCATGGATTCCCAAATGATATGAATGGAGAGGATCGGCTATGCTAAGGTATGCATTGAAATACCTAAATCATAACCATTGCCTGATCAATTACCTCTTATACGTATAACTGATATTGGTGAACCTGAGCAAACAATTGTGCATATTTCCTACCCCTACCAGCTGAATACATCCTCTAAAAAATGGACCCCTACTGGTAGAACTTTCAAATAAGCTTTGCATGATGAATTAATGAAGGGTGCTAATGGAATGGTTCATTGTGAGCAAGTAGTTAATGAAGCTACTGTTGCTTGTGTTGAAGAGCATATAATGCCTGTTAGTATTCATAAATTGCAGAATCTGGATAGGGTGACAAACTCTTCACAGTTGGTTATTAGAAAGGAAGGAAAGGATAATGAGGCTATTGATATTTCTACCACCTCTGATAATAGGATAGTGCAAGTAGTAGAGATTATTACCTCCCTTGAGCATAGAATAATGGTGCTCGAAGGTGATAGGCCAATAGGGGCAACCAGTTTTACCACGAAACAGGTAGATGAAGATATTGGCCAAACGGTGCAGTAAAAATCAAATGGTCTTCAATTAGTTGGGTTAAGGACTTAACAAGTTGACATTTCCCAGTGAAAGATAACTCTTGACAAATCCAGTGCAGACAATGAGGAGACTCTAGACCATGAAATGAATGATTTTACTTTCCAGCATATTGAACACCGTCAGATGGATTAGGTCACCACTCGCAATTGTTGGGCTAATTGATAATCAAGGGATAGTGGACATCGAACAAACAAAGGACAGTGATACCCCACTAGCAGTAGAACATGTCCTAGACATCCCTAGCGGCTTTTCCATGCAATCCAAATTTGTAAAAAAAAAAACCGTTAGGAAGAAAAAGAAAAATCCCAAATACCAGTAATGTTAAATGTTCCTATAATTGTATCTTGTTGTTGATGTCTAGTATACATATAGTTATACTATCTTCCTCCTACTTTGGTCATTTTTCCATATGATGGTTGGATTAAAGCCTTAAACTCGTTGCAACGTTGTTTTAGTTTTACTATAATGTAAATTCTTTTTAATTTTTCAAAAAAAAACTATATCCATGTACGGTGATTGGAAGCCAAATTACATAATGTGGTAAAGGTGATTTTCTCATGCAATTGTTTAGACAAATATGTGCCTATGTTCATTCCTATGACAACCTTTTGACTTGTACATCACACTTCCAGTTAAGTTAGGTTAAGGATGTGCTTATTTTCTGAATCATTTAGTAAAAATCTATGCCTGCTATCCTGATGGCAACAAAAAAAATATTGAAAATGTAGATTCCAAGGAATGCCAAACCTCAATATCAATCTTAAGCTCCTGAGAATCCTCATTGCTAGTTGCAATGCAATCAATTAAATGATTTGTGACTTTACACATGGAATCTAAATCTTCAGCATGTAAAGTTGCCACGCTAATGGCCTTAATGACCTTATTTTAATGGTTTCAGCTGTTGAATTTGTGTGCTCAAGAACCTAAATATATTATGTGATTTATCTACCCAACTGTAAACTAACTCTTTTAAGATCTCTAAAATCTTAAAATTTTGACAAGCCTATCATAAATCTGATAAATGAAGTTGAATTACTTTTGTTGAATCTCGTAAATGCCACTTCTCTGACATTTCTTTGCATTAGATTTAATCCAATCATCGTCTATTAACAGGGCCCATCATCATCTTCTGTGTACATATTTTCAAGTTACTCATGAGCAGACGTTTTAAGGTCATTCTGAGGTGATGGAGGTGATGATGTCACTGACTGAATGACTCAAAAAGTTTTAAGAGCTGATGGCTTGAATGGAAGGAGTGTTGGACAAAGAAGAAGAAAGAGTTAAATATTTTCTTTTAAAACAATTATAGCAAGAGGGAGGATGTCAATCAACATATACTTCTATTATAATAATGTTAGAAATTTATAAATACAGTTTACATAGGAAAGGTGCTTAAAAATAAAGTTAGTTATATATAAAGATAATATTCATCACTTATTATTTTAAAGTTTGAGGTTGACATATTATATTCTAATTCTATATGAACTCACTTAAATTTATTCCAATTTTTTTCTCGAGTCCTCATAAAAATCTTCATTATTATAAGATCTATATGTGAGGAAAAATTCACAAGTGAAGTAGTCCCATTCATAACTTATTATCTTAAGGTGTGAGAGGTAGATATAAGAAACTTACAAGTTGAATAATCTCATTCGTAACCCATTAGTTTAAGATTTTGGATTGAGATATAATATTTTAATTGCATATAAGTTCACTCGAATCTAGTTAAGTTTCTCCTAAAGTTCCCATAAAAGCCTTATTATAATACTATATTTGTAATGCACTTCCTTTGTATATAATACTAAAAGACCATATACATATATATAATACTAACCAAATTCTTATACCTAACTCTTAAATTTTTAGGCAAAGACTATAAGTTTTAATATTTCTATCAATAATGACATACAATAAATCACTTAGATTTTTATTAACTAACTTAGTTTGGCCATTATTTTGTGGATGGCAAGTTCTAGAAAATAATAAATTAATTCTCAACTTTTCTTATAAATTTTTCTAAAAATAACTCAAGAACTTTATATCCTTATATGAAAAAATGGTTCTAGGAGCTCCATACATTTTAATAATTTCACTAAGAACAACTAAGTAATGTAGGATGCATCGTTGGTATTTAGTATATGATGAAATATATCATCTTGGAAACTTATCCACTAATATGAAAAATTGAATTCTTACCCTTTGTCACATTTCACTAATTATAGGTAAAGGTACATATAGTCTATATGATTGATCCCTAAATTTGGCTTGCCTATATGTAATATATCTTTCACACAATCTCTACATCTCTCCTTGTGTATAGCCAAAAAGAAATGTTCATTCAAAACCACAAGGGTCATTTTTGTTTTAAAGTGATCCATTAAGCCTCCCTCATGTGATTCTCTTGTAAGTAACTCCCTTGAAGAACTATGAGGCATACATAATAAGTTCTCTTTAAACAATTATCTTCCATGTTTATAAAACTTTACAAATGCAGAATTTTCACATACTTTAAACATATTACCACAATTTGGATATTCTACATACAAATTTGTAATATACTCAAAACGCATCAATTTAGTACTTAACAAAGCATGTCTCATGGATAAAGCATTAAAGAATTCCACCCAGTTGGTGTGTCCCTTTCTTAACTTAATTTAACCTCAAATATAACTTACTTTGACCTCGAATATTATTTTAAGGATTCATGATCTGTATGTATCACAAACTTTTTACACTACAAGTATTGTTACTAAGTCTTTAATGCTCTCACCAATGCATACACTACCTTATCATAAGTTTGGTAGTTAAGGTTGCCCCATTAAGCTTCCCACTCAGGTGTGCTATTGGTTTCCTATCTTCCATCAAAGCTTCACAAATTCCTAAATCATCATCCTAAATATCAAAGGTGTTAGTAAAGTTAGATAAAGCTAATAAAGGGGCCAAACATATCTTTTGATAAGTTAAAAGCTCTTTCTTGATCATCAACCCACTTAAATCTGAAACTCCTTTTCACTATGTTAGTCAGAGGTATAATAATTATGCTCAAATCATGAAAATTCCAATCATCATTTATGGTTTTTGGTATTGGCCACTCTTTAATAGTTCTCACTTTCTCCTCATCTACTTTTATTCCTTTTGTACTCACCATACAACTAAGAAATACAACGTATTTATTACAAAAATAACACTTTTTGAAATTCGCATACAATTTTTCTTACCTAAACATATGTAAAGCCTTTCATAAGTGTTTAATATACTCATTGAAGTTGTAACACCCAAATACCCCTTGGGAGGATATGTGGATGCCACATAAGACAATATAAACAAACCAAAACATTTTATGGAATAATGGCGTTCAAAAATCTTCCATTTAGAATCGAATTTCTTTTTTTTAGAGAGAATCCAAAGTACGTTGAAAGGGCAAAAATATCATATTACCGAACAGACAATCTTAGTTATATAATTATATAATCTTATATAAGACAATCTTATTTTATAATCTTATATATTCTTATATATTTATTTTTCTATTTTTTATATTTTAGATAAATTTTATATTATATAGAAAATTATATAGTAAAGATTTCATTTTAATTAGAATTTGGTTATTCACCATGTACGAGGATCCCCGCTAAGCATCCATAGCTGATGGTTAAAGCGCCTAACTCATAATTGGTGAATTCATAAGTTTAATTCCTACTCGATGCACACCAATGGAACCTTCCATAAGTCTATTGGAATTGGCTATGTATCAATGGAATCTCATCATCCGTATATAACGAATTGGTCTGGTATATTCATATCATAACATATGAACTGTAAGAACTAGCATGATTATCATCATCCATAAATAACGAATTGGTGTGGTATATTCATATCATAACATATGAACAATAAGAACTAGCATGATTATTGAGACTATAACTTATAGGGAAGAAAATCCATTTATGGATGGAATAAAATATGCAGTATTTATAGACGGTTATTGGGGAAAAAGCAATTCAGAACAAACATACATCATATAACATTGAACTTGATACAACTTTGTTCCAAAAATTGATAATGGTTATTACAAAAAGTTTACAATAATTCAAAACCATACACTTAATATACAAGCAAAAATAAACCAAAAAAATACATTTTTGACAAAACAAGACTCAGACTTCATTGGCCAATGTGGTTGACTCATCCCAGCCTTTATAATCCTCACTTTGAGCCTACACGGGACAAATCCACCGTGCTAAGCATATAGCTTAGTGAGTAATAACTAATATATGGATAAATTGACAACTTATCATACTGAATTATGTAACAACATATACATACATTAAACAATAAATTAGACATAATGTATTTCCAAATAAAATTTATAATTAACAGAACTGAATATCACAAGAGGGGTATAAACCCTTCATAATTAGAACACAATAATGTTTTTCTCATAATCAAACATATATCAGAATTACAAAACCAGATAACTACTAATCCATTTACAGAAGTAGGTAATGAGACTTATAAAGAAGAGACCGAAGTCTCGACACTGAAGTGTTCAGGAGAGACTGAAGTCTTGACAACGAAGTGTCCAAGAGAGACCGAAGTCTCGGCACTGAAGTGCCACAGGAGCAGCTGCAAACCCTTCTAGGCATGCCTATTTACCCACAACTAGGACTTAATAGATTCAAAGAACAGAAATGTCTGAAATTCAAAACATATATTAATTAATGTTTTCATGCCATAAATTCAAGCATATCACATTCTTACAACTTTTCAAATCATTCAATGATCCGAATCAATAGCAAGAAAAATAGTCAAAGCTAAACCATCAAAACTTACTTAATGAATTTCTTACAAAAAAATTGACCATCTAAATTACTTACAAAGCACCTTTATTGCTTATTGCCTCGAAGTCCCGGCAACATCTGGAATCAGTCGCTCTATGGGTTCTTCTAAAATATTTAAAACAAACACATATCACTATTGTGCACAATTATGAATTTAATTATGCACATTCATGTATACTGACTATGTATGATGCATGTTCATGACAAATTCCTAGTTTCTTATCCTTAATCTTGTCACATAATTAATCAAGTGAAACCATACTCAATTCCTCAATCTAGATTTATTTCACAACCAACTTTCAAGTCTACTTTGCTCAACTATGCTCATCAGGAACGTGAGGTAGTTAGGTAATACTTCCTTCTAGAAAGTTTTCCCTCTTTGTCTTAGGTAGACAATGACACCAAGTTAATCCAATTTGGTTTAGTATACTGAAAGTTATACTCAAAAGATCTCAGACTATTCTTAAGCTTCAACATAATTCTTATCCCAAATTCAAATCAGAATCTAAAATTCTTAGAGGCTGAATTAGAATTTAATATCTTCATAAAATTTGTATCCTTATGACTCTAATTTAATTCAAAACAAGAATCACTCCATCTGGAAAACTACAGATCAAAATATAATCAGAATGTTGAAGTATGTTCAGTAACACCATCCCAGTTATCATACTTCAGTATAGTCATATTTCCAACTTAAATTCTTCAATCAATCCATTTTAGAAAGTGATAATTTTTGGTGGAGATGAAGATTAATGTCTTTAGAGTACATTGGTTCAATTCACATGTAAATTGGATGTCAGGAGAATAAGTTATAACCAAAAGAATGAAGGATGTTCAAAACTGTCAAACACCATCGTGCACTACCTTTTATTCCATCTTCTTCCAGCTCTTCCCAAAATAGACCTTCAGGTCAATCTTTCGTGGTCATTTTGGCAAGGAATATGAAGGATTTAAGCAAAAAAATCTTCTGAAAAATTTTTCCTTCAAGTCTTAAGTTTCTAATGAAGCTAATTTCACGCAATTTTGTTCAGTATCATATAGATTGTTTTCATACTCTGACAGAACACAAATTTCAACTTCAAGCCAAATTTCCAGACTCTTAAGGGAATAATTCGAATTCTGTTCCTTCATGAAAAATGTAGCTCTATATCTCTAGTTTACTCTAAATCAAACTTCATCCAATTTGAATAATTATAGATAAAATTATGCCCTAAAGACAGACATATGTTTAGTAAAATTCTGCATATCTCAATCTCCAACTGACTTGAAACTTTCACCTAGTTATACACATCTCCGAATCTACTTCTTCCTTCAACACCCACACTTGCATCAACACCATTCATGCATGCAACAATCCACAAGCATGAAAATGTATACCAATTACGCATGAATGCAGTTACAAACATTAAAACCTGAATAAACTTACTTGACTAAGCTTCTTTCTCTCTCTTCTCTCTTCAGCAAAATTTCCAGAACTTAGGAGAGCAAATGAGAGTTTCGGAGGATGCAGCAAAGGAAAGAAGAGTTAAATAAGCAATTGATTGAAGGTTTATAAGTGTTTTTGGTGATGGATGAGCCAATAACATTAACAAGCACAAGTTCAATGGGTGAGCATCAAATGAAGTTTAATGGTGGAGGATTTCGGTGGAGACAAAAATAAAGAGTGTGTTTAAGAAGGTGATGTTCGGTGTTGAAAGAACCCAAAGGAAGAGACCAAATGCATCAAATTTTCCTTTTTCAAACATAACTTAACCTTAGGTGGCTTCTTAATAAAATACCACGTCACTCCATAATTTATCCATTTGTCAACTAATGATTTGTCTCTTATTTCTTTATTTTTTTTCTTAATCTAAAATACCTCAAATTTTCAATAAATTTTCAAAATATCCTAAATGTCTCAAAAAATTTAGAATTAATGATAATACACACCAATTTAATAATCCAAGACAATTAATCCATAATTTACCAAAATTCTGAAATAACAACTATTATCACCAAATAAATTTGTAACACATTTAATCCAACATTCATACTTTAATCACTAAAAAAATCACTTATAACCAAAAAAATGTCAATGAATGCATGTACAATTATTTGTATGTGTCTAAAATTGCATATGCATATATAAGTGAAAACTTAATTATGCAAAGCATAAATCGCACTGAAATTCCTCAATATTCTAACCCCTAACACGGGGTGTTACAGAAGGTCTTGCTTTAGATAAAACTAACATAAAACATGGTTCATTAATCTTATAAAAGTGCTAGGAGCATTAGTTAAACCAAAAGGTATTACTAACTAATCATACAAACTATATTTAGTTTTAATGGCAAATTTCCAATAATCACTTTCTTCAATCATAATTTCATAGTAACTAGATTCTATATCAATTTTAGAGAATAAACATGTACCATACAACTCATTAAGCATATCATCTAACATATGGATAGGATATCTATACTTGATAATGATTTTTTTGATAACGTAATAATCTACACACATTTTTCTAAAATCTATCCTTCTTTTATACTAACAAAATAGATATAAGACAAAGGTTTAAGAGCTATCTCACATAGCCATTCTGCCAAAGTTCTTCTACTTATTTTTGTATCTCTTTTTGGCTATTCCAGATTTGTTCAATACATTGGCCGATTTAGAGTTTAAGCTCTAAAGGATCAAATTGATTTGGTTCTATATTCCTTTTATAGGTTGTAATCTATTTAAAATATATTATTGAAAGAGATTGTCAAATTCCTGTAAAAGAGAAATAACAACACTAGTCAAAGTATCATTAGTCTCAACATTAAAAGAAAGAAAAGAATCTTTGCAAACATTAGAAAGTATTTGGCATTTAACTAATACTGTATCTCTCATATTCCCTACTCTTGCTACTAAAACCATGCTTTCTCCTCATATTTATCTCTCGTTTTTGCTTTTCCTAAAGTCCTTGAAATTATTCTCATATGTTTGCTTTCATTTATTTCCTCTCATTCTCTCTTGTTCACTCTCATAATATTGAGATGATATTCATGAAATTTGTTTTGTTATATTGGAGTAAAGGTAATCGATT
Source organism: Erythroxylum suave (assembly GCA_027563595.1). Taxonomy (NCBI): domain Eukaryota; kingdom Viridiplantae; phylum Streptophyta; class Magnoliopsida; order Malpighiales; family Erythroxylaceae; genus Erythroxylum; species Erythroxylum suave. The sequence continues at coordinate 40,177,675 of JAOSBN010000005.1, read as the reverse complement.
TGCCATTCATAGTTAAGGACTAATGATTCTTGTATCCATCATATATAACTCTCCTATTAAATTGCCAAGGACACCCCAAAAGGCTATGTCTAGGTTACATAAGTACTACATCACATTTTACCTACTCATTGTAATTCCAAATTGAGAAAGAAACTAGTACTTTTTTCATTATTCAAACCTTCCCACTCTTATTCAACCATTATAAGTTGTACAATTTATGATATTTTGTAGTGGCAATTCTAACTTCTCATCCACACTAGCTATATTTGCCCAACTTCTTCCATTTGGTAGATTATCTCATTGTCTTCCATATGTATACTCAGTGTCTTCTTAGTGATTAATATCCTTCTCTCTTTAAGGCCTCTCAATACTCTCATCATTACTAATAGTCCCTAAACTATGCATATCTTCTTCTGTTTCTTCTTCACTCTCGAATATATACTCTCTGTCATCCCTCAATATTATGAAATTCTTATTGAGATATTGTGAAGCTATATGCTTTCTCAAGCACTTAAAGAACTTGATATCTCAATTTCTAGTTAGTGAAGAAGGATTTGTTTATCTTTCCTCCACTTGGTGTTTACACTTATAGTTTGGTTAATTTATATTTAGGCTCTAGAGTTTTCTCATCCTTTTACTCCATGATTTTCCCCATAACAAAGAACCTACACTAAAAACTCCAAATTAGTCAATATACCTCTTTTTGAGTCATCTGTCTACTTTTATGTCCATATGAACTACATCATCTAGTTCCACATAATGTTGTAGCTTTAAAATATTATTAAAATTTGAATTTAGTCAATAAATGAAGCAAGCCATTATTGCTTTCCTATCTTCGTCCACATTCACCCCAACTATGTCAACCTCCATTTCCTTATGATACTCCTCCATACTATTAGAACTTTAAGTTAATTTTTTGCATTCTTTAATAGAGATATGTATAGTTTGAAATTAGCACAAAATATTTTTTCATCACCACTTTTATTTCCGCTTAGGTTCTAATAGGTGGCTCTTATCTTCTCTTAGTGAGGATTTGTTGATCTCATTAATTCACGATATAATTGCTAAACTCCAAACCGTTCAATTAATATTTTTCTCATTTAAAAAGTTGTAACAATAAAAAACAAACTCTATGTGCTTTTCTCACTCTAAATAGGCATCTGGGATTATCTTTCCTATAAAAGTGGTGTCTTCTTCTTAGTGCTACCTCTATTGTTATCCACCTTGTCCCTATACCATTTACTATAGCATTAACCAAATTTGTCCCCTCCTTGTTTCCTTATTTTACCTCTTCCTCTACTAATTTTCTCCTTTGCATCACTTTAGGTTTAACTCCTTAAGTAGTTGGCAACATTTTTAGTGTCATCATAAAACTAAAAAGCATTCACTTTAGTAGGTGAAAGTGAGTTATATTGTAAGCTAGCTACATGTTTCTCTAACTTACCCTCACTTTATTGAATTATCTAATGAGATGCTTATAATGATCTTGTATTATGATCATGGTAAACACTTGGTTTATCACTACTCTATTCTCCTTTTTCCTCCTTTATTTTTTGAAGAGTTTTACTCTTGATTTGAGATATAATGAACCTCCAAGAAAGTATTAGTAGCAAAAAAGAAAAAAAGAAATTCTTTAAATGTCTCTCTCAAAATTTTCTATTTCTCACAACCTAAACTTTTGGCTAAAAGTTCCACACAAGCTAGTTAGTCTATTCAGAAAGCTAGTTTTAATCTTCCCCTTTGTCAAATAATCACTAAAGAAGAAAGTTAGAAACAAACAAACAAACAAAAAGTAATTAGAGACTAAGGAAGCAAGAAAAATTAAAAATTAAAATTAAGCTCTATAAAACCCATTTAGATCAAATATATAAGAAGAAGAGGAAATCAATAAGAAATAATTAAAACAAGAAAGAAAAATTAAGAACAATGTAAAAATAGAACGAATATGATTTACATAATAACTTATTCTCTTTAGAGAAGAAATTAAAAGTATAAAAATATGAACTTGTGTAGAGACAAACACTTGCCTTTTATAAAAGTATAAAAAGCTGAGAAACAAATAAGAATGGTGACAAAGTTGATTTCGGACCAATATTAGTATAGTCATTAGTTTAAAAAGAAGAAATAAAACAAAACCAGTGTCAATTATAATTTGGTGTCAAATGTTAGCTATATATTAACCGTAATGTATACAAATTTAAAGAGATGATTATGGTTTGACATTGGTTCTTGTGCACACTTTACAAAAAAATGTTATTTATGAAGTTCAAGTCGCCTAGGACTCTAATTTTGTAATCCTAATTATAAGTACTTGTCTTAGGTTTACCTAGGAAACGTTTGGAAGGTGTTTAATAGCCTTCTTTTTTGTTTTTGTATATTTTTAGTCTTCCTTAGCTTTAGATGAATATTTAGTGCAAGATTGCAGGAGCTAACGACAACTTCTGTCAGTCCTTTCTTTTTCATGCTTTGATTTCATTATGTTTAATGGCTAGAAACCCTAGTTAGGGTTATAGACATAACTTTAAGGAATCTTTAATTATTAATAACTTTAAGTGCATGAAGTTCCTAAGGCAATTGGTGATGATTCATTGAAAACATATAAATTGTTAGGACTTAAATGAAAAGAGGTTGAGTATACAATATGGATGATATTTAAGCTAAAAGCATAGTTCAAGCCCTCAACTTCTACTAAAGAGGTACTCGACATAGAGTTGGAGAATTTCCTCTATAGTCAGATAAAGTACATCCTACTAGTGTCTTTTCTCTTTTGTGTTCTATATAGGAAGGAAATTACTTATCCGAAAGATGATCTTAAATGAGTAAAAATCTTGAAGGTAAGTCCAATTAAATGAATTATCAAAAAGCACTTATTGGGAGGAAACTCGATGATTCTAACCTTTCTTTTCTTTTCTTTTAATTTCTTCATTTTTGTTTTCGTTCATATATAACTTTTTTAGGGATTTCTTGAAATCTAACCTAAAAAAGCTTACTTAGACTTATAGGACCATTCTCAACCTTAACTGCCCCTTTAAACTGAATTTCACGCCTTATTTTCTTTTCATTGAGGGTAATGCCATGTTTTACTGTAGAGGTTTAAAATTTTTAAGATTTTTATTAGTTTTTATAACTAATATAGTTTTCTTGTTAAATTTTTTATTTGATGTGTTTAGTTTATAACTTTCTGTATTCTTATATATTAATAAATATATACATAACATATTCAATAAGCCAAAAGTTATGGAGGAGAAGGCTTACTAGAAAGAAGATGTAAAATTGAGTTCAAGCATAAACTAAGGATTACAAAGGCTAATTGTCATCGATTTGCATGTTGGGACAGGCACCAGTGTTGAATCAAAATAGGTGAGAATTTAGAAATAGAATAAAACCAATAGTTTTATACGGAGTATGTCTAATGTTGGTCTTATGAGCAAGAATCACTCTGAAGAATTAGAACCAAACTAATGTTAGTATTAAAGTATGTCTGATGCTAGTCTCATCGTAGGACCCCAATACTATATAAACCTAACTCATCCTTTTCTTCCCTAAAACCCTGAATTCTTCCTTTTTATTGCCTCTTAACTTAAAATTTTACCTAATCCTTAACTCAAACTCCAATACCATTTAAACACTAAATCCTTTCCCATCTCCTTACATATAAAATCATCCTACAAACATCAAATTTCTACACTTAAAGGGAGAAAATTGGGGATTTTGATTTACAAAATTGTTTTTACACATATCTTGAGTTCCATATTATCTAAGTAGTTTAATTTCTTTCATTACATGGTTATAGTGCATTGAAGTTGAATATTAAGCTTGAATTGGACAAACCTTTGGACTTTGTACTGTTATTATAAAATTATGATGAGTATTGAATTTTTTGAAATTATTTTGGTTATGATATATTATGCTAGGTATTGTGTGACATTGTGTTTCATATGATTGCTAGAAGTGTGGAAGAAGTGTAGTTAAGGTGTAAATTTATGTACAATTTTGAACAACAGTGAATTAATACCATAATTGATTTATTATGTAGAAAGAATGCCTCTAATATATAAGAGAATGTTAGGAGGAGTGAACTTCCTACTTATTCTTCAACACCATCCCCTTTAGGTTTAGAAATTTAGAGAACAAGGAATGATAGATGAATACTAATCACATAGTCATTAAAAATACCATAATCTTAGACATTGATAGGGTCTTTAAGATTTGAAATGTGTTTTGAAGTCTACAGTAGGATAATTTATTGGTGTTATAAGCAAATATTACTTAAAGGAAGTAAAAGATTTTTATGCTAATATAGAAGAGAAGTTAAATAAAAACCCTTTGCCTTTATTCTTACATTATTGACATTAAGGTTATGGTTTCAAAGGAGACAATTAAGGAGCATCTCAAGTTACTATTAGAGGATATGAGATTAAGTTTTCATAGTAAGAGGCTATTAGAGTATGATGGGTGGGACTAGAGGAATACATTGTATAGGTTCTGATTAGGTATCATATATTCTAATAGATGCATTACTTATATAAACACCTAGCTATACAGCTTAAGCTAGTGACCTACATCTTGAGCCATAATGTCCAACCTTAGTCTAATATGTTGAACTAAATTTAGACCCTAGATTTATACCTCTCACATTTTTGGTATTAATTAGTCAGTTATTATAAAAGCAAAGTTTTGATCTCCCAAATTTTAGGGTTTATGAAGATTAGAAAGGCTAATTATATCAATGATGATCTAACGGGTTGTTTAGATATCACTTGGAGAATAATAAATAGGCCAATCCATTCTGACTTGATAGAGGGCATCCAAATAACTCAGGATAGGCGAGATAGGTTAACAATAACAAAGATGTTAAGGAGAAAAAAGAGGATATCAAGGAAACTACTAGGCTATAGAGGGTAATAATGTAATAGTTTGTGACATCCATTAATAGCCTTTGTGAAGATGTTATAGAGATATGCATACTCTAACTTCTATATAGGCCTACCTATAACATTTTCCACCACCACCTCCACCATCCTAGTGTCCTTAGACCAACATACATTCATTCATATATACATAAAATTAGGTTTAGGATGTTTTTCATTGTGTATTATTTAAACTAAATTCTATTTATTTAAATTTTTTGTTTTGATAATATTGAAAATGTAAGTGCAATATGGATTCTGTTATTTATCAGCCTCCACCAATATTAGTGTTATGTAGATTTTGAGTATGGTAAAGTATTTTATAGTGGTGAATTCTAGTTCCAATGTACAGGTGTTTAAAGTGTTTCAAATCCTTTTCTTAATTACTTTTGATATACAATATTGATAACAATATTGTTCTAAGTGTGATGGTGAAATTAAGTTTAATCTAATTACATAAAAATTTTCAAAATTTTATATTTTCAACTTTTTTCTTAGGTTCTTATTAGTAGCTTTCAGTTGATGGTATGATTCATGATTATTAGTTAAGGTTGATTGGAAAAACTAGATGCATAATATTATTAAGTGAATGATGTGCAAATCTTAACTTTGTGAATACTATGAAACTAAATTTGTCAAATGATTAAACTTCAATTTGACTAGAGTGATCCCTAAGAAATTTGAGCCTTCATGCCATATTCTTTTGTTCCTTTTGTTGATATCTTCTTTTATTTTGAATTTTTAAAACTAAAAGTTAATTTCTTTGTGATTACATGTAAGATAAGTATAAGCACTAAGATTATAAAGGTACCTAGGATTTGAGTTTAAGCCAAATTGCCTATCTTTACCCATCAATCTATCAATGGGCCCTTTGAGACTTGTATAAAGTTTAAGCTTTCTCTTTGTCACTCTTTCCTAAAGAACCTTGAGTTTAAAAGAAAAAAAAGGTATTTACTCGCTAATTCTTGATTAAAGGAGCGTTTATTTATCTTTTGATGTCTTTGGGAATAAGATATAAGGAAATGAATTTGGGGAAATTAGTAAAGTGTATGAAAGAAACAATGTAAAAAAGGAGAATCTTATGTTAATTCAAAAACTTTGAAAAATGAAAAATAAAATAAAATAAAGTGTTAAAAATTGATTGACACGGATCCTTGTGATTAAAAAGAATGAAGGAAAATAGGTGATTAAAAGAATACGAGAAGTTAGTGGAGTGAGAATTGATTTATTTAATTTAATTTAATTTTTTATTATGTCACTAATTATGAATATTTTTGTCGCTCATATTTCCTTTTCTTGATTAGCGTACTTTACCCTTAGTTCTAATTACAACCCGATTCAAGCCCTTATAATGTTTCTTACATATATATATTTATTTTAGTAGTAAAGATTATACGATTTTTAAGCTTATGGTAAGTTTACTTTCATAAGAAGATGATGATAATGCCTCACCGAAACTTCAAAAACTTATATGAATGAGGGATATCTTTTAAGGATATATCAATTCCTAGTAATTGATCTTGATGGAGGTAGAATATTTTTTGCTTTGTCTTATTTGTAAAATGATTTACTTAAGAAGTATTATATGCTTAAGGCTTGTAATTCAATTGTAATTTGGAGTTTTATATCTTGTATTACTAGTTATGAAGCTAATTAATAAGTTTATATTAATGTTTTTGGCTATATCTGGAGAAACGGTAGATTTCAAAACTTTTAAGAAATAATTTTTCCAGTAGAAGCAATAAATCCAAATCATCATGCCAATCCATACATGATATGGTATAAGGATAATAAAAACATAAACAAGATGAAGATTATTA
>JAOSBN010000005.1:40143861-40161244 GCA_027563595.1 Erythroxylum suave | reverse complement strand
AGTTGATATCAATTATGGTCGAAAATTCTCAATAGTTTGGAACAAGGATGGATGGAGCTTTTAAGTGTGTGAATGAGGTAGGTAATACGCACCTTGAGCATAAAATTTCTGATTTTAACTTCTCTAGTTCATTAAATGGATGTAGGTCAACTGCAATTAGCAAGAGTGTGTAGAATATGCTCATCTCTGAACATCGTACACATATGTACCCTACATTACAACAAGACTCTCTTCAAGAAGATAACGTAATAGGGGGCTTTCCTAGTCAAACTCAATAAAAGTATGACCCTTATTCCAATTACTACAGTCAAGGATGGAGGGATCATCTGAATTTGAGCTATGAAAATCAAGGAAGCCAATAACGATATCAACCTTACATTTTTAAACAACCTTAAGCTCCTACGTATGCTCAACCTCAATCTTCAAATTCAGGTATGTCCTTAGATGAAATTGTTAAGGAACTTATAATACTCAACAATTTCAACAAAAAACAAGAGCAAACCTTCAAAATTTAGGAAATCAGATCACTCAATTAGCCACCTTGGTGAGTAAATTGGAAGCGCAAACATCAAGAAAATTACCTTCCTAAATTTTGGTGAATCTTAAGGAGAATGTAAGTACAATGACTTTAAGAAGTGGTAAGGAAATTCAATATGGAATTTCTTTACCAACGGAGATTAGAAAGCATGATTATGGAGAAAAGAAGGATGAGCTTCCAACTCAAGAATCAACAAAGGTAAAAAATGATTCATCTTCATCAATATCAATTAAAGCACGTTTACCTCCTTTTCCTAGCAGGTTGGCTAAAACAAAAGATGATGGATATGAAACAGAGATCTTAGAAACTTTCAAAAAGGTGGAAATCAATATACCATTTTTGGAAGCCATCAAGCAAGTTTCGAAATATGCAAATTCTTAAAGGAGTTATGCAGAAATAAAAGGAAGCTGGATGACAAGGAGAGAATAATTTTAGGTTAGAATGTATCAACTGTGATAAATAGGAAATTACCGAAAAATGCAAAGATCCAGGTATGTTTACACTTCCGTGTGTTATTAGTAATAGAAAAATTGAGTGTCATGCTAGAATTAGGTGCATCTATTAATGTCATGCCATTCTCAATTTATTGAGCTTTAAATCCAAATTCTTTACAAGAAACTAATGTGATTATTGAACTAGCTGATCGTTCATATGTGTGTCCCATTGGAGTTATTGAGGATGTCTTACTCTGAGTTAATGGTTTTGTATTTGTAATAAAACTTTACAGCTTGAAAATGGATGGAGATAGTATCGAAAATTCAGCTTCGATTTTTTTAGGTAGGCCATTTTTGAAGACTGCTAAGACAATAATCACTATGCGTGAGGGTACTTTTTCAGTAGAGTTTGATGGAGAAATAGTAAAGTTCAATATTTTTGAAGCAATGAAGTATCCGAATGATTTTAAATCTGTTTATCATATAAATATTATGGATTCATTTGTGCATGATATGTTTCAAGAAGAGAGTGTTGAAGATAAGTTAGAGTGTAAGGGAAATCAGAAGTGAACGAACAAATTGATGAAACTCGTGAAGTTGTAGAATCATTGTTAGCAATGCTAATAGATTTGGAAACTTTAAATGATGAACTTACTATAACTCATTAGAAAATCTTACCTTTTGTTTTGCAGGTTCTAAAGATAGAATTAAATTTATTACCTAACCACCTAAAGTATGTCTACTTAGGTGATGGAAAGTTATTACCCATAATCATTTCAAAAAGGTTAAAGTGAAATAGGAAGGGCTAGTAACACTACTTAAAGACTACAAAACTGCAATTATGTAAAAGTTGGAGAGGACAATGTCACAGTGAGTATAACGATGTTAAACAATTGCGCTTTTTGGGAGACATCTGATAGTTTTTATTGATTTTGTTTTGTTTATATATGGTTTGCACTTGCTTGTTTTTGAAAAATAAATTTATTGGATTAAGGAAAAAATGGTCTTAAAATTCCAGACTACTAAGTCTTATAAGGTGAGATCTTACCTTATGTAATTTAATGTTCTAAAGTAAAGATCTGAAAATTTTAGACTACTAAATCTCATAAGGCGAGATATCACCTTAGTGCGTTGGAATTTCAAACTACTAAATCTCATAGTGATTTAATGTTTTGAAAAAAAACCCCACTTTTTTTAATCTCTCATTTAATTATTTAATTTCTTTATGTACTTAAATAATATTTTTATTTTCACTATTTGTTTTGATTAAAAAAAACCTAACCTAATGTCTGTGTGTTTCTCTTTTGGCAGATACAAATAAAGAACAATTCACTGGCCAAACCACCAACAAATGCCCTCCTCTCAGGCAGCATCACCACCAGCATAAGCAAAAATGCTTCACCCACACCCTTCATTAGTCAAACGCAGACAGTAGCCCACCCATGAAGTCCACGCCTAGCTCTTCACTAGCCCTTTATGCCAGTCCATAGATGCACCAGCTTCCATAAAATCAACCAAACCATACCCATGTAGCCATCAACAATGCACACTACCCATCTCCTTCAACCATTAGCTTCAACCACGCACATAACTACCTGCCACCTGTAGCAACCGAACCACCCATGGATAGCACACCCATCTCCCCAGCTCCATGCAAAAACTCCCAAACAACCCTCCTTCCACCCACATAATCAGAATCACCAGTAGCCATGTCACAACACCCATTCACGCAGAAACAAAATGACAACTGCAGCCAATTTCACACAACACACCAAACCACCAGCAACTCCTACACCATTTTACTTGATCAATTTGTTTCTTTTGTGTAGGACATTAATATCAAACAGACCCGCAATAGCCACTATCAAGCTAAGTAAAGACGCAACATACTCCTCTAATGGTTGGCCAACAACACACTCCTCTAATGGTTGGTTGGCCAACAACACACTCTCCTTGCTTGTTTCTTCTTTAAAAAAAATCCAATCTAGACCTTCCTCCCACACCAGTTCCCTTACAAAATGATGCAACATGCACAAAGCCTCCTCTTACCAATGCCCCACCATTTACTTTTTTTGTATTATTTTTACAGTTTTTAGTTACTTCTTTATTTTCATTTTTATTAGTTACTTTTAATTGATCTTTCTTGTAGTTTAATTTTAATTATTATCAAGTTGTTGTTAATACTTTTTAAAGTAATTTTTGTTTTTTTTGGGTTTAGCATAATGGGGCATTCTAAGGCTACTATCAAGACTGCAAAAAAGGGAAAATCACTGGTAAATGCTACTTCACTCCACCAATCTACTGCAGACTCTGAAATCAGTTCCAAAAAGAAGCGTGTGTGGATAATGATCAGATGCTCACAATTTAGGGGAGTCCTCTATTCTTTATTTTCTTTGATTATCTTTATTAAGTTATGAGTATCTTATGCATACATTAAGAGACAATGTATTATTTAGGTGTAGGGAACCGAGTGTTTTCATTATAAGGAACTTTGTGATTTTGTTTGAACTCACGATATGTTGATTCATATATTAATTGTTCCTCATGATAGCTTCATAATTTTCTGCTTATTGTTCATGAATAATTCTTATGTCAGGACACATTTTTGGTTTAAGATCTAATGCATAAGAGAGACAAGCATGGTTAACATTTTCATTGAATTATTTCAAGTATCTCAATGATTTTGTTGAATGAAAAGTGTGTAAGACTTGAAGCAAATTTTGACATCTACATTAGCTTTGAGCCTAAAGGCATTCATCACATATATGCTTATATATATCTTTTTGTTGTATGTTATCAAACATAACTTTTTATGCTAGTACTTGCTTTGAATACGTATTAAGACGGCATTTTTGATGGACTTATGTATAAAGATGATTAAGGCATTTAGGATAACCACGTTTGACCTAAACAAACCTACCTCACTTTTTATCCTTAAAAAACCAATTTGAGCCTTAACCTTTCTTTCTTGCATAAAAATCTTGTTGCAAGCAAAACTTACCTTTTTGTTCTTGATATCCTTAATGATTTTGAACCCCATAAATTGAAGGAATTGTATCGAGCTTATTTACATAGGTTTTTGATTATTTCCATAAAAGTTAATCATATGATTCAAGTTGTATTGTTTTTATTTTTTTATAAAATGGAGGAGAAGTATTAAAAACAAAATATCCTCTTTGATATTTTTGTTTAAAAAAAGAAAAAGAAAAAAGAAGAAGAAAAAAGAAAAGAAAAGAGAAAGTGATTCAAAGAAATGTCCGTTGAATCAAATGCATTTTGATTTAATTTGAAACTTGTGTGGATAAGTTTTATGATTGCCTTCAATTTATTTATCCAAAAAGTTCCTTTTGCCATACTTTACCTAAGCCATGATACAACCCTTATTAAGTCCTTTTGATTTATACATTAGGTTTATTTTGTTTAGTGGTGGAGACATGATTCTTGGGCAAGCTTATGGAAGTAACTTGCTATATTTTGATTTGAGAACTTAATGAACCCTAAACACTTTGAGTGTATAGAGTGAAATCCTTAAGAGGGCATGAAGTCTTATTCATTTGATTTTGATGGAACTAATGAGATGATATGTTTTTACAAAATGTCCTATCAGTGCTTATTGTCTCGATCTTTATTTTATCTTAAACCTTGAATGTGAATTAGCTTTTGGAAATTTATGGATAACATGAAAAAAGATGAGAGGTTGTCATGAAGATGATTAATGCATTGAATTGATATATTCTTGAGGACAAACATGAGTCTGGTGTGGGGGAATTTGATAAGATCTCATCTTGACATATTATTTGATATTTTCTCCTTTGTTTTGAATTTAATTTTCTGCTTAAATGTTAAATTAATGTTTGTTTTGTTTTACGAGATGAAGAGTAGAGATTGCATTATATAGGGACATTATTAGTGATAATTAAATTTTTTTGGATGAAGTGGAAAGATTACTGCAGTGGATAAAATTGATCACTTGAAGAGTTGGAGTTTGACTAGAAGACTTCACCTTATCCTTATCATGTAAGAATTTGAATTCATTTTAGATGGACATCTTTACTAGTTAGAATTATATATGGATTAGAATAGAAAAACCTATAAAAGGGACTTTCCTCACAATAAAATGAGGTTCTCTATTCTAACTTTTTTTGTAATTCTTAGTCTTTCTTCTATTTTTGTTATTGGAACAAAAACCATTTGTGGCTAAACTCAATTGTTTTCATTCAAGAGGAATCAATACTCTAATTGTAACCTTGTGAATTTTTGTGTTTCATGCTTTTATTCACGTTTTAATTCAAATATTTCTTGTTTTGGGTTCTCATATTTCATAAATGATTAATATTTAATTAATCTAACAATTTAATTTAGTATTGATTATTCTAGTGTTATCCAAAAATTCAGTGATCTGTAATTTTCATGAAAGATTGGTACAAGTAGCAAATAGGTTATTTATGAATTTTCACATTTACCTTATGATAAATAAGAAAACTAAATAATAGTTGTAGCTATCTCAATTATTTAATTTAAGGTTTAATCTTTTTCACAGAGCTTATTGCTATCATTTATTTGATATGAAATGCTATCACAGCTAATCAATAGATGATAAGTTTTGGTTTGGATGCTGAGTTTGAACTAATTAATTTAGAAAAATTTGAGACTTATTATGGCTATCCTAATATGTTTCAGACTAACTACTTAAACTGTGAAAATATTGTTTCTAGATCAATGATCAATGTTACAATTAGATGAGATCTTTCTTTTGAATCGAATTTTGGTAATCTTGACTTTCTCATATTTAAATTCAGTTGATTTTATTTATTTTCGTATTAATTTTAGTTAATTAGTTATTTAATCAAACCCCCATTTTCTTTTATTATTTGAAATTAAGAAGCTAGTGTTTAGTTCTCTAGGGATTCAACCTGGTTCCGAGACTACTACAAAAGTTTAGATAATTGAATTTATTTTTGAGGCTTTGACAACTTGACCAATACATACACTTATGTTATCAAAAAAAAAGAACATCTAATTAATTTATCCATAGTGAAATCCCTATCACTCATATATATACATATATATAAGAACAATGAATGCATTCATGCACCAAAGTCATAAGGTTCATCATCATACCCCTAATCCACATTGCATTTATAACACGGGGTTTAATTTTGTGGTAAATATGGGAAAATTAAAAATTTTTGTTTCATAAAACAAGGTTAATGAGTAAACCCTCATGGAAGTGGGTTGAAAAGAAGGAGACTCACAATAAAAGATCTATGCTTATTTGGATACCTGAACCACATTAATTATTTAGTTTTGTAGGTATCGAAAAAAAAGGATAAATGGTGTATAGGTAGTGGATGGCTAAGATATATGACTAGTGATGCATCCCAATTTTCTTCTTTAAGAGATAAAGATAGAGGATTAATCACATTGATAATGCCAAGGGTAAGAAAATCCATATTGATAAAGTTGGTAAAAAAGATCGCATTATTATTGATAATTTACTTTTAGTTGGTAGACTGAAGCATAACTTGTTAAGTGATAAACAATTATATAACAAAGGCTTCCAAGTATATTTTGAGGGGAGATCATGCTTGGTATCCAGAGTAATTGACAATGCATTTTATTTTTATGCAAAAGAGAAAAAAATGTATACATTTAATCTTGATGATTTCTCTAACCAAAATATAAAGTGCCTAATATTTAGACATGCAAGCGTAGACCTTATTTCCAACCTAACTCAAAGTAAGTTGTCAATAGGCCTACAAGGGTCAAATTTGAGAAAGGAAAGATTTATAAAGCTTGACAAATGGGAAAACAAGCTAAAAGCTTATTTAAGAGTAAAAAGTTAGTAACTTCCACCAGACTTTTATAATTACTTCGTGTGGATTTGTTTGGATTGACTAGAGTTGCTAGTCTAGGTGGTAAAATTTATGTTTTTGTCATAATTGATGATTTTAATATATTTACTTGGGTATGATTCTTAGCTAACACAGATGAATGTTTTAAGGCATTTTTCAAATTTGTAAAAAGAGTTAAATATGAAGAAGAGCTCTTTATTGCACCTATTACGGTTAACCACAATAGGGAGTTCAAAAAATTGAAAGGAAACATATTGTGAAGATAATGATATTTTTAACTACTTTTCCACTCCAAGAATTCTCAACAAAATGCAGTTGTAAAAAAAAAAAAAAGACGTTGCAAGAAATTGTTAGGACTATGACAATGATTATTATCTTCTTAAGTATTTTTAGGCTAAGACTATGGCTATTGTATATCACATTTCATATAAAGTTTATATAAAATCAAGTTTAAATGAAAATCCTTATGATCTTTAGAATGGGAAGAAGCCAAAAATTGGTTAATTGAAAGTTTTTAGGTGTAAGTGCTACATTTTGAAAAATAAAGATAAGGTCGGGAAGTTTAATTCTAAAATAGATGAAAAAAACTTTCTTGGCTATTTCTTAACTAGAAAATATATAGTGTAACATCCTATTCCCATATTAGGGTTAGAGTTAGAAATACCATACATGAGAACTAGCAATGACATAATAAAGAAATGCACTTCATGCTCATGCATAATATAGGATGCATACACGTGAATTTTATTATTGCACACATTACAGTAATTTGTTCATGAATTCATTTGATATTTTCCTGGTATAAATGATTGATTTAACGTAATTATGATGTGGATAGTGAAAATTTTGTTCTAAAAACTGGTTTGGTAAACCAAATTATCAATTTAGAAATTTTGGAGAATTTTAATTATTTTCTGGAATTATGAGTAATTTTTGGACTAGAAAAAACGCCAAGTGGTAGAACAGTTGTTCAATGGTAGTAGAAATAAATATCAAATGGTAGTAGAATTACTGAAAAGTGATATTAAGATTTAATGATACATGTCATTTAAAATTGGGAGCCAATTGGTTTAGAATTGCGAGACAAATGGACTAGCATTTTTAAAAGATCAAAAATTGGACCATAAGAAAGTGACATGTGGCAGTGACAAGTGTCACTTGCCATACCACTTGTTTAACCATGATTTTATTAAGTGAAAGACCCACCATTTTGGTCTTTCACTTGTTATTACTCCTCTGTTCGTAAGCTTCTTCCATAAGCATCTTCTGCATTTCTTCTTCTCCATTCACGATTTTTGCTCTCCACCTTCACCACCTTGATTTTTGTTAAAAATAAAACCACCCACTTTAAGATCCTTGTTGTCCTCTTCATCTTGCTACAAAATGACCCAAAATCACTCCTTGAAAGATGATGGTCGTGTGATATATGGGAAAGCTAGGGTTAAGTGATTTTTAAAGATCTTGAAGTAAACAAGTAAGTTAAAAGCTTTACTCTTCTTGATTTGTTGAATAAAGCTTATATAATGATGGTTAGAGGGCATATGATCATAAGATGGTGTTATATGTGTTGGACGTGAATGAGAAAAACCTGGGTATTTTCATGTCTTGCTTTTATGTGTATGATGATTAATGGTTCATAAATTGAAGTAGAGATGATTTAGAGTTGGAATAGGTCCTAAAATGGGGTTGAAAGAAGTTCAGAAAATTGATTTATAAATGAATGTTATATGTTCTGTTTTTGGGTTAATGATCAAACATAAATCATGAATTGTCATGTATGATGTTGAGTTGAAGTGGAAGTAGGAATGAAGAGGAAATAATGAGGATATGAGTTAGAAATTACTGACTAAGAAAAAGAGATGAACTAGAATGAAAATTAAGTTAAATGTGTACTGAAATATGTTAGATGGAGTGTTTTATTGAACATACATCTGTATTTTGGCTATAACTTGATTTTTAAATATCCAAATTGGATGTATTTTGATTATAGTAAACTAGAAACGTAAGGATACATTTTTCATGTGGGAATAGAATCTGAAATCGGTTCTTAAGAGACTTGAAATTTGGCTTAAAGTTGAGAAATTTGTTTTGTTGAGGTATGAGAACCTTCTGCAATATTTTGATTATAACGTCCATGATACTGAACAAAAATGCTTGAATTTGGTGTCATTAGAAACTTAAGACATATAGAAACATTTTAGTAGAAGAAAGTGTTGTCTAAAAACCTCATTTTCTATGTGATAATGGTCATATAATACTGACCTAAAAATATGTCATGAGAAAAACTGGAAAACTATAGGATAAGTGGGGAATTTGTTTCTGTCACGATCATGGTAGGGATGTCACAATCGTGGGTAGTGATTTTTCATGATATTGTGTTGATTGTGCAATGATTGGACCAATTAAGGATGAGTTATATAACTTTGATGCTTTGGGACTTAATTGGGGCGTAAAAAGGAGCATAAGTGATGTTGGAAAAGTTGGTTAAATGTGAAATAAGTTTTGACTGATCTTGATGTTATACCTTTAAGGAAAAGGATATTCAAAGGTAATGCATCTAAATATGAAATGTTTAGAGTTTTAAATGAGGAAATAACATAATGAATGAATTTTTTGATACATTATGAATAAGACATAGTAAGGAAAGAGATTGGATTTCATTAATGATGAGATTGAGTTATTAAAGAGTTTAATGCAATAAATGGGTAGTGTAATTAGCATCAAATGAAATTACATTAATGCGTATGAATTATGGGAAAATTTGTATGAACTTGGAATTATGATATGTGATGTAAATCGCTTGTTAATATAGAAATCACGTATAATATGTAAAAAACACAAGAAGGGGTTTGAATTGTGTTAAATTGTCTAAGATATTAATCTTTAAAATCTTCCTGATTTTCTTTACAAATTCAGACGATCACAAAACAATGCACTTAATTTGATGAGTAATGCAACAGAAGAAATTACTATCTATTCTTCTAACAACAAGAAAATTAAAGAAGTAAGAATTAGAGAATATGACACCGCGATTTATACTGGTTTACCCTTAACCTTGGGCTACGTCGAGTCCTCAGAGTTCATCTGAGATTTCACTACCTCCTTCAACATTACAAGTATTATTTCTACGCTTGTAGAGCCTCTTTAGGTCTTTTTCACAAAGTATTCTTTATCTGCTTCGTTCGCCTCTTCAGGCTCTAGCATTTCTTTCACTCGAAAAGATATTGTTTAAGCTTTACATTACAGATGTATTTGCTCTCTTTCTTTCTTTCTTTTCTCTCAGAATATTTTTCACAGTGTGAGCACTTAAGCACAGAATTTCTTTAATTTTGTTTTGTACATTCAGAATTCTCCCCCCCTTTTTTTTTCCTAAGTTTACAACTATAACTAATATTTATAACCTAAATCTCCAATATTCTTCTTTGAGAAATCTGCTTGTAGAGCTTTCTAAAGTCTGTTATTAGTTGATTCCTGTAACCAACTCCAACTAACTAATACATTCTTCAATTACATCGTCTTGCTTAGATTCGTATGCTTCTTCTGGTGTCTTAGACTTAATCACTTCATTAGATTTGTATGCTTCGTCTGGTGTCTGAGACTTAATCACTTCATTAGATTTGTATGCTTCGTCTAGTGTCTTAAACTTAATCACTTTGTCTGATCCATCTTAGACGCTTTGTCTTATTCCGCTTTTACTTAAGTATCATCTTGATTTGATGATTTATGCCACTTATATTTATATACGCACTTAACAAATTCATCAAATAGTTCACACACTTATGTTATTATTATTATTTGACTTTCATCAAATCAATAAAAGAAGTGAAGTCCTCTTGACTTAATAATATGTGTTGAATTTGGATGAATGAAGGAAGAAAAATGCAAGGCATGATCGTGGCCCTTACAGCACGATCGTGACTTAATGAAAATAGTTTCTGTCATGATCGTGGCCTTTACAGCACGATCGTGGCCAACCCTAAAATGTTTCTGTGATGATTATGGCAGGGACACCACGATCATGGCTAGACTTACGAATGTAAAGATTTATCATTTAATTGTTATATGAACAAATCAATACTAGGGTGCTTCCTTATGATGTAATTAGGTTTAAATGAGATCTTGAATGACCCTACTTGATGAGAAGTGAGGTGATTAAAGTGAGTAAAGTGCATTAGATAATAAAGAATCATTGAAAGATGTTAATTGATTATGAAATGTGAATAAAGGAAATATACCCAGGATTGTCAATATGAGCATGCACATACACATATGTGTATAATGAAATGTTTATATGATTGTTCAATTGTTAACGTATGTACACTATGTGTGTTGCGTGAAATTGATATATAGGATTCAACATTTGCATCCATTCATTTTCGAATCATGAAAGCTTATGCTAATCTGGAGCGTACTGTGAGTCGACTTAGATGGTCTTACTTTAAAATGATTGTTCTTTTTAAATTTCTGTATTGATTTATTTTGATATGAATGTGATTGTGATAATTCTGGACTTTAATAGTCCGACGAGTTTGATGAATGTGAGCATATTGGAAGTGCTTCCTCGAATGTGAATGAGAAAGAAATAAGTGTTCTTAACTCAATTGTTGAATGTCGGATATCAATCTGATGAGAAATGAGAATTATGAATGTGCAATTAAATACAAGCAATTGATTGAATATATATATGAATGTGATGCTTTTCATTACGTGAATGCATGATCAAACGAAGGCTATTGTGACTGTAGTAGCCACTGAAAAAGAGCCTAAAGCTCAGACATCTGTAGTAAGAGCCTATGGCTCGATTTGAATGATAGAGCTCAGTATCCATAACGAATTCGAGTCTTATAAACACTGCATATACACATAAATTACATGATTTAAATAAATGAAATTGAAATCTGAAATCAAATTGGTTGAAAAATGCAAGAGTTCATGATCAAAGTGTGTTATTGATGCTATATGATGAATTAATGAAGCGATGTGAATTATATGATTACATGAACTGTATGTGTTATGTGATTGAGTGAGACAATGAGGATGGTCCACTCACTTAGTTCGCAAAACTCACACCAATTTGCAACTTATTTTTCAGGCTCAGAGGAGACACCCAGTTAAATCAACTAGAGTCTAACTGTTACTTTTAAGCCAAAGATAGAGGTCAGGATCAGTTGGCATCTGCATTTATACTTCATTATTTTGTATGAATTGTGTATTCACAAGTACTATTCATTGTGTATGTGAATGGTTCAATAATGACATTATGAAAAAAATGTTTTGTATCTGTAACAAGCCCAAGTGACTATTGAAATTTTGATGAGATGTATATTGATTGTAACATTGTAAATTGAAAAGTTTATAAATAAAATGGGCTTTTTGATTATTAGTCTTCTGAAATATATGTGTGATGCGTGGAAGTTTCTTTTACAATGAGTACGATTGGCTGACCGTTGTAGCGCACCACTCTCGTAGTGTATGTTCTCGAATACGCCCTATGGGAGTGGGGTGTTACATATAAGGTGTTTAATAAGATAAGTCTTTTTATTAAATAGTCTATGCATATTGAATTTAATGAATCTAAAACTCTTATACCTAAGAAAGATCTTAAAGATGATGATGTAGCTATATCCAAGGAATTTGAGAAATAAGCCATTAAATAAAATAAGAGTGATCATTAACACACCTTAAATGAATACATTGTCAAACTAAATGAGGGAGACAAGTACGATGAGGAGCTACAAAGAGGATAGAAATTAAAGAAGAACTATCCTCTAGATCAAATTCTATGTGATTTTCAATAGGGGTAATCACTAAACCTCATCTTAGAGACTTATCTCATCTTAGTTTCATTTCTCAAATTGAACTTGAGAATATAGAAGAAGCTCTTAGTGATGAAACTTGGGTTCTTTCCATGAATAAGGAGTTGAACCAATTTGAGAGGAGTAAGGTGTGGAATTTAGTACTTAGACCTAATAATCAACAAATCATAGGTACCAAGTGGATTTTTAAAAAACAAGTTAGATGAATCAACTACAATTGTGAGAAATAAAGCTAGATTTATGGCAAAAGGGCAATCAAAAAGAGGGTATAAACTTTAAGGAAAAATTTGCACTAATAACTAGGGTGAAAGCTATTAGGCTTTTACTTACATTTTTATCTACCATGAGCTTCAAATTATTG
The DNA here is from genome assembly GCA_027563595.1 of Erythroxylum suave. NCBI lineage: Eukaryota > Viridiplantae > Streptophyta > Magnoliopsida > Malpighiales > Erythroxylaceae > Erythroxylum > Erythroxylum suave. The sequence goes on along the minus strand of JAOSBN010000005.1, from coordinate 40,148,240 downwards.
CAAATAGATATTAAAAGTTTTTTTCAAATGTTTTTATTCAAAAATAATTTTACATTGATTAACATCTCAATTTTAAAAATCATGATGCACTTAACTATATTTACAAAATTTCTAAAGCTTTATATGGATTGGAACAAACTCTTAGAGCTTGGTATGATAGGTTAAATGCATTTCTTTTTTAAAATGATATCTTTAAAAGAAAATTTGACATTACAATTTATATTAAAATGCATAAGTATGATATTTTATTTGTTCAAATTTACGTTGATGAAATTATTTTTAGAGTCACTAATTAGATTATGTGTAAGGATTTTTCCAAGTGCATGAGTATGTAATTTGAGATGAGCATGATGGTACCTTCTTTCTTAGACTTTAAGTCAAGCAAATGAAGAAAGGTATCTTTATCAATCAAGCAAAGTACACCAATGAACTAATCAAACACTTTGGAATGGATTAAGCAAAACCATTAGGGACACCTGTCAGCCTTGTAACCAAATTGAATGAAGATGAAGAGGGAAAGGTGGTTACTATAAAGCTCTATTAAGGTATGATTGGTAGTTTACTTTATTTTATTTCATGTAGGCCTACTATTATATTTAGTGTATGCTTGTGTCCTAGATTTCGTTTTAGTCATAGGGAATTCCACTTTTTAGCTATTAAGTGTGTCCTTATATATTTATATGGTACCATTTTGTTATAACTTTGGCATCTTAAATATAGATTTTTTACCTTAATTAGTTATTTAAATGTGAATTTTCCTAATAATCTTTTTGATAGAAATATTATATCTGGTACTTTTCAATTCTTGGTAATTGCATTAATCTTATGATTTAGTAAGAAATAAAATTTGATTGCCTTATTAACATAGAAAGTTGAATACGTCGCTGTCAATAGCTATTGTGCAAAAATTCTATATTTAGACAACAACTTAGAGACCATAACATGGACCTTACAAAATACCTATAAAGTGTGATAATATAAGTGCAATTTTCCTTAAAGAAAATCATATTCATCATTTTAGAACCAAGCAAATAGTAATTAAATATTATTTCATTAGATATTATATAAAAAATAGGGATATTGAGTTAGAATTTATAGATACAAAATACCAATTTGCCAATATTTTTACTAAACCTCTAAGTGAGGATATATTGTACATAATTATAAGAGAATTGGGCATGATTAATGAAAAATCTATTTGAAAAATGACTCTTTTAGTGTTTTTAATTATCTTGATTAACTTTTACATGCCTTATTATATGGTATAATGTTTCTAATTTAATTTTTAAGGCTAATTTTCAAGTTTTTATGGTATACTAGTCGACTAATACCATAGTATGGTAAACCAATGTCCTTAAAATTCACCAATTGTGCTATACAGTAAGTTTGCTAGTTATTTGGTAACTTGGTTGGTCTGCCAACTATATAGTCTATTGGTCGACCAATATCCCTGTGTCTAAGAATGTTTCATTTTAGTGAGATTGTTAAGAGACTAGTCGAATGTATTGATCAACCAACAACCTACTTTATTTAACCAATACTTCTCAATGATCGAGTAGTAGAGCAAATTTCTAGAAGTTAAATCTTCTAGTAAGTTTGTATAAGGTTTAGTTAACCATGTTGGTTGACCAATAGTATGCATTGGTCGATCAATATAGTCAAATGGTTAACCAATATATCATATTTAAAAGAAAAATTCATCCTCTCTCACTAACCATAATTTCCATCACAATGGAAGAGTGATAATTACTTATAACCCTTATATAATGAACATATATCTGATCAAAGTCAATGATTAGATTATGTACCGAAAAGCTAGCCTAGTTTAAGAAACAAGTCTCAATCTTTGTTTCTCATTTTTCTGTTACTCTAACTTAGCATTTTAAAGGAGAATTATATCGAACAAACTCAAAAAAATCCCCCTAATAAGAACATTAAAGTTTATCATTTTATATATTAATCCCCTTATGTTAATTGCAATTAATGATTCTATCTTAAAGATTAGCTTATCTTTTGTTTTCAGATGATCTTTGGTGAATCTAAATCTTAAACAAATAAAATTTTCATAAAATAAGGTGTAGTTAGAAGGATAACGTTGATAGCAATGATTATGAGGTTAGGCACGGGAATGTTTAGTGAAAAATACAACTTCAAAGCTTTGCATTTGAAGAAAAATGTGTCAAAAGTTATTTAAATCTTATCTTGATTTGGTTTAGATGACAATAAATGAAGTTATGATTTGTGGGAGCCAAAGAATCACAATAAAAAGATCTTGACATCATCAAAACATAGGATCAAATGTGAAGGAGGAGAGGTATTCAACGTTTTCCATCTACATATTCCAGCTTTTCGCATTCGTCCGTTTTCCTCTCTTTAGTAGACATTAGAATATATTTTTATTCATTAGAAGTTCACAGTAGTTATGACAATTATTGGCTAGATCTTCTTTACCTTGGTTAAAGAGATTTAAATCCTTTAGAACTTCGAAAGTTGGGAGATATTTGGGTCTTATTGCTAATTCTTTCATTCATTTGTATATTGAATTTTTTATGTGCTTTTATTTTTTTATTGATTTATAATATTCATAATTAGTTTATTAATTAAACTGATAATCTATTATAATAAATATTGAATATGTAAAAGTTCAAACCCTTAATCTTTGTAGAAACTATAAATTTTTAATTTGATACTTTAGATATTATTAACTTTTAGGAAAAGTGTTCAACTAGATTAAATACAATGAAGAATGTTATGTTATCTTGCTTCAGTGTTCTTTCTTTTTCTTAATCCTAAATTTTAATTAAATTTTGGATCATATATATGCTTTGTAAATAATAAGGGACAATTGAATTACATATTTTCGATTAACTAATATTAAGGAAAGATATGTATTTAATATCACATCAAATATATGCTTGATGAATAATCATTTTTGGTATCGATGATCAATTGTAGTTCCAATGGTAGAAGAGACTATAAATTGAGGGTTGTTTTATGGATAATTCTCTTTCTATCATTCGCAAAATTTAATTTATTTTCTTTTTCACAAAATTTTGTATCATTATAATCTTGTTTTGTTAAATATATCTTTCATAATGATTGACAAATTAGAATTCCTTATGGTTGGATTCCTACTTTCATATACTACATTTATTTTATTTCACAAATTTAGGATTTAATTTGGGTGCAATGGACAACATCACCACTACCCAACAAAAACTCAACATGGATCTTCCTTTTAACAGTTACTTATATGCTTTGAAGTCAGAAGGCAATACTTTTTTGGGGAATTATAATAGTGATATAAGAGAATGTGTAAGAAAAATAGAGGTTATTATCAAGTTTGTAGGGAATATTTAGATATAGAGCAATAAACAAAATTGCCTATGAAATATTATAAAGAAGTTAGATAGGACATTATCAATGTCAAATGATTAATGGAATTCCTTAAGGCCTCGTTTGATTGGCGAGAAAGTAAAGTAAATTTGCAATCTGATTCCTCAGAAAATGAATCTATGGAAAGTAAAGATATTCACATGTTTGGATACTTATAAGAATTCTGATAGGAAAGTTGGGTGAATTCTTATTATAGTGTTTAGTATGCAACAGTATTTCATGGAATATAATCTAATTTTGACTTATGTTTCCATTTATATCCTTACAGATTGAATAAAAATTGAAATCATTAAATAATGTTAATTTGTAATACAAGTTATATTATTAAATGTTAAATTTTTATTTCTAATATTTTAATCATATAATACTGTTATATCATAAATATAGTATTGAAAAATACTAAAAAACATCAACGAGTATAAAGATAAATCTTAAAATTCAAATCAAATATAAAATTTTTTCTAATATTGAAAAAATATAAATAGTGCATTATTATAAAATTTATTATTCTTATTAAATTTATTTTTATTAAAATTATTAATTATTATTATTAATTTTCTACTAATTATTAATTTTAGTATTACCAAATTTATTATTTTTATCAATTACATTTATTATTATGATTATAATCATCATCATCATCATCATCATCATTATTACTACTACTATTACTATTATTATTATTATTATTATTACTACTACTACTACCACCACCACCACCACCACCACTTTTCTACTTATTATTATTCTTATTATAATAAATAATAATAATAATAATAATAATAATAATAATAATAATAATAATAATAATAATAATTGATAAAAATAATAAAATTAATAATTAGTAGAAAATTAACAATTATTATTATTTTTAATATTATTATTATTTACTTTATTATTCTTATTTATTATTATTATTATTATTATTATTATTATTATTATTATTAAATTCCTTATTATTATAAAAGAGTTGTCGTAGAGTT
>JAOSBN010000005.1:40127169-40143761 GCA_027563595.1 Erythroxylum suave | reverse complement strand
TATTATTATTAAATTCCTTATTATTATAAAAGAGTTGTCGTAGAGTTGAGAAAGAAGGAAGGGTTGAATTGGCTAGTGTATTTTTTAGATTCAATTCCTGAGGAAAGTAATCTAAATACCAAGAGAGTGGTGAGATTTAGAATCCAAGGAAAGTGCTACTACTTTTCCTAGATTGGGAAAGTTTTTACTTTTCCTAACTACTAAAAAAAAAAAGAACCAAACATAATAATGTAAATTTTAGGGAAAAGATTACTTTCCTAAGCAAGAATCCATTCCAACCAAACAAAGCCTAAAAGTAAAGTGATATTTAGGAATCTTTTAATTATTAAACAATACCCCACTTATTATACAGAACCTATTATATAACCTAGAATAGGTCTATTCAGGTTCAATAACTTTTTACATAAAGTGGAAAGATTTGAGGAGGTAATTTTAAGGGGGCTTTAAACTGAGGTTAATTAGAACAAACTTTTATCTGCTTAAGGAAGATGGGTAAAATTAAGGAAAAACTTAAAGCCTTGAACTAAAGCAAAAATAGAGACACACAGAAAGTGATATTTAATGCAAGATCCAAACTTACTTTAGCCTAAGATACTCAACTCCAAGATTTGTTCTTGCATTACTCTAGGAAGAAAAATAACTTTATTTTCTCACACTAAAGTAGTTGAGAACCACAACTCTCTTTTAAGACAATTATTAAGAATGGTATGGATGAAGGAAGGGGAAAAAAGAAAAAGATTCTTCTCTATCAACTCAAGGAAGAACTACAATAGACTAACAATATTAGCCAAGTAAAATAGGGGGATAGGTTAGAACTAGGAGGTTATCAAGTAGGAGGTATTTAACTTATTTAACAACACCATAGGCTCCAAATTGATTATGATTCCTTGTACACAAAATACAATCATTTACCTTATCTCAATTCACAAATGAGGCAATCTATGAATTATATAAACCTTTTGTTGAGGAACATATAGAAATAATTGTTTTTAAGGTAAACAAAGATAAATCACCTAGCCCTGATGGACTCTATAGATGTTTATTTTAAAAGACCTTTCCATATATAAAAAGGGTTGTAATAGATATGATACTTAAGTTCTTTGTGAATAAGAGAAATGATAAAAGAGGTGAACAAAACCTTTATATGTCTTGTTGTTGAGACTCCTAACCCTCATGTTATAGACTTTAAGCTAATATCTTGTTGTAATTCCTTATGCAAGATCATCTAACCTCTTTTTATCCTGATTAAAACTTGTCCTTTACAACCTTATTAATGATTCTCAAATTGCATCCTAGCAAAGAAGATTAATAAGAGAAAATATCCTTTTGACACAAGAACTTTCTAAGAATTATAGAAAGAAGTACTCACCTAATAATTATACTATCAAAGTGGATTTCTAAAATGCCTTTGACACAATAAACTGGTATTTCATCTTACACATTCCTATTATTCTCATAAAAGGTTGGAAAGGATTAAGGAAAATATATTCCTTGTACCCTTACTTATTCATCTTACGTATGAAGACACTTATAAAGTTTATGGCTCATAATATCAAACAAGATCTTGAGTTTAAATTCCATACTATATAAAAGAAGTTAAATATATTTTCTCTCTCATTTACAGATTATCTTTCATATTCTTAAGGGATACTTATAAATCTTGAAGAAACTTGATGACAACACTTCTTTCTTTTAAGAGGGTTTTTATTTTGTCTATAAATTTAAAACAAATTTTCTTTATAGTTTTAATTGAAGATAAACATTTTTAGGCTAACTATTTGTAATCATAGGCCCCCAGGTTAAAGAACCTCCATTCACTTATCTCAGGATTCCAATTTTTATGAGGGAACTCTTTTATAAAGACTGCTTTCCTTTATAAGAAAAGTTCCAAAGAAGGATGTGCAACAAATCACTTTCATTTATGTTCAAATTTTAACTAATGAACCCTATTATCAATTACCTTCATACATACTGGTATGCTCATATCTTCCTCTTTAAAGGATTAATCCAATCCATTGAAAAATGATAAAGAGATTCTTATGGTCTAGATCTTAAAGCAACTAAATAAGAGCTGAAGTCAAATGAGATGAATCTAGCTTGCCTAAATTAGAGGTTAGTTTAAGAATTCAATCCTTAAAACCCTATAATAGGACTCTAATGATAAAAAAGGTGTGGAGGATTCTCACTTCTAAGGAGGTGCTTTAGGTTATATGGATTCGCTCTTACTTCTTAAAGTGTAAAATTTTTTAGAAAATTAAAATAAAGATCTCCACTTCCTAGTTTATGGTACAAATTTTAAAGTTAAGAGAGCTTCTCTATAGATATATCAAATGCAAAATAGGGAATGGTAGAACTACTTCACTTTGTTTTTATAATTAGAGTAATATATGCCCTTTTAAACTTGTTATATAGAGACATAACTTGATTTAGCAATTTCCACTAGATTCTAAAACCTCCTTTATCATTAACAACCAAAACTAGTTCTAATTCTTTATTAAACTCTTTCCCTTAAAGAGCATTGCACTAAGTTATAAGTAAAATACACTTCCTAATAATCCCTACATATGGCTAATGCACTCATTAGGGAATTTTAATCACAAGTTGTATAAGGAACATTTTAGAATAAAAGGTCAACTTTTCCCCTGTTTGGTAATCATATGGAACAATAAGATGTTGCCTAGAGTTTTGTATCATATATGTTTAATTGTAAAGAAAAAACTTCCTACCTTAGATAGATTGCCACTCCTTTAAATTCAACCTACATTTAAACTATGTAAATTACTTCTTAAGACTCTAAACAATTTTTTTTACTTTGAATGTTATTTCTCATATACTTTTAATATGCATAGACATTAAGGTAGACAAACAGCTCCACACTATTACATTAAAATGCTTTATGTTTAGAATTTGGTGAGAAGTTTAGGGAATTAATCACTTTGAACCTGATATCAAGAATTATGGAATTCATAATGCTCTATGACATCCATTCATTTTATACCCACTGTTTAGGATTTATATATGCATAATTAAGCATATTTATACCCTATATTTGATGTATTTTGCTTCATATTTTATTCTTTTATTGTATATTTGGTACTTAATTTTTTGCAAGTGTGTTTATAGGTTATAATTGCCTTTATGTATCAAATGAAGATGAATTCAGAAGAAGACGCAACATAAACTAAGATTTGAAGAAAAGAAGGGATACACAACCATGCATTAGCCTATTTACTTCTCTCAGGCCATGTAAAATTACAATTCTGGGTATTTTATGTAACACCTAAATCTTATAGAGCATGTACTTGAACGTATCAAAGGCATTCAAGAACATACTCTATGAGAATGTCATGTTAAGACAATCAGAACTGTTCATTACAAAATTTTCCAAATATTAAACACATTTTAAACAAACTAGTAATCATTTTGGCCCATTTTATTTATAAACACATCCTAAGCAAATCAATATTCAATTTAGACCATTTCATTTACAAAATGTATACAGTTATAAATTTCAATACATTATTGAATTCATGTATACATTATACAGTAGTGGCGGAATACAATCCTTAATACAAAATGACTGAATACATATGCTGGTATAAACTGATCTCTGACCACTAAATCATGTCCATTTGCAGTGGCTTTACTCTAATTAGTTTAACTAGATATCCCTTGAACGTGAAAGACAAAGTTGCAATTTTGGTGAGTTTTGCGAACTCAGTAAGTGAATCATCATTGATGTGCTTACTCATATCAACACATAACAATTCATAATTTACATTTAATTCACAGATAAATCATATCAACAATTACTAAAACATTTCTTCACATTTCCTTATTTTTCACAAATACAATATATGTTCAATCAATTATATTACACTTATCAGTCTTATATGCAATTGATCATAAGACTCCGTTTTCACTGTTAATTGTTATGACTGAGCAACTTTTTAACTGTCCCATATCTATTGTAGATACCGAGCTTATTGATAACTATCCTATATCTGTTCGAGATATTAGGCTCATTTTATATTGTGAGCCTGTGGCTCTTATATACATTTCTGAGCTTTATGCTCTTTTACTCTGGTCATTACTTTCTTTATTTGATCATGTATATCATGTCATGAAATGCATGAATTCACATATATGCAATCAATCACTTTCATTCATCAAAGACCGTCACTTTAACATTTTCATCAGATCTATGTCCAGCATTCAATGTTTCATTAAGAACACTTATTTCTTCTCATTCACATTCAATCAAGCACTTCTAATGCAACATCAATTGTCAAACTCCTCGGACTATCAATGTTTGGAATCGTCACATTCATATTTTTATTAGTTCAGTAATTGAAATTCAATCAAATATAAGTCATTCCTAGTGAGAAACACTAGGTTACTCGCCGTATGGTCCCGATTAGCCATTGCTTTCATGATATGGAAACATCTGGATAGTGATGTTCAATCTTATGTATCTATGTTCAAACAATACACACGTATTTCATATATTATTAATTCGATCAATCATAAAAGTATCAATCATACGTATATATATATCCGAGAGGGTGAGGTGTTACATTTAACCTATGAACCTAAGTGTAAGCTAGACATACACAAACGATGATGTTTAAACGATCAAAAGATGTGAATAAATGAAACATACTTGGAATAGTCAAATTGAGCATAGATCATCATCGTTTGTGTATGTCTAGCTTACACTTAGGTTCATAGCTTAAATGTAACATCCCACCCTCTCAGGACCTGTACTCGACATCCTGTGTGATGTTCGAGAACTTGCCTCACGAGGGTGGAATGCTAGAGCACTCATCATTCAAAAATTGGTATTTTTTTTTGAAACAACGACGAACATATGCGGAAATAATAACCAATTCAGGCCCACTTTTATTCATAAACATTTTCAATCAACACAATACAATCAATGGAATTTCAATAGCCAAATTGGGGCCTATTACAAATACAAAACACTTTATTCATAATATCTTTACATTCCACCATAAAAAACATTGTATACACATTATACAAAAATTTCATAATACATTATTTTACAGAAATCACGGAATACAAATTTATACAAAAAATTAGGAAAACACAAATGCAGGCATGAACTGATCCCAACATCGATTCCTTACTTGTATGTTGTAGGGATACTCCCGTTTGCCTAACGAGATATTCTTCTGATACTACAAATATTTGCAAATTTTGGGTGAGTTTTGCGAACTTAATGAGTGACCATCACCGATGGCTCAACCAGTCACATAACACATAAATCATATTCAAAACATTTTACAGTTCACAATTAATATAATTTAATCATTCAAATTATGCATATGCAGTGTGTATGAGACCCACTTTCCATTTATTATATTGTTGTGACCGAGTGCCTAAACTGTCCTATATAGGGCACATTGATAACTATCCCATATAGGGCTCATTGATAACTATTCCATATTGGGCTCATTAAACGTTGAGCTTAAGGCTCTAAATCGCTTTTGAGCTCGAGGCTCTTTTTTCACTCGTTGAGCTTTAAGCTCTGATTGGTGGCTACTCCGGTCACAACTGCCATTATATTTTATGCATTCATGAAATGAAATGCATCAATCACATTTGCATGATCCCATTCAACCACAATCCTATATCATCGAACCTTAGTCCGGCAATCAACATTAAGTTAAGAATCACATTTTCACTTATATGAAAATGCTCATTCAAAACACATTTATCATCAATTTATGTACACTTAGTTCTTCTCATAAACATACAAGAAACATTTCAATATTTCAACCAAGTATCACAATCATTGGACCTCCTATCCGGAAACCAACACAATCAATCACATTCATATAGACATTCAATAGTTAATCAATACCAAAATTCACACTAAACAAACAATGAAATGAGACCATCTAGGTCTACTCACAGTATGCTCTAGATTAGCAATAGCTTCCAAGATCTGGAAGCATTCGAATGTGTACATTTATCTTGCACATCACAATTATGCAATACACACATTGCACACACATTAATAATTGCACAATTATAAGTATTCCTTTATGCACAATGTGTATGTGGAATATGTACAATGCATGCTCAATGACAATCCTGGGTATCTTTCCATTATTTTCATCACATTATCAATCATATATCAAAAATCACTTAAGTATCATTTGTACTTAAGGTTTATACCTCAAATAAACACTTTGAATCTAATTTCATAACCCAATGAATCATTTCAAATTTTTTTTCCAAAAACTATCATTTCAGATTTTTTTTCCAAAAACTGACTTTTGGGTCAACTGTTCTTAATCAATTAAACAATGCAACTGAAGTAATTTGGGAACACTTTCTTTTTGACAATTGTCATTCTATTTCATAAGTTTCTAATGACACTGAAATCATTCAATTTGGTTTAGTAGTGTAAAAGTTATACTCCAAATATTTTCGGACTGCTTTTATTTTGAGACAATGCCCTATACTCAATTTCCACCCAGAAATTGAAATTCTTACAATCCGATTCATAATTTTATTTCTTCAGATAATTTGTATCCTTATGTCTCTAGTTTACTCAAAATAAAAAATCATCCCAATCGGATAACCACAGGTCAAGATATCATCAAAATACCAAATCATGTTTTGTGCTAGAAAGTTTGCTGCGGCGACCCAAAAAAGTTCGCGTGAAATCTTAAAAGTTAGTTGTGGTAAACTCCGGAGTTGGCCGCGGTGAACTTTGACAGAGCATACACAGATCATGTTTCATTTTCTAGCTTTTCCCAACATCTCTACCTCAAACCTCTATAACTTTTGATCCAGAACTCCAAAAATTACAAATTTTATATCAAAGGAAATCTAAAAGAAAGATCTACATCTTTTATACAGACTACTTTGTCAAAATACATCTATATTAGTATAGTAAATTTGTGGAAGTTTCAGATGAAAATTTTAACTCTATTACTATTCATTCCCAGAAATTCTCATACTTCATATCAATTTTTGAGACTATTAACGACATAATTAAAATTTGGTGTCTTCATGAAAAATATAGCCATATATATTTAGTTTAATCAAAATAAAGAACCATCTTAATTAAACAACTCTAAAAGAAGTTATGGCTAAAACACTGAAGAATATGCAGTGAACATTGTCCAGATTTTCAAACTTCCAACTTTTACATCTAACTCATCTTATACCTAGATTATCTCTTCCATTTCATTTCCTTATCATCCTCTACCCAATTCAACTTAATATCATTCACAAACCAATTCACTCACTCAATCCAACATTATGTCATTCCCTAATCTATTATCCTTCAAAACACAAGCAAGACATGAATCTATCCCCATTTCTCATCCACGTTTTTAGCACATACCCATCCTCATATCATGAACATCTAACTCTTAATTATCATCAAACATGCTCCATTCATCAAAGCCATGAAGAGTAATAGGTTACTTACTTGATTTAGCTTCAAAGCTCCTTCAAATCACCAAGAAACCCTAGCTTCTCCCCATACACGACCTTCACCTTTTTAAGGGGGAATAGGTTGGTTTTCTTTAGAAACAAGAAGAAGATAACAAGTATTCAAATGGATAGGAGTGGAAGAAGACAAGGTTCAACTTTGAGGCTTGGGTAGTAAGTGTCGTTATTAAGGAGAGGAAGATGAAGGAAAACAAATGAAGATGATGAAGAAATGGAACTAGTGTCGTGGGTGACAAGAGAAAGACCACCATTTGGTCTTTCTTTCATTAATTTTGTGACTTAACATGTGCTATGGCAAGTGACAAACTTGTCACTTGCCACACGCCACTCACTCATGGTCCCTTCTTGATCTTTTAGTAAGCTAGTCCATTTGCCTTCAATTTCTAATCCAATTGTCTCTAAATTTTCAATGACATAAGTCATTAAATCCCAAAGTCCTTTATAAAAATTTCCATTGCCATTTGACCCTTATTTGTACTACTATTCATCAATTGTTCTGCCACTTGGCATTTTTCCTAATCCAAAAATACCCTTACATTTCAGAAAATTCTTTAATTTTCTCCAAAAATTCTTATTCACTACTTATACATTCCCACTCAATTTTTAAGACACAAAACTATAATTCGCATTATATTCATATTAAAACAATCATTTATACCTGAAAAATGTCGATTGAGTGCATGAACAATTATTTTAATATGTGCAATAATCAAATTCATATGTGTGTGTAAGCTAACATTATGCATGAGCATGTAATGCAATTTTCTTAATCTCTCTTTGATCTCATATGTACCAAATTTTAACCTTTAGTATGGGAACGGGATGTTACATTTCTCTCCTCTTTAATAAATTTCATCCTCGAAATTCTTATCTGATTGATCAGGAAGGCAGGGGAATTGTTTCCTCAAATACTCCTCCATTTCCCATTTAACTTTACCACTCGAATAACTTCTTCCAATTGATAATCAATCAATCCTCTACTCATTTCTTCCGATGTCACACTATCTTAACTGTTTCGTCATTATATTTCAGATTACTCATTTTTTTTCTTTTCGTAAGCTGTCAATACATTTTTGTCAAATCATATCATTATTTCTTAGCGTATTCTCCTATCTCACATCATAATTATGAGACATCTTTATTGATAATACAACGTATAAGTTACTGGTCTTATGCTCTCAATAACTTCATGTGGACCAATGCAATTCGAGTATAGCTTATCCTCTTTCCTAATCTAAGCAAACTTTTTCTCAATTTACGCATACCTTGGCAAGTTGATAATCTCAAAGATATTCCATCTTTCGCTTGATAGTTCACATCTCTTTAGTGCTAATACACTCAACTCTGATGTCTATCACATTATGTTCCATAACCTCGATGTTGATCCACCAAATTTCATTTATCTTACTTGAATCACTTAGTTTTTGACACAGATCAATTTCACTAATCAACAGTATCTCAAATCAATTCTAGCCTTCAACCATTTTTTTGGCCCTGTTCATTTCATTGTAAGGGCAAACGACTCTTTTTGTTGTACAATGCCTCATAGAGTAATTCTAATGATGTCACTATGATAATGATTGTTATACTATACATTGACCTCATGTTCCTATGAACTACCAATTAAAAGCTTTAAGCATATCTCCAACATGTAAGACTGTTGGTAATCTAATCATTCAGTCACTTGATTCTACATTCTTAATCGTTAAATGCTGTTTATACGAATCCCTACTAGGATGTCTAGCCTAAGTTGTTACTTGCCTTCTCTAATAGTCTCATTGCTCAATCATCTTTACTGGGTACACATACTCTTTAATCAAAAAATATCAATTTTCAATCAAACTCAAATTCGGATTCATTTTTCATTTTCTTAGTAAGATTCACAAATTCTGAATTCCCAACTTAGGCTTTGCTAATCTTTTCAGGTGAAGTTGATCTTAAATTCAATAGCTAATAGTACTTTGGTTTGCCCAAACTTCAACTCGACATTCTATGCTCTTCATTGCACTTGGCTTTGTAACCTTAATACCTGAATTTGTGTTACACAACTTTTGAATTTTTTTCCCATTTCATGAATCAAATTACAACATTAGCTTTACTGGGAAAGTACTCATTTGCTTAATCAAAATCTTCAAGTAACTCTATCCATTGTGTCAGTCTCGTATTCAATTCTTTCAGACTCAATAATTATCTCTTACTTTAATAATCTATATAAAATCGAAAATGCTTCATTGTACTTACAGTGTCTCCAAGCTCCTCAGTGCAATTACTATTGCAGCAAATTCAAAATCATGTATCAAAATTTAATTCATGAGATTTTAATATTTATTTGTCTCCAGGCATATGAAATCGCTTTATTATGCGGCATTGGATTTTATTCTAATCTCTTATACAAACATCATTGTATACTACAAAATCTCCAAATCCAGTGAAATAATTATCATTGATTTTTTACTTCCTCAAAATTCTTTTTACAATTATCAGTCAATATGATCGACATATTTTTCCTCATAAATCTCGTCAAAGGGCTAAGATCGGTAAAAACCACCCCTTAACAGTCTCTAGTAGTATCCAACATACAATTAGTTCTAAAGAACTCTGAATCTTGCATATATTCCTTGAAATTTCTTACTTTATCATCACGTTTACTTTTCTTTAGGTCTCCTAATATGCCATGTTCAGATATGATACAACCAACACACATTTTATTTGATCAAGCTAAGATTCCTTCTCATTAAACTTGGCATATAATTATTCCTACTTCCATGATATGCAAGATTTCCTTAAGTATTCAAAATGTTCTTCTCCACTTTCAAACACATTCGATATATCATCTATGATCATAGTCACTAATCAATCCAAACAAAATTGAGACACTTTATTCTTCAATACTATAATACTGTTGTTAACTCCAACAAATATAACCCAAATTTCCTTATGCCTGTGAGTTGTTCTCTTAATTCTTTAAGAATCTAACTCCTCAATGAGGTAGTATTATCTCATGTAATTTTCGATTCTTCCCAATTGACTTATTTTTCTCGAATCAATTTTACAATTCATTTTATTTCCTCTAATTTCACATTGACTTGTTCTAACGTCTACTCATTCTTACTAGTTCCTCCACACATTTCAATTTATTTGCAATCTTTACTTCCTAGATTGGTAACACATTCCTTAGATCTAATTTGTATCTCCTGTACATAATTGCACGGAATATAGTTTGAACCTCAATTCCTTTAGCAATAGTAGTAGTATTATCTTCAATTCAAGTATCAATAATGCATTCTTTTTTCTCACAACTGAGTCTCTTATCTATCTTACTCCAATATTCACTTTTGATTCATTACATATTCATTTCTGATTTGTTCTTTCATTGATCATTCTTAAATTCAATCACCTGATCAACTTAACCTAATTTAGGGAAACTCTTCTTTGAAAGAAGATTTCTTACTATTTTCATGGATACCACTCATGAAATTCTTATCAATCAACTGTCTTCACCATTATTTGTCAGCCATTCTTAGTACCTTAAGAAGATCAATTTTAGCTACTCATAATATCTCATTAAGATCAATTTATGCTATAACTCATATGATCAAAACATCATTTTTAATAAGGCTCATTAAAGTGTTAAGCAAATTATTTACTCTAATACCTTGGTATATACCATCAAAATTATTGCATCTTATCTAGAGATGTATTTAGGACAACTCACCAATTAGTTGCATATGTTAAGGATACCTTGATCTCATTTGATTCTAGGCAACACTTCCCCTTTTATGCCTATCCTTGATCGTGGGGATTATGCTATGATCGTGTCCTTCTTCTTTTTCCTCAAATTCTTCATATATGGTAACATCATTAACAATCTCAATTCATTCATAATTCATCACTATAAGCACTTTCATGTCTTACTCTAACTCATTTTAGACTTTAAACTATGGGAACTATGATCAGTAATTATTCAATAAGACACCGATTGCTTCCTATATCATCTCCACACATATAATACACACATGCTTAATATTTTCACTTGTCATGGTGATCCCATTATCAGATGTGCACTCACACAGGCAAATTAACTTAACCTTGACAACTTTTTCATTTACCGTTATCATCGTCTCACCTTTCAATTTCCATTATTTTGTCAAACCTACATATGTTCACAATGAATTCAACATATTTTCACATTGAGTCATAAACTCTTATTACGATAATCAAACAACCATTCCAAGCCCAATTTCTGCCTCTCAAAGTCATAGAAAATTTTGTTTTCATCTAACTTTGTCTATACACTTTAAATCTTGTCATTTTACCATATCTCTATTTTCCTCTATCAATCCATAACAATATATTTACATCTATCCCATATTCAAGGATATATTACTGCAGTACAACATTGATGTCATATTCCATAATACTTGCGCCAATACCATTGTGTTAAATCTTTAAATGTTATATCTAGTCATATACTATCTCTTATTTCTTGATATCCTTTAACCTTCCTTTTCTCACATTATGATAGATTATCATTCTTTTCAGTGCTTCTAACAACTCAAACTCTTAACATATGCTTACGCGTGTGAAT
This sequence comes from Erythroxylum suave, assembly GCA_027563595.1. Lineage (NCBI taxonomy): Eukaryota > Viridiplantae > Streptophyta > Magnoliopsida > Malpighiales > Erythroxylaceae > Erythroxylum > Erythroxylum suave. Next base: position 40,131,679 of record JAOSBN010000005.1, on the reverse strand, counting down.
CATATGAATGCAACTCAGATTAGGGATCAGTTGCTACTGCCTGCTATGACAAGAAAAAAATGCATGTACCTTGACACATTTTTCAGAAAACGCCCGTGTAAGATGGTAATTCTGGGCTCTGATACCACATATGTAACACCCTACCCTCTTGAGACCCGTACTTGATATCCTATGTGATGTCTGAGAACTTGCCCCGTGAGGGCAGCATTCTAAAGCACTCATCATTCGAAAATCGGTATAAATTTTTTTTTGAAACAACGACAAACATATGCGGAAATAATAACCAATTCGGGCCAACTTTTATTCATAAACCTTTTCAATCAACACAATACAATCAATGGAATTTCAATAGCCAAATTGGGGCCTGTTACAAATACAAAACACTTTAGTTATAATATCTTTACATTCCACCATAAAAACCATTGTATACACATTATACAAAAATTTTGGAATACATTATTTTAGGAAAACAGAAATGCAGACGTGAACTGATCCTGACATCGACTCCTTACATGTATGCTGTAGGGATACTTCCGTTTTCTTAACGGATATTCTTCTGATCCTAAAAATATTTGCAAATTTTGGGTGAGTTTTGCGAACTCAATGAGTGACCATCTCGATGGCTCACCCAGTCACATAACACATAAGTCACATTTCACATTTCATAATCAATATAATTTAATCAGTCATATTATGCATATGAAGTGTGTATGAGACCCACTTTCCATTTATTACTTTATTGTGACCAAGTGCCTAAATTGTCCCATATATGGCTCATTGATAACTATCCCATATAGGGCTCATTGATAACTGTCCCATATTGGGCTCATTAAACGTTGAGCCGAAGGCTCTAAATCACTTTTGACCTCGAGGGTCTTTTTTCACTCGTTGAGCTTTAAGCTCTGATTGGTGGCTACTCTGATCACAACCGTCATTATATTTCATGCATTTATGAAATGAAATACATCAAACACATTTGTATGGTCCCATTCAATCACATTTCTATATCATCGGACCTGAGTTCGACATTTAACATTAAGTTGAGAATCACATTTTCACTTACATGTAAATGATCATTCAAAACACATTATCATCAATTTGTGTACACTTAGTTCTTCTCATTCACATACAAACAACACTTAAATATCTCAACCATACATCACAATCATTAGACCTCCTGTCTAAAAACCAACAGAATCAATCACATTCATATAGACATTTAATAGTTAATCAATACCAAAATTCACACTAAACAAACAATGAAATGAGACCCTCTAGGTCTACTCACAGTATGCTCCAGATTAGCAATAGCTTCCAAGATCTGGAAACATTCGAATGTGTACATTTATCTTGCACATCACAATTATGCAATACACACATTGCACACACATTAATAATTGCACAATTATAAGTACTCCTTTATGCACAATGTGTATGTGGAATATGTACAATGCATGCTTAATGACAATCCCGAGTATCTTTTCATTATTTTCATCACATATCAATCATATATCAAAAATCACTTAAGTATCACTTGTACTTAGGGTTTATACCTCAAATAAACAATTTGAATCTAATTTCATAACCCAACGAATCATTTCAGATTTTTTTCCAAAAACTAACTTTCGGGTCTACTGTTCTTAATCATTTAAGCAATGCAACTGAAGTAATTTGGGAACACTTTCTTTTGAGAATTTTCATTATATTTCATAAGTTTCTAATGACACTGAAATCATTCAATTTAGTTCAGTAGTTTAAAAGTTATACTCCAAATATTTTCGGACTGCTTTTACTACGAGACAATGCCCTATACTCAACTTCCACCCAGAAATTGAAATTCTTACAATACGATTCAGAATTTTATTTCTTCAGATAATTTGTATCCCTATGTCTCTAGTTTACTCAAAATCAAAAATCATCCCAGTTCAATAACTACAGGTCAAGATATCATCAAAACACCAAAGCATATTCTGTGCTGGAAAGTTTGTGTGAAATCTTAAAAGTTGGCCGCTATGAACTCCTGAGTTGGCCGTAGTGAACTTCATCCTTCAAGTTGGCCGCGGAGGACTTTGACAGAGCATTCGTAGAACATGTTTCATTTTCCAGCTTTTCCCAACATCTCTACTTCAAACCTCCATAACTTTTGATCCAGAACCCTAAAAGTTACAAATTTTATATCAAAGGAAATATAAAAGAAAGATATACATATTTTATGCAGACTACTTTGTCCAAATACATATATATCAGTATAGTAAATTTGTGGAAGTTTCAGATCAAAATTTTCACTTTACTACTATTCATTCCCAGAAATTCTCATACTTTATATCAATTTTTGAGACTCTTAACGACAGAATTAAAATTTGGTATCTTCATAAAAAATATAGTCATATATCTCTAGTTTAATCAAAATTAAGAACCATCTCAATTGAACCACTCTAGAAGAAGTTATCAGTAAAAAACTGAAGCATATGCAGTGAACATTTTCCAGATTTTCAAACTTCCAACTTTTACATCTAACTCATCTTATACCTAGATTATCTCTTCCATTTCATTTCCTCATCATCCTCTACCCAATTCGACTCAATATCATTCACAAACCAATTCACTCACTCAATCCAACATTATGTCATTCCCTAATCTATTATCCATCAAAACACAAGCAAGACATGAATCTATCCCCATTTCTCATCCACGTTTTTAGCATATACCCATCCTCATATCATGAACATCTATCTCTTAACTATCATCAAACATGCTCCATTCATCAAAGCCATGAAGAGTAATAGGTTACTTACTTGATTTAGCTTCAAATCTACTTCAAATCACCAAGAAACCCTAGCTTCTCCACATACATGACCTTCACTTTTTTAAGGGGGAATAGGTTAGTTTTCTTTAGAAACAAGAAGAAGATAGCAAGTATTCAAGTGGATAGGAGTGGAAGAAGATAAGGTTCAACTTTGAGGCTTGGGTAGTGGGTGTCCTTATTAAGGAGAGGAAGATTGAGAAAAACAAATGAAGAAGATGAAGAAATGGAGCTAGTGTCATGGGTGACAAGAGAAAGACCACCATTTGGTCTTTCTTTTATTAATTTCGTGACTTAACATGCCGTGTGGCAAGTGACACTTGTCACTTGCCACATGTCGCTCTCTCATGGTCCCTTCTTGATCTTTTAATAAGCTAGTCCATTTGCCTTCAATTTCTAATCCAATTGTCTTTAAATTTTCAATGACACAAGTCATTAAATCCCAAAGTCCTTTATAAAAGTTTCCATTGCCATTTGACCCTTATTTCTACTACTATTCATCAATTGTTCTGCCACTTGGCATTTTTCCTAATTCAAAAATACACTTACATTTTAGAAAATTTTCAAAATTTCTCCTATAATTCTAATTCAGTACTTATACATTCCCTCACAATTTTTAAGATACAGAATCATAATTCACATCATATTCACGTTAAAACAATTATTTATACCCGAAAAATGTCGATTGAGTTCATGAACAGTTATTTTAATATGTGCAATAATCAAATTCACATGTGTGTGTATGCTAACATTATGCATGAGCATGTAATGCAATTTCCTTAATCTCTCTTTGATCTCACATGTACTAAGTTTTAACCTTTAGTATGGGAATGGGATGTTACATTAAATATACTTGATTATTTTAATGTAATCAATCAATCATTCACCAATGTTACTCTAGCATTATATGATCACATGATATCCAAACTATCATTCATTCTTACTTGATACACATTGCTCATCTCCTTTGAATCACATTTGCATTTCTATGAACACTTTCATTCCAACAATAATCTCTAAATTTCCAGATTTTGTTTGATTAATATCAACCATCCACGCTTAGGTTATAACCTTGATTATCATCCTAAACATATCAACATTTAATCAAAACAGTAGATCAAAACGGATCTCCATATTCAGGCCATTCTCGAACCTCCGACATTTATCTGCCTTAGTAGGAATCAAAACAGTAGCATAACCCATGAGCTCATTGAATCTCACCTCATACTCAGCCACTGACATCCTGTCTTGTATTAACTCCAGAAATTCTTGCATCTTCATATTGAGATAAATCTTGGGCATATAATTATCCTCGAGAGCCCTCAGAAAATCCTCCCACTTCAACTGGCAAGGCCTGATGATACTGCCCGGACCAATCTTCCACCACTGATAAGCTGGGCCCTGTAAGAGAGACTCTACATAATCGAACCTCTCATTAGGTTCGCAATCCATATGATCGAAGACTCTCTCAATCCTCCTAAGCCATCCCTCAGCCTCAGCAAGGTCTGTACTGCCATAAAAATCCACAGCTCCCTACTTGCGCAGCCTATCATACCTCCTCTCTCGTCTCGCGGGAACTTTAGGAGGCAACTCCTCAAATTGAGACACCGAGGACTCCCTACTAGCTCCAACTGATCCTTGGTCAGCTGGTTGGTCAACTTGATCACCTAAAACGGATGACCTATACCAAACAAGAATTTCGATCAA
>JAOSBN010000005.1:40114984-40127069 GCA_027563595.1 Erythroxylum suave | reverse complement strand
ATATGAATGCATGAACATAGCTAAACAATTTTAAACACTCCTAACCCATTCCAAATTACTATCTTACCCTTCCCATCAGTGATGGGATGTTACATTCCCACGATCATGACAAAAACTTATGCAACTAACCACGATTACGGGGACTTTGCCATCATCATGACATAACCCAAATTTACTAAGCCATGATCGTGGGGGCTATATCACGATCATGCTCTACCTTTTCTCTTTCTTTTTCTCATGAGTTTCACAACATAAATAACATCATTAACACTCATATTTTTCCAGAATTCATGTCCATTTATGAAACTTCATTTCTCGCTAATTTAACTACCATATTAGTTGGATTTAAAACTCACAAAACCCTACTCAACTGATCCATCGCCATTCAATTAATCCTATCATATATAAATTAGTAACTTTTCCAGATTTTATCTCATTCATAATATATCAATAAATCATCCCCATAGTTCATCATTTAGACTTCAAAACCTCATCATTCTCACCTCATTTCTGACTTATAAACATCTATGAAATAAATCATAAATCATTGTTCATCAACCATTCAAAAACAGAACATATCATCATCATTCTTTATCATTCACTGCCATCTTAGTTCTTCTCATTTCAAGAACACTATATTAGTCTTTTCTTTAACATAATTTCACCTTTATTATACCTTAACTCCTAATCTATTTTATCTACATAATAGCCTATAATCTATGGTTTTCATATTCTCAAAATGAGAACACAACATATACATTAATTCATCAATTTTCTACACTCATTATCAAGACAAAAACGGGACCCAAACACATCTCTTTATTCATCAACTTTGAATTCTCATTCAAACACCATTTTCATAACCAATCTATCTTTAAAAAGTCTTTAACACAACTTAAAATCTGTTTTTGATCATTTATATTGGAAACAAAACATAAACCTATTTATTTCTACTTCAAAGTTCAACATACTTCAACTCCACTATCATGATGATTTCATCTCTAATTATCACCATAAATTTTTCATTTAAAACAACCGATGAAGCTTGATGTATTACTTACTTGTTTTATCTTAAAACTTCTTCAAATCACCAAGAAACCCTAGCTCCCCTTGCTGCACGATCATCAACTTTCATAGAGGAATGGGTTGGTTCTTTTAGTAACAAGAAGAGTTAACGAAAGATAGAAGTAGCAAGGTGCAAATTTTTAGTAAAGATCAGCATTGAGAGTGTTGGTGAGGGTGAGATGGTCATGAGTGTGAAGAAGAGAGAAGAATGAAAAATGGAGAAGAGAGCTTGTAGAAATAAAATGAAAGACAACTAAGTCTTTTAAATGAGAGTATCATGGGAAAGATGTGTGGCAAGTGGCATGACACTTGTCATTTACCACATGTCACCTTAATGTGGTTTCCACTTAGCTCTTTTAGTAACTAGTCCATTTATCTCTAATTTTCAATCCAAATTATCACCTAATTTTCTATGACACTTGTCACTAAATCCTAATGTCACTTGTCAATTATTTCTACTATCAATTGGCACTTATTCTACTAACATGGATTAATTTGTCTTATCACTTGGCATTTTTTTTCCTAGTCAAAAAATTCCCATAATTTCATAAATCTCCCAAATTTAACAAATAAATTCTAAATCATCAATTATAATTCATTAACCAATTTTCAAGACATAAAATTTTCAATTCACTTTATAATCATTTAAAAATCATTCATACCTCGAAAAATGCCAAATGAGTGCATATATAATTTTTGCAATATGTATAAAAATCAATATTCATATATGTGTATGCTTATGTTAGTGATATGCATGTAAATGCAGAGCACTACACCTATTCTCTATGCTATTTCTCTTATATCATGGTTTAGGATCCTATGTCTTAGCCCTTAGTACGAAAATTGGAGATTACATTTTAAGTTATACACGGTTTAGTTTACGGTAGTGTATCAAACCCATGCATCACCCAAATCCCTAAAAATTAGTATAAAAAATGTGTTCAAAAATAAAGAGCAGAGACTTTGAGAGGCAACTCAAGGGGAGATTTAATCCAGAGAAGTGGAAAACACGAAAAAAAAATCCTCAAAAGATCTAAGAGAATAGAAGATCAAACCTCTCTACCATACAAAGAACATTCGATGGGAGATAAAAGGGAGATTTAGAATTATGAACATATTATTTTCTATTTGTTATTTTTTTATTTATGTTTGATTTCATTTTCTATCAAGTGTAACTAGATTTCTTTATTGTCCAGGTAAGATGAACCCTATGTTTATGCTTTAACATGTTTTGATTCTTTTATTTAATGCAATTGTTTTGATTGATCTATTGTGTTTCCATTACGTGTTTAATATACGTTCTATTAGATTCGAAATATTAGATCATAATTTGATTTCATAATATAAAGATTGACAAATCCTTGTATGAATGGATCTATCATAATTGGAAAGAGTTGATTGCAACCATAGAGATAGGATGACATAAATCCTTCATATTAGGGTCAAACCTAATAACGAAATTCACAATTTGGTAAAGCAATCTTGTGAACTTTAACCTGAGTAATTAGATTGATATTTTAAAGGTTATTTGTTATTAGAATTAGCATACCATAGGAATTTCCATAGTTTAATAGTCAATAAAACAATTTCCTGATAAAAGATCAACTAGTTAAGGGTTTTTAAAGGATTTGAAACTGAGATATTGATTCTCGATATAAGTAATTTCCTAAGTGAGATTTTATTTCTCTATTCAATATTGCTACCTACTTTATTTTATTTGCTTAATTTTTGTTTTCTTTAATTAAAATCAAAAACAAATTTGTAAACTAAATAAAAGGATAACGGTAACTACTAGTATTCATCATGTTCATGGAATTCACCTGTACTTGCTTGTACTAGTTATAGCTACGTCGTGCACTTGCAGTTAATTCATAATTGACACATATATAAAAATTAAATTAAGTTTTTGGCATCGTTGTGAAGGATTTTGATATTAGGAAAACTTGAATTCTATTACTCTAGTCATTATTTATATTTATTTTATTTTATTGTATCTTATTGTATTTTTGGCTTATTCATTTAATTGTCTTTTGAACTTTTCTATTTTACCTTTGATTTGTGACTTATTTTTTAGAAATTGAGATCTAAATTTATAGTTATAACTCACAATGGATAAATGAAGCATATGGTACTTCTAAAAGAAGTAAAAAATGTCTTCGAAATCTATAACATCACCATATGGCAGAGAGAGGTTTCTTCATATATTTTGGAGGTTCAATCTATGTCAATACCGTGTTGTGACATTTATAGGAGTATTTATTATAATCATGAATTTCAAGCACCAACTTATATATGGGAGCAACTAAGAATATACAGTGGTACATTGTACGCGAATAATTATAATTTAAAGTGGAGTAACTCTTATGCCTATGGATGGAATGATTATGCTCTAGCTAAAAATTTACAACACCAAGCATCTCTAATTAACGAGCCAACTCTGGAAGACATGATGGCTGATTTAATTCAAGAATCAATCATGAGGCATCAGGAAATAGAGGCTCGTATCCAAAATATGGCTAATTGAATCAACCAACTGGCAAAGATAATATCTTATGAGATACATGAGAGTTTTCCTAGTCTTACTTAAATATATCTTAAAGAATTTGGAATGGCAATCACTATTGGGAGTGTAAAGAAGCTTCTAGAAGAAGACGAAGATGGAGACTCTATCTAAGAAGAGGAAGTAAAGAAGAGATAACTAAAGAAGATAAGTTAGAAACCTCTATACAAGAGAAAGAAGGAGAAGAATGGATAGAGGTGGTTGAGGAAGAAGTAACGAAGGAATCAAGGAAACTACTAATGAGGTGTTGGTAATAACCTTAAATACAAATGGTTCCCACTTCCTCAAAGACAAATTGTTTGAGTCAACCGATGATTCAAGGATTTTTTTATTGCCTCTTAATATTTTGTCATTAAAAGGGGAATTAATGCATGAAATTAGATTTATTAAATGATAAATTATGTCCTTGTTATTATCTTACAATAGATGGCTTACTTTTATGCCACAAAACCCTTATACAGAGAAATAGTTGGAAGCAAGCTAGTGATCATAGACCCAAGATGAGGTTAAACGTGAAAGTTACATCAAGCTAACGATGTTAAAGAATCGCTATATGGGAGGCAACCTATAATTTAGTTTTAATTTAATTTTCCATATTATTTTGTTTTTGCTTTTATGTTAGCATAGGTTTTAATTAATTAATTTTTGTTTGATATGTTTTAGGATTAGAACATTAATCGTTTTTACAAGATTTTGCATGATTATAGCATTAGGGTATGTGTGTTAAAGGTTTAGAACTCTAATGAGCACACTTTTTAAGTTTGTTCATATATTTTTGAAGCTGCACATGTTTGTAAAGAGTCAGATGCCCTCTAAACACGCAAATGTGTCTTACACAGTTTGATACATGCTTGTGTACCAAATCATGTAAGTCTATAAAAAGATTAAAATTTTGCCATATATCAGACAATGTAGTCTCGCGATACACGTTAAAATGTCCTTATTCCTTCATTTTCCCTATCATCTCCCTCTAACTCCCTGAACCCAATTTGCAATTGCTTTAACTTGTTAAGCATGATTCATTAGGTGTTTGCGTTATTTACGATTTTTTTAGTAAAAAATGCTAACTTGATGATTTTGGGATTTTTAGAGAATTTGTGTGATTTGATGCTTAATTATAGTTTAATAGTTGAATTTAATCATTACCCAATTGTTTTAATGATTCAATTCGATTAATTAAATATGAATTGGGTGAAAATCCAACTTAATTTGTGTAAACTTATGATTATTGCTCATTACCTGTTTAATTGCAATATTATTGTGTTTAATAAGGTTAATTAGTTTTGTTTGATGTTAACTAAGAATTGGTTTGTTTAATTGCATGGATTTAGTGTTTAACTATATCAATTTGTTAAATTGGCAATTTAGGATTTTTAATTTCTAGGATTAGAATTGTAATTTGACAGTTAAGTTAGTTTAATTTGTTAATTATACAATCTCTAATTTTAATTTTGAGATTAATTCGTTTGATAATTGATTTTCTAATTAAATTTTTTTATTGTTTTATGTGTGTTACTTCACTAATTCTTCCTATTTGTTTAATTTTTAAATTTATTTTCACAATTAATAATTTAGTGAGCATAATCGAATTCACGTGTGGGGAAAAGCGTACCTTCGTGAATCTATATGAAAATTTCTTACACTTGTTTAAATTTGTAGGTAAGATGACAAGATCACGACATGAAAAGGAAACTCTAAGAAAGAGACAAAGAGGAGAATCCTCGACGATAGTCCAACCCCTAAAGAGGTCATGGATGATACTGTTCAATACCAGGGCCTGGGAGGAATAGTATCATCAACTGAATGATAAGAAATTCAGCGCAAATCGATATATTGACTGGGAGGCACTAAAGTAGGTTGACTTAGCCTAACAGGTTCAAGAGCTATTGGATGCAGGAGTTTAGTCCTGATTATTTGAAATCATGGAACCTTTATATGGAGAGCTTACCTTAAAGTTCCTTTCCACATTTTGCATGGAGAAGGGATGTTACGACGTGGATCAACCCAATACAGTCCAGTTCCAGATTATGGGGAGATGCATCAGATGAGTTACACCAAGTTCTCCTTCACGATAGATTTGTACAGTTGGGAGTATGTTGGGACACCAGAGTACCTAACATTACAAACTGATCTTCTGTACGGGTTGTCTTTATGACGCTTTTGGAGTAGGATCAGTACTGAGGATGACTATGATTCGAGCAAGTCCAAGGATACGCTATCTAGTACTCAAATACATTCATGGTATTTTGAGCCATACTTTGAGAGGTCAAGGAGATAGCTAGGGAGTCATCGAGCATGTGGACGTTTACTACTTGTGGAGTATAAGCAAATAGACACCTATCCATTTGGGACATGCATTTGTCCCATTTATTCGGAGTCAGAGTGAAGAGAGGAAGATTGATATAATTTGTATTGGACCTTATGTGATTTGACTGGTACGATGGAGGGGTCTATTCAATATATTACCACTAATGCATAAGATGAAAACCATGTTAATGCCTAATGTAGGAGTGATAAAACACATACATATGGTACATCGATGTCAGAGTCCCACTATAGACATTTATAGACATATTGGAGAACTTGACGAGCCAATAATAGAGGGTGGAGATAAAGAGGAGCCACGATAACCACATTGAGTGCCATCTCAGACCATTGGGATTGCATAAGGGGACTAGAACTAGTTGGTAATAGCTCAGATAGAGAGATAGCAGACAGAGCTTATGGATCGAATGAGTAGGCATGAGACCTCATTTAGATGGATGGGAGATTTACTGTTGCTGATGGCAAACTATCAGGCTATTATCTTCCAGCCCCCATCATCTGGTGCAGGCTCTTCATCATTAACTCCTCCGCATTTTAAAGATCATCAACCTGAGGACCTTTCACCGTCTGACAAGCCATATTCATGGCACGAAAAAGGGAGACGCTTAACTGTTGCATCTTTTCCTTTTCCTTTTTAATAGTGTATTTTTATTCCTTTTCTTTTGTTTAAACATTAATGTCAATGCATTTTTATATTTCTTTTTAATTTTATGTTCTTTTTATCTCTTTTTATTATATTTGGCAAGGCTGTATTCTTCAATTGGATGGATCAAAAACTAGAAAATTTGTCACATTTAGGAAAGTAACACTAACCCTTCTCACTTATTATATATACTTATGTTGTGTACATTGAGACAATACAACTTTAATTTTGGGGAAAGGGCTAATGAATTTCTAACATTTTCTTTAAGCTTTTTATGATCTTGGTTATAAAATTTTATGAATTGATATTTTAAATTAATTAAAATATTTCCATCAATACTATATTTCATTATTAAATATTGATTGAATTGGTATGTAAAAGGATGATAGTTAGAATAGGATTACTTTTCTAAACTTTATTTTGAGTATTCATTAATATAATCAAATTGAATAAAATAGCATATTATTTATATACATATAAACCCATCTTTTTGTGAGCTTTTGAGCCTAAAAGAGAAAATTTTAAAAATTTTTAAGCTCTTTTATTTCTTTCATGAATGTTATCATGCATAATAGAAAGATTCTGGAACTTACATTTATTATACATATTGAGACCATATTTGTTAAATTAGAATCATTGAAGTGATAAAGGAACTTAGATTTAACAATTTTGTTATCCTATTTCTTTAATTATTACCTTACCTTAAAATTATCCTTTAGGAATAACCAAGTTGAGCCTTAGCCTTTTTCATTGATTAAAATTGCATATTAACCTTTATCCTATTTTTATTTGAAGCCTTTTTAATTGTTTTGAACCCTGAAGGTTATTTACATTACATGTTTGTTTGAAACTTGTAAATTTGTTGAAAGGCCCATAAGTTCTTTAATTGTTGTACTAATTAAACTATTGTTGAAAAAATTGTGAATAAGTACCAATAAAGTTACATTAAAATGGCCTGTGTGTATTTGTATCCAAGTTTCATTTAATTTTTTGATAAATTTCCTTCATTTAAACCATTTTCATTATCCCAACCATACCGTAGATAAGCCCTATTACAAGTCTCATAAAAACCTTTTGATTTTTGTTTTTAGTTTGTACATAAGTGTTGGAGATGTGATAATATTACAAGTCTATAGTGAGAATTTATTATGCATTGATTAAGAGTTTTGATACTTTTCACCCTAAACACTTGAGTGCAGTAAGTAAAATCTTGGTGAGGATGTAAAGGTTTATGCTTTTGATTTCAATATGATTATTGAGGTGATTACTATTATTATTTCTTAGGAACTTATTTTAGAATAATTTTACTCTAATTTGATTCAGTATGACATGATGATTCATATTATAAATGGACAAATAAAGATTAATGAAAGATAGATGTTGTAAGATTTATAATTTTGATTATGGTTTGACTAAGGACAAGCAAAAGTTTAAGTGTGGGAATGGTTGATAGATGCATAACTGATCATATTTATACTCTATATTTGATGTATTTTTGTTTGGTATTTCATACTTCTATTGTATATTTAGTACTTAATTTGCTCCAAGCGTGTTTATAGCTTATAATTTCCTTTACAGATCAAATGGGGAAGAATTCAGATGAAATTGCAGCATAAAACAGAGGTTTGAAGCAAATAAGGGATACACAGCTGTGTATTAGCATGTGTACTTCTCTTAGGCTATGCACAATTATAAATTCTAGTTATTTTGGGTTATACATGGTCTAGTACACGACCATGTATTAGAGTATGCATCATCCAAAACCCTAAAAATTAATATAAATGTGTTTAGAGGCAAAATAAAGACAAGAGACTTTGAGAGGTGACTCAAGGTGAAATTTTGACCTAAAGAAGTGGAAAACATAAGGAAAACATCAAACGATCCAAGAGAATACAAAATCACCTCTAACTTGCAAAGAACATTCGATAGTCGAGAAAAAGGATATATAGAATTATTAACTTGTTATTTTCTATTCATTTTTTCTTTTTACTTATGTTTGATTTGGTTTTCTATCGTATGTAACTAAATTTCATTAGTGTCCATGTAAGATGAACCCTATTTTTATGCTTTAACATGTTTTGATGCTTTTATTTAATGTAATTTCTTTGATTGATCTATTGTTATTCAAATTACGTGTTTAATATATGTTTTAATAAATTCTCAATATTAGATCATAATATGAATTCATGACGTAGAGATTGAGAAATCTTTGTATGAATAGATATACATTAATGGAAAAGAGTTGATTGCAACCTTAAAGATAGGATGACATAAATCCTCCAAGTTAGGGCCAAACCTAATAGTGATATTCACAATTTGATAAAACAATCTTATAAACTTTAATCTTAGTAATTTGGTTGATAATCTTAGGATTAGTTGTTATTAGACTCAAGAGAGCTATTAGCATATCATAGGAATTTCCATGGTCTAATAGTCAATAAAACAATTATATGATAAACAGTCAACTGGTTAAAAGGTTTTATAGGAATTCGAAACCTAGACGCTAATTCTCGATATAGAAATTTTCTTAAATGATTTTTTATTTCTCTGTTTAATATTGCTACATATTTTATTGTATTTTCTTAAGTTTTATTTTCTTTAATTAAAAGTCAAACCAACTTTGTAGACTAGATAATATGACAATAGTAACTAACAGTATTCATCGTCTTCATGTGATTGACTCATACTTGTTGGTACTAGGTGCAACTGCACCATTTGAGGTTAATTCATAATTGACATACATAGAAAGAGGCAATCAAACGTTTCTTGGAAGTTAGTCTAGTAAAGGAAACTTTTTGATAAGGGTCCAGAGCTCAGGACTAACAATAAACATAGTTTTAAAAATCCACATCTCTTGTAATAAAGTTTAAAGCTAAATAATCAACATTTTCGAGCTTAGTTACAATGTAAGCTTGTATTTTTCATCTTTCTTTTAACATTACTTAGCCTTCAATATATTCTTTCAACTTTTCAAAAGAAAAAACCCGACTTCTAATCAATTCTACATATTTCATAGTATACCACACATTATGCTTTGAGATTGCTTACTTCCTATTATGATGGTTGAAAAATTAAAGTTGGTGGGATTGAATTTTTAAAATTATTTTTCTACTATAGGTGACCTTTCACCAATAGTGCCCTTCTCTTTTTAAACCTTCTTAATTATTGCTTTATCCCATTGTCTTATACCTTTCCTCTATGATCATAGAAAGAACTAAAGGAAACCATAATCTTGTTCTTGCTAGGACTTATAAGGCTTAAGAGAAATCCCCAACTCCTCTACCTCTTATGCCCCCTCTTACAAATGGGGATGAGTGTTATGATACTAACTCCATTTAGTTTCGTGATTATGCTTTCTGAAAGTTACATGAAAATTGTGTTATCTCCCTCATTAGTCTAGAATAATTCAAAGTATACAATCTTATCCAATTTTTCGTTGATCAAGGCTGGGGATCCTTTCTTCCAAAATCCCATCATATAAGCATAACCAATATTAGGTTATTTTATGGTAATCTTTAGCTTAAAATGATTTGAGGTGAAACCTAATTTTTCTCCAAAATCCATGGTGTTGATATTCATCTGACTTATGGTTTTATAAATGAAATCTTAGGATTCCCATTCTAGAAGGTCCTACCTACTATAGTTATCATACCCAATATAATCTGTAACCTTATTCTGTGAATAGTAAAGTCAAAATCATCTTTGAGATAGTTAGCCAAATAGTGGTCACTAGAAAACCTAAAAGATGGTCATGGCCTCAATGACATTCATCAATATCTTCATTAAGTATAATTTTACTTTTTTCAAATGTTTAGTTTGCTTTCCTCAGCCATGATACTCTTTAGTTCCTCTCCACATTCATGTTAAGAGAGCATAATCATCATATTCTCTTTTTTTTTCAACATAAAGCATTTCCATTAAACAAAAAAAAAACATTCCTCTTGCACTAATTATTAGCCTCATCTTCCAACACTTCAATATTCCTTTTATTAAAGATGAGACTAATTTTAACTTCTTTTTTATTATAGTGGAATTAATTGTAAGAGTTGTCAATTGGTTGATGGTTAAATGACTAAGCCATACCAACAACAGTAGCTTTAACCTCAGCATATGTCACCAGTATGTAGAGCACCCCCATATGATGATGATCTTTAAGCCTCTCCTAACTCTCACTATTGAACTTCTTGCAGATGATGGTATAACTACCTCCCAACTCATCATAAGTCTCCACCTGGTGCTTTTCTAACAACTATTAAACCTCATCTTACGATGCTGTGAAGTGAACTTGACTCCTTTTAAGACATTATGATGTATCAACTTGATGTCTTATATTGATTAATTAATCTCACTTTCCCCCTCTAGCTAATTGATTCTTTGATGTTTTCAAAAAGAGGGAGACTAATTTTATGATATTAGATTCAAGGAAGTGTGATTGGTGTGCATATGATAATTTTTTAATATCTTTTATATGTGGATATTTCTTTTTCTTATTATCGAATCTCACTTACTTAAAATTAAAGATATCTTTTGTTTTTGAAATTGATTTATGTCTTATATATGAATTAAGTGGAGGCTAATCATTATCTTTGTATAGATAGTTACTTATGTGCTTACTCTTATTATTGATCTCTAATATCTCAAATCTTTTATCATCATAGAAAAGTAGAGACTATTATTTTTATGATAAAAAACATAAATCCTTGTAATGAGTTTATTATCTTGATGAGAAGCCTTATAAGAACAAGATGAAATCATATATAACTTAGGAAGGTATTTCGAAGAAAAGATGAAGTTTGCAATTTACAAAGTGAAGAGCAATTCAAGAACAAAAGAAGATCAAGGCATATTAAGGTCATTTTTAACTTTTAATATTAATTATAATCTCACTTTATTAGTTTATAATATTAAAGGCTATCCATGCATAAACATTTTATATCACTATGTTGCATAAGTCTTTACATTCATTAAGAAATATTAAAGTTTATGTTTTTAATAAAAAAAGCCTCTTGATCCTACAAATTCTCTTTAGGGAACATTTTACATGTTGCTTTAATTATAATTTCATGAAACAAATCAAGTTTGAGCTATTAAAGTTATTAAAATCATGTTTTTTAAGATATTGATCTACTAGTGTAGGCTACTAGTTGGCCAGTATAAGTGAAAAATAATAAGTGAGTTTGTTGAAACATTGGTTGATCCATATAATATTGGTCGACCAATGTCCCTCTAAAGGACACATTGGTTAATCAAAATGCTTAAGTGGCTGACCAATGTCTAAAGAACTAGTGAATATATGTATTCATTGCACATTGTTTAACCAATATATCATACTAATCAACTAATTCTTTATAACTAGTTGTTATAATGGTTAGTTTTTGGTTCCAATTGCTAGTAGTGTTGGAGTTATGTAAATAATGCCCTAGAAAGCAAGTGTATTTACATGTAACTTTATCTTCTTCAGTTACAGTTTTGTAATGAAAATATTTATTATT
>JAOSBN010000005.1:40097443-40114884 GCA_027563595.1 Erythroxylum suave | reverse complement strand
TTGCTAAAGGAAAAGATTCAAAAGCAAAGGATTTGGATACAAGAAGAAGGAGAGGATAGCGCAGCGAGGATTTAAAGATGTAGCAAAGGAGTCGGTAATACTCTTCATCTTGTTTATGTTTGTATTATCCTTATACCATATCATGTACGGATTGACATGATGATTTGGATTTGTTGCTTCTGCTGGAAAAATGTTTTCTTAAAAGTTTTGAAATCTACCGTTTCTCCAAATATAGCATGCTTTCTTTTTCCGATCCAACAAGTAGGAGTTCTAAAACCCTATAAATACATTTTTTCCTATTACTTATTGCATAAGAAAAAAGCATTTGGGTGTATTTTACAAATATTTCTAAGTGTTCTTAATCATTTGAGCATTCATTATCTCCAACTGTGTAAGCTTTTAGAATTTTGATATTAGCAAAGTGATAAAGTGAACTATTTTAAATTCTAAGTTTCCGTTGGGGTTTTCTTTTATTATATTTAGGAGTATTCTAAGTGGCATTGAGATTCCTCTTCACCTTGGAGGAAGATTACAAAAAGGTCCCTCTTTGTCAAGTACAGATTATGTAAAGGTTATTTTTCATCTTGAAAGAAGAATTATAGTAGAAATTCAAGATGACTATTAAAAGTGGATATAAGCAAAGGTTGTTTTCCAAACCATTATAAATCAGTTTATATTTATGTTCCTTTACTCTTTACTTTATCACATAACTGCATTGTTAAAATTCATTGTTTTATTTCAAACTTTAATCCTTTAAAATTTGCAATCATTAACATTTTGAATTAGTATCTGTTAGTTACAAAAAATTTAAACAGTTAATTCACCCCTTTGTTAGGTGCCATTAGAGACTTATAAAACTTAAACAAGAATATTGAGTAATTTACTTTTTCAAATTTAATCAAAATACTATAGATGTAAAAGATAAAGTTAACAACTTGCAAATTAAATCTAATGAAAAAGTTATTAAAAATGGAATAAAACAAACATAGATTGTTTAGAACATGAAATAAAATAAACATAGATTGTTTAGAACATGATCTTTTTTATTTTCTTAATTTTTCAAAGAAATAAATTAAAATAAATAAAATTATAGGTCCACAACTGTGAAGATAGGTGAGTGATTTATATCTTTTTTTCTTATTGTAGTTCTCCAATTAGTTATAGTAAGGTTTACACATAAAGGATTTAGTTATTTGTATCCCAAAGGTTAAATGCTTTGATAAATGCTTCATTTTTATAGCCTATACATTGTAATTTTGACTTAAAAAGATTAGTACTTTCATAAAGAAATTTAAATCGTTCTTTTCTAAAAGGTTTCAAACAAACTGGTCACCCTTAACCTTGAAGTTTGCCCTTACCAAATGCACTCATGTTTCATTATAACACGTTTAGTTTATAGGCACATCCTCTTTAAAGATCATTATAGATTTAATACCACTATTAGTTTTCGAGGCTTATTTGAACAAGGTTTGTAGAGTGACATAACCCTTATACATTTGGAAGTATGAATGGATAATTATTAAAAGACAAAAGGAACTAATTCCCCCCTCCCCAAACATTTCTTAAAAATTTTAAGTTAGTCCTAACAATTATGTATGGTATCATGTTACATCTCAATATTTTTAACTAGTACTGATAGCACCATAAATTTTAACAAAATTAAGCTTTTCGTAATATCTAGTATATTGGTCATCAATTTAGTCTATGCTATGTCACACCATCAGATGTTGAAGTTATCTTTAAAATGATTTCTTTAAAAATTTGCTAAATCTGTGATTTTTCACATTAATCTTTTATAAAAGGTTTAAATAAGCCCCTACTATTATCTTTATTACAAATTATGCACCCTATTTAGGGTACAATAAGTATTATTTTAGTAACAATAGGTTGTAAAGAGATACCACAGGTAATAGTAAGGGCTTACTTAGACTTTTTGTTAAACGTTAAGGTACAATCACTTTTGGTCTCATTAAAACTTACATTAAAAGGATAAATTATTTGACAAATATAATACAAGGAGCATAATCAACTTAGGTTATTGTGATACCTTTTCTTTCATTTATAGAAAAAAATTTTCAAAAGCTTGTTGCAAAAGAAACTCTATTTATGACAAATACATGATTGATCATTTCTCTTAAGAAACAGACACTTACCAATATGCCTATTACCAAAGTGAATGTGAAATACAAAAAAGATAAGCTAAATGCAAAATTTTTAAAAAAAGATAAGCTAATTACTTAATGGCAAAGCAATCCTAACCAAGATCTAACTTTGGCACCACTTGCTCAACATATTCTCCTTTACGAATTATGGTCCTAGCAATAAACCAAAACTTACATCATGAAAAGATAGAAAAAGGTGTACATTGCCCCTAACATTTTGTAAAAGGTCTAAGTTAACTCCTATCATTATTTTTTATACCAATTTAAATCTTAACATTTTCAAATTGATATGATTTTCTCCTTAAAACTCAAATCAATTAAGTTCTATTAGATATCCATCACGAGACTATTAACCCATGTCATATTACATACCAACTATGCAAATCTTGCCATATAAATGCCAACGTGACTCATTAGTTTTTTACATATTGTCAATTTTTAATTATTTTAATTTATAAAACTAAAACATTTTACATTATTTGATATAAATGAAAATTAATTTTTATGTAAACCCTAAAACAAGATTTTCCGAGGTTCCTTGACACCCAAATCCCCTTTTCTATATTCGAACACTATACCCCTTTTTATCAATAGTTTAGATAACAAAAACCTAACCAATCTTTATAGTTTTATTCAGAAGTGAAATCCCCTTTTCTATCTTTGAACCCTAACTATTGAAATTTATTATTTAATAAAGAAAGCAAACCCAACACAAATCCACATTATATTGACAAAAAATAAAAGTTAAGATTGTTGTCGAGAATCACGGGGATAGGAGAGGAACCTAGTATTGTTATGTGGAATCGTGATAATTTAATCCCTCATTAACTAAATAAATTAGTTAATTTTCCAATAATCATCTATTTTTATGTTCTTAGTTCATAATCATTTATTTTATTATTTATTTATCTCTAAATGAAATAAATAAAGTGTTCTCTATATGTCATTATTTTTTTAGCATTGCAACGTCAAAAATAGTGGTCCCTCTATATTCTCAACAATTTTAGAGTCAATATTTGTTAAGGTAAATGGCTCCTTTTGCTTAATATTATATTGTTTTATAGCATATGGTGTTTTTTAGGCAAAGCTAGCCCCAAGTTTGGTAGCGGTGGATCTTCTTTTAATGTTATTTTAAGCTTTTCTATTTTCTATATTTATTTTCCATATTCAAATTTCACATATTTTATTTTATTTTTTCCTTTTCCTTTATTTTTGTGATTGCTTTATTATCGAGATTTTTTCCCTGTCATTTATCCAACTTTAGTAATAAAAATTACTTGCATAAATATGGTTAACTATTTTTAAATTTTTAAAAATGAAATAATGTATTATGAAAATAAGAAGGTTAAGCCTTACAAGACTTCCATTGAGAGGTTATACAAGCTAATTGTTAGCCCCTTAATATTACAGGACCCTTTTTGCTAGCCATTAGTGAGTTTTGGCCAATATGCAACATGGATTAGGCATGAGAAACGCATGCCAAAGGAATCAAGCTAACTTAACCAAGTAAACTATGGGGCAGTGATTGGCTTGGTGGCTAGGGTGAGTTGGACTTGCCTAAGGCGTCATTAGTAGGACTAAGGATGAAATGGTGCTAAAATGATGGACCATAGATGAACGAACTAGACTATGGGTGCGTATTGGTCTAACCACACATGAATTGGCTCAGTACTTGGCTAACCTTCACCTTTGGCTGAAGATAATAGGTGACATATCAAAGTTAGTGTGATGAATCATCAAAGAAGTGGGATGATATGGAAAAGAACATGGATGAGGTGTCTTGTAGGCATTTAACATATGTTGCTTTAACTTAGGAATGGGATAGGGGGAAGTTACGTAAGCCACCCATTAAAGTAGTGCCTAAAGTGGTTAGGGACGTCAACCACCATCTAATTTAGTAGCTTAGTGGCCTTAAGATCACTTTCTTATATTATTTCCCAACAAGTCTCCTAAAGACTATAAATAGATCATTAGAGCAAGGCTTTATTCATTAGAGAGAGTTAGAGCTTTGTATCCTTTGTATCAATCGTGAGTAATATAAAGGTTAGCAATTTTGTTGTAAAGTTGTTTGCATCTTTCTCTTCTTATTTTTGTCCATTTTATTGTGTTGTCTAAGTGAATTTCGTGGGTTTACTTTGCCTTTGTGGGAAACACCTTAAACACAAAGGATTTGGTAAGGTTGAGTTGAATTGCAAGAGTTCAACTACTATAATTAGACTTTGGCATATTTTTTTAGCGAACTTGGAGTTTATTATGTAGTCTTTGTAACAGTTGGTATTAGAATTGTTTTGGTGATTCAGTGGTGGATGGTAGCAATCTTACTAACGTGTCACAACGGTGGAAACACTTATTGGTCCTATACCTAATGGTGAAGACGAAATCCCATCTTATACATCATGTTTTGAAGCCTTAGAAAGGTAAGTCCGAGCTTTGCAAAACAAATGGCTGAGTTGATTAAAGCACGAGAGGATGCCAATTTTGAGATGAATGTCCTTAGACGTGTAATTGCAACTGTGGATACAAGACACATTGTGGATACAAGACACATTAAAAGCATCATATTAAAGGTGCGTTAGCCAAAAATTTTTAAGGGCATTTAGAATTTTAAGGAACTTGAGAACTTTTATGGGAGATGGAGTAGTATTTTATAGCTACTAAGGTGCTAGATGTGAAAAAAATAAATGTTTTAGCATTGTATCTTAATGGAGATGCAAAACTATGGTGGAGAACTTAAACCTCTATCAAAATTAGTGTTGGTCATCCTCTTACTGATACATAGGAGAGGATGTAAAAGGAGTTGAGGGATTAATTCCTTCTAAACAATATTGTGTGGTTTGTAAGGGATGCCTTGAAGAGGATGAAGCACGATGGTTAGGTAAAGGATTATATCAAGAAATTAGTTCCTTAATGCTTGATATTGAGAATATGTCAAATGAAGACAAGTCATTTAACTTCATGTTAGGATTACAACCTTGGGCACAAATGAAGTTGCGAAGGAAAAATGTCAAGGATGTTGGGGGTACAATTATGGCTATGCATGCACTTTGGTAGATTTCAAAGTGCCAAAAGAAAACAAGGCCTCTTCCTCTTCTCGAAAATCAAAAAGCATTTACCAAGAAAAGTGTAAAGGAAAGAAGAAAAAAGACCAATGCAAGAAAAAGGAGAATGATCACAAAAGGAAGTTCAAATAAACTGGGCAACAAAAACAAGTTGGGAAATCTTCTAAGAAATATCATAGTTTTTTCTCATGCAGTGGCCCTCACTATGCTTGACACTATCCAAGAAAGGAGAAGTTGAATGCCTTAATTACAAATGCGAATGATGAAAGCAATCACTCAGAAGCTGGGGTAAATCATATTTGCTTATTTGATGCAGTTAATATAGAAGTAAGTCCATTAAAACACCTTACGTATGTTAAGATACAGGTCAATGGAAAGGAACTCACTGCTATGAAGGAAACAGATACCACTCACTCCTTTATTGTGGAACAGCTAGTGTGAAAGTTGAGGTTGAAGATTAATAAGACTTATATAAAAATGAAAACTCCTACAGCGAAAGCACAAGCAGTGGTAGGAACTGCACATAGTGTTCCTTTGAGTATGGGAATTTGACATGGGAAGAGTAACATGATGATGATACCTCTTGAGGATTTTGATTTGATTTTGGGCATCAACTTTCTCAAGATGTCAAAGGTAGTTCTATATCCACATCTTCGAGGTATAATGTTTATGAATGATCAAAATTCATGTTACATCAATTGTTTTAGGTCTAGCAATGGCACTATATATATAAAAAAAGCAATTGTAGCTCATATTTTTACCATGAGTATTGAGAAGGGTTTTTAAAAAGTCATGGAGGCTTACCTTGCAGCCTGTTGAGCAATTTTTAATATCCGCAAGTATACGGATCGTAAACTTGTAGTATTAAAGGTGTCTATCCCACAAAGATATAGTTACAACTAAATGAACCTAACTTTTTCTAAGGTATCAGGATATTAATTGAATGAAAATAGAAAATCAGAATTTTAAAACAATTAAATGAAACTAAATAAATAATCAAATAATAAATGATCTACCACAAATATATGAGGAACATCAAGGATGAAGCTTAGGATTCATTATATCCTTATTTTTCTCCTTAACCTCCATTGATTCAATTACAAGTTGATTCTAGATCTCTTAAGGGATTGACTATTCTTTCTCAGGACCTAATTGAGTAACTCTAATTGATTAAAAAATTTAGATTTTTTTTAACCTCTCAATTCACAAAATCTACCTAATGTTTTCAACTAGTTCTTAAGTGATCTATCGAATGATCTGATTTTCACATAAGGTCTCTCTTTGTATAGTTACCAATTTGATATTTGTGAGACTTATTAGGTCACTAACTCTCATTACCTAACATAATCAGATTGCTTTTAACTCACTCTCTAGATTTATTATCAAAGTATTAACATACCCAAACATCACAACACCAAAAAATTGAATTGAAATCAACAGCAATCAAGTCATAAAAAAACTCAAGAACAAATCCAAATCTGAAAATTAGAGCATCTTAAACGTGAATAACATATTCCAATCCAAGTTACACAACAAAAGAAATAAATAAATAACTTGATTTGAACTCAAACTTGAAATATGGAATTTTTAGATTACTCTTCTTGCTCTTCCTTGCTCTCTCACTTTGGAAGATAATGGCGACCTTTTTTGAGTGTTTTGCACACTTAAATAGTTCTTTCAGCTTCTAGGGTTTACTCACTTAATTTGCTTCCAAAAATAACCCCAAAAAGTTAAAATTACAAAAAGAGTCATGTGTTGGAAAAGCTGAAATTTGCTGGAATTATTGTCTAGGCTCTCTGTCATGATCGTAACAAGATAAGTCACGATTATGACCTGCTTCTATATTTCCAATTCTTCTCTCTTATCCAATTTCCTATTTCCATGCACTCAAACACATATCACACACCTCTTGAAACATAAAATCAAGATCTAAATCATGCTCAAAACAACACAAAAACTTAGAATATAAACAAACAGTAATAATAACATAATTCTAAGCCTATATTAAACAGTAACAATAGCATAATTCTAAGCCTATATTGTAGCGTCCCACTTCCACCGAGCACATATATGTACATCTTGAGGATATTAGGACACACACCTTGTGAAAGTGATGTGCTAGAGTAGTCAAATAGAACTCCTTGCAAATTTTTCTCAAACATCACATGCATTTTTTAAAAAACAATAATCATTAATGGCCCTTTTTTAAAAAAACATTGTCAATTTCAATCACAATTGTCGTAAACAATATACAAATTGTATAATTTCAATAATCATCTAGGCCTAATACAAACACAAAACATATTTTAAGTCACAATTTCATTATAGAATCATTCACATACACATTAAACAATACTTGTGAATACACAATGTAATACAAAATAATGAAGTACAAATGCAAACACCAACTGATCCCAACTTCTATCTCTTGCTAAAAAGCATCGATTAGACTACAATTAATTTAATTAGGTGTCCTATTTGAGCTTGAAAAATATGTTGTAAATTGGGGTGAGTTTTGCAAACTCAGTGAGTGGACCATCCTCGATGGCTCACTCAATCACATAGCACATACAGTTTATGTAATCATATAATTCACATCACTTCAATTATTCATCATATAGCCTCTATAACATCATTTGATCATAAACTTTCACATTTTTCAATCAATTTGATTCTAATGTGATGTATATGAAACTCAAATTCACTTCATACCTTGTTGTGACCAAGTGCCCTTATCACTACCCTGTATCCGTTGTCGATACCAGGCTCTATCATACTGTCCCGTATCCATTGTGGATACAGGGGTCTATCATTTATCCATTGTGGATACAGGGGTCTATCATTTTGTCTCATATCCATTATGGATACAGGCTCTATCATACAAATCGAGCCATAGGCTCTTATAATAGATATTTGAGCTTTAAGCTCTTTTTCGGTGGCTACTCCGGTCACAATAACCCTTATTTATTTATGCATTCATGTAATGAAATGCATCATATTCATATATATATATATATATATATATATATATAAACTTAATTGTTGAATGTCGGATATTGATCTAATGAGAAATGAGAAATGTGAATGTGAAATTGAATATAAGCAATATATATATTCAATCGATTGCTTATATTCAATTTCACATTCACATTTATCATTTCTCATTAGATCAATATCTGACATTCAACAATTAAGTTGAGAACACTTATTTCTTTCTCATTCATATTCAACGAAGCACTTCCAATATGTTCACATTTATCAAACTCCTCGGACTATTAAAGTCCAGAATTATCACAATTTCATTCACATCAAAATAAATCAATACAAAAATTTAAACATGCCAATGATTTTAAAGTAAGACCATCTAGTTCGACTTACAGTACGTTCTGGATTAGCATTAGCTTCCCTAATACAAAAACGACTGGATGATAACATTCTATGTTGTATATCAATATTATGCAATACACATAATACACACATTATTAATTGAATAACCATATAAACATTCAATTGCACACATATATATGTGAGTAATGTATAATGTATAATGTATAATGAATAACACATGCTCATATTGACAATCCCGGGTACATTTCCTTAATATGCATCTCATTATCAATTAATATCATCTTTTAATCATTCTTTAATACCTAATATACTTTCATTACTTTAATCACTTCAATCATCATCCACTAGGCTCATTCAAGATCCTATTTAAGCCTAATTACCTCAAAGGAAAGCATTGATAAGTCAATAGTTCATATATGTATTTGATTTTGGATAATAAGCATAACTTTCATTATAGATGTCGGACTAGGTCATTCAAGTACGGATTTGAAGTCTACTTCGAGTTCTACAACTTTCGTGAAGACTCTAAAGAGAGATTTTGCATCTAAAGGGTCAAAATTGTACATATATATATCTGACCTGAACAACGCAGTGGACATGTATGTCCCTCCAGAGGGACATGAACGGAGTTGGAACTCTAAAATTCCATGAAATGTTAGCCCAGCGGACATAAAGTCCGCCCAACGAATATTTACAGGTCAAAATTTCAAATTTCTAACCCCTAAGTTACATCTAACCCATATTGTGTATATCTGTCGTTCCTACTTCAATTTCTATTCATTCACATCTCCATTCTAACTCAAAACATCCACAAAACACAACATATAAAATTGTTGATCATAACCACATAAACACTACATCAACCAGGTTTATACATTCTTCAATATTTCACCACACATTCAACTCCCTTGTCACCTTCCCTTTATTTATAAACTATCATCCTAATTCTCCTCATTTTGAGACATTATACTATCACTTTCTTTATCTTTTAATTCACTCTACTTCACCTCTATTTAAATTACTAACATCCACATCATTTCACACCAAAACAAAGCATGTTAACCTCAAAATTATTCTAGTTCATCCATATAATAACTACCCAAAAATTCATGTAACCAAGCATTAAAACAGAACATGAAAATTATTTATCTGTCAAATTTTCTACACTTGTTCAACTTCATTTTTCACCTTCATTTTATTCATAACTATCACATTTAATTCATCTTATTTCAAGACACCATAGTACTCCTTTTTATAAGCTCTAAACTAACTTAAGTTCATCTCTAAAACAATCAAAGAAATTCATGTTAATATAAGGAAAACAAAGCACAAAAACATCTATTCTCTAATCAAATGTCTACACTTCTTTATACACTATTCTCATAATCATTTTAACCCAAAAGCATCACTACATCAATTTATGAATCATTAATCATTATACATGTAAAAATAAGACATTTACATACCCAGATTTTCTCATTTATGTTCTGCATATACATACCCTCATTTGATGGTCATTTAACTCTTAACTATGATCAAAACATGTTTCATTCAACAAAGCCATGAAGATTAATAGGTTACTTACTTGATTTATCCAAACCTTCTTCAAAACCTTCAAGAAATCCTAACTCCTTATATCACACGATCCTTATCTTTCATGAAAGAATGAGTTTGGTATTTTAATGGCAAGGTGAAGAAGACAAAGATTTAAAGTGGAAAGTGAAGGATAAGAGTAACACTCAAGATGGTAAAAATTGGAGATGTCATAAATGAAAAAGAAATAAATGAAGATGGTGAAGAACAAAGAGAGCATGTGTCATAGGATAAAAATGAAAGAAAATAGAGAGAGTCTTTCAAATGGGCATAAAATTTGGGTTATAAAAACTTGGTGGGTGTCATGACATTTGTTATGACACCTTCCACTTAAAATTTTACATATGTCTCTTTCTTGTGATGCTAATTAATAATTAATTTCTTAGTCCATTTGTCTCCAATTTCTAACCCAACTGTCTCCCAATTTTCTATGGCACTTATCATTAAATCTTAATGTCTCTTATCAATAATTTTTGCTGCCAATTGACATTTAATTCTAATGATGTTTATCAATTGTTCTGCCACTTAGCATTTTTCCTAATCCAAAAATACCCAAAACTTTATAATTTTCCTAAATTTTCACCAAAAATTCTAAATCACTAATTAAAAACACCAACTCAGTTTTTAAGGCACATAATCCATAATTCACATTATAATCACATTAAATATCAATTTTACCCAGAAAATGTCAAATGAGTGCATGTACAGTAATTGTAATGTGTGCAATAATCAAATTCACGTGTATGTATGCTATATTATGCATGAGCATGGATTGCAATTCCTAATTTTTTTCATTGAAGTCTCTCATGTACAGTATTTTAAGGTTAACCCTTAGCACTAGAAAATGGGATGTTACATATATACATGATAATAATATAAGAAATACTCAAAAGCACACTTAAACATCTATTAAAACATAGTATAATTTACACCTATCAACATCTCCACACTTAAACTTTTGCTTGTTCTCAAGATAAAAGAAAAAAAAACACAAACTTAAACTTAAACTTAAACTCAAACCAAAACTCAAACTCAAACTCAAACAAACCAAACAATAACACCTATATTCATGCAACATGCACTAATGATACAATGGTATCTAACTTGATGAAACCAATTTAACCTCAAACAAAAATCATTCAAGTTGTTCCAACATATTATCCTATGCAATTTATGGCTTGGTACTTTGGATTGAATATACTTACTAATCAAGACATTAACATCATATTCATTCACCTAAAGTTCTTGTATACATACATTGATAATTAATAATCAACCAAAACTGCAACTATCACTAAGTATCTCTTTATGAAAATTTTTGCTACTTTTAAAGATTTGTAGGATTTATTTTTCAAAACACCACTTTTTTTTTAATGTTAACATAGTCTTTTGATGCAAAGGTAAACACCTTGTCATGAATGTCCTCCGTTTACTCCACCAGGCCATGTTTTATTAATTAGCTTGGTTAGAATGTCATTGTAACCTTTTAATGCGAAGACAACCATTTTTTTGCGAATACCCCCGATCACTCAGTTATATTAAATTCTTTACTGACTACTAGCTCTATTCATAACCCAATAATTAGTTTAGAAGGGCTAGTGGAATAGTTATTCATTAATAGTTGTACTCTTTTTTTTTCAATTCATATTAGCCTACCTCATTTCTTTTATTCAATCATCTTTATGAAAGACTAGTAATAATACTAACATGTTCAGTTGACTTATAATTATAAATGCATGTAACAAATTTCCTAAGATGAACAAACTGATGTCATATCCTAATTAACGTGCATATTTAACTAAAGATACTTAAAACATAAAATGGACAAGCCAATATGTCTTTACAAATTCATTGCTAATTCTATCAAGTTATTACCATTAACACATTCACATAATTCACACATATGCAACATATGTTCACAGCATGCAACTTAATCAAAAACTAACAATATGGTATGTAAAATTCATACTTATGACATGCCAATGCAAAATCCTCCCTACACTTAGACACATATTGTCCTCAATGTGAGAAAAACAAAACAACAAATAAAAATAAAAATGACAAGAAAAAACAAAAGTAAAGGTTAAACGCATAAAACTAGGACATTAAGGTGGTGACGGTGTTGGTGACGAAATGTGGAGATACTTTTATCCATGAAATTCTAGCAATTATTTCCCTACAAAACAAAAATAAGAACAATAAAATAAAACAAAACAAATAAAACTTATCCTAATTCTTAGATTCCCTCCTATGTAGCACTTAGTTAACGTCATTAGCTTGATGTGCTCTTCTTTTCACACTCAATCTGGGTCAATTATAAGTGGCTTGCTTTAAGCTGTGTCACTTAGTTTTAGTTTAGTACCTGTAAGTAAGCTACAGATTGCAAGATAATCAAAAGGAAAAATTAATCAAATTAAGAAAACTAAGTAAGTTCAATAATTCCCTTTTAAGGAACAAATTGTCAATAAAATAGGGCATAACAAAACTCCCAAAATTGTCTATTGAATTTAATAGTTTGACTTCTAAGAAGGTGAACTATTCTCTTTTCTTTTTCAATCACCTTCGTCTCCTCTTCTTCTTTTGTTTCGTGAACATAGATGTCTGTATCATTTTCAACCTTTATCTCCATTATCATATGTTCGTCATTCTCTTCTTCATCAGCTTTTTGAACAGTGACTTCCTTATATTCTTCAAACCCAATTTTTGTTGTCATCTATTCTTCTTCCTCTCGCTCCTTTAAAGATTTAACTTCATTAATTCTCCTGAATGATTTACCCTCCTTTCGATTCTTTAATACCTTATTCATATTGAATTTCACTTGTTCATATTTTATTTGAATGATGAGGTTGTCTTTATGGGCATATATCAAAGCTTTTCTTGTGTTCAAAAATGTTACCCCAAAAACTAACCGATAATTTTCATCCTCTTCAAAGTCTAGAATGATGAAATCCAAAAGAATTATAAACTTGTCCACTTTTATAGGCACGTCCTCTAACAAGCCTAATGGTTTCTTTATCGATTAGTCCACCAAATGAATACGCATATATGTTGGCTTCACATCTTTTAGCCCCACTTTCCTAAAAAAGGACAAAGGCATAAGGTTTATAGTTGTGCCTAATTTGCATAAACATTTCGAAATCTCTAAATTACCAACTACACAGGATATCATAAAGCTCTTTAGATCTTTCAACTTTAAGGGCATATGGTTGATAATTAAGGAGTTATAAGTTTCCGTCATGGCTACCATCTAATCATCTGCTAATTCCTCTTGCCAAATAATATGTCTTTAAGGAACTTCACGTACTTGGGCCTGAGTTTCAACTCTTTCACAAAAGACAAGTAAATTTTCCATTTCTTTAGCTTTTCCATGAACTTTGCAAATGGTACATCCAATTCGTTCTTTTGAAGTATTTATACGAATGGTATTTTTGGTAAGTAAGGTGGAGGAGGAGCATAGGGAGGGTCCTCATTCTTAACTTGTGTTTTCTCTTAGTCTTCTAGAAGGAGGGTCTCAACTTGTGTTTTCGTTAGTTCTTTTAGCTCTTTCCCACTCCTCATTGTGATAGCCTTACATTGATTTCTTAGATTTATTTCCAGGTTCCTTAGAAAGTTTTCCATACTTATTTTATAGAATCGTTGGAAAGCTAGCCCATTTGAACCTGTAGGTTGTGAACAAAAGAGACACGATCTTCCGTTACTTGTTCAAACTTCCCTTCTAATCTCTTTTGGGCCTCATCCATGCTTATGATCTTGTCCAATTTCAAATCCCATGAACTAAGCTCATCTTGATGAAATCCTAGTTGAGCCATTGCTTTGTTAAACTAAAAGAAATTTGGGTGGTTCTACCACCCAGGATTATATGTATTCAAATAAGGATGATCACTTCCCTGACCAAATTGTATGTTATTGAAGTTATATTGCTCTATGTTATTGATTTCCACTTGGAAGCAATCAGCTATAATATGACTCCATCCATATGGGTCACATCCTTGCTGAATTGCTTTGAATAGAGAGAAAGAGACGGTTTTCAGATTGTTCAATTCTTTAGTGAGGTTGTCAATTTTAGTCTATAATGTTGTTGTTGAATTTACCACAATCATTCTTTCTGGATCTAAGAAGGTTATCTGTTGTTTACTTCATTTTGATGTCCAAAGACAACTATTGTTCTCCTTCTCTTTAAACAAATCATGTTTTGCTTGCAACGGTGGTGTATAATTCGTTAATGATAGGCATTGAACCCTAGCCTCATAAAATTTATAAAAGACTTTTACTATTTATGATGTATTTCATCCATCATCATTCTTTCTATCTTTTATTAGCATTTAACTTTTTAGATTCCTCATTGTTGCTTTTTGATGTCGAAATTGATGTATATTTTACCTTACGTCCAAACTTCCTTCTTCTTCTTTTTTTTTAATTTCTTGTGACTGGTTACCACAATCATAAGAAAGGGTAATAATTCCTTAAAAAAAATGAATTCAAAATGTCATAAACTAATTCCTCGACAATGGTGCCAAAAACTTATTGAGCAAGTTTTACTTTTAATAAAACCCCCAATATTCGCAAGTATATGGATCGTAAACTTGTAGCATTAAAGGTCTTGATCTCATGAGGAAATATTTAGAACTAAGTGACCCTATCTTTGTCTAAGGTATTAGGATATGAATTGAATGAAAAAATATCAAATTTAAAAAAAATGAAATAAAACTAAGAAAATAATCAAATAACAAATAAGCTACCACAAATATGAGAGGAACATCAAGGATGAAGCTTAAGATTCATTCTATAGTTATTTTGCTCTGTAGCTGCTATTGATTCAATTATATGTTGATTATAGATCTTCTAAGGCATTAACTACTCTTTCTCAAGATCTAATCAATTAACTTATACAAAATTCCAAATTTTACAAACTCTCAATTCATAAAATCTACCTAACATTTTCAACTAGTTCTTAAATGATCTATCGAATAATTGACTTTTCACATAAGGTCTCTCTTCGTGTGATTACCTATTTGATATTTATGAGACTTATTAGGTTAGTAAGTCTCATTACCCAACCTAATCGGATTACTTTTAAGTCACTCTCTCAATATTGTGCAAGAAAGACATCTTGTAACATAAAAGATGTAACCTTAATTATGTTGACCAATGACATTTGACACATGTGAAGGAGATGCTGGCAGTAGTATATTGCCTTAAAGCTTGACGGGTTTACTTACCGAGTATCAATTTTGTTGTTCATATAGATAACATTGATAACACTTTCTTTAGGACTCAAAAGAAGTTATTTGTGAGGTAAGCCCAGTGGCAAGAGTTTCTTACAAATATGACTTTTTATGGGAGCACAAACAGGGAGACATAACAATTTGGTGGATGCATTGAGCAGAAAGGAAGTCTTTGCAGCCTTGTATGCAATCATTCGAGTGGAATCAGACCTATTGGAGTAAATTAAACTAGCAGCTCTGCTAGACAACACTTATGGTCGAATTGTGATGCAAGTGAAGGAGGGTGTTGTGCAACGATTTTGGCTTGATGATGAAGGGTTGCTCATGAAGAAGAATAATCAATTGTACGTGCCAAGTTTTAGAGCCTTAGAGAAACAATTAATGAAGGAGATACATAATTCACACTAGGCTGGTCACCCCAGAGTTGAACGAATATTAGCGCTTCTTTTTTAGTCCTACTATTGGCCAAAGATGGAGAATGAAATTTAGGTATATGTCAAAATTTACCTTGTTGATCAATTGGATAAACCTAAAAGGAAGAAGGAGGCAGGTTTGTTATAGCCCTTGCCTATCTTAGAAAAACCATGGATGTCATTTTCAATGGACTTTGTTGGCGTGTTCCTAAAGGTAGACAATAATGACTTCACTAATGGTAGTGCTTGATAGGTTCTCCAAGTACGCGATCTTTATGCTAACTCTAGATTTGTTTCCCCAAATGATGCTACGGAGGTTTTCGACAAAAATGTGGTGACACATTTTAGGGTTTCAGTGGACATAGTAAGTGACTGAGATGTTTAATTTACTACTTGATTTTAGACGTCTCTCTCCAACATGATGGGGTGTCAATTGAAGCTCTCAACTGTGGTAATTTAAGTCAAGAGAGCTTCATTAATGGTAAGGAAACAATTCGATGAGCAAATTGAGAAGATTTTAGGTCATCGGATATTAGGGAAACACAAGAAGAATTAGAGAATGGAGTTATTGATTTAATGAAAAAATAAACCAAGCTCAAAAGCTACTTGGGTGAAATACACGACCTTCTGGCAATTTGAATAATAGGTAAACAAATACCTTTAATTTTTTTTAAAAACAGCATCAGATTCATCTTGTTAGGGTGGTTTGTTAACTCCTTACTATTACATGAACCTTTTTACTAGCCATTGGCAAGCCTTAGCCAATGTCTAGCATGGATTAGGCACGAGGAAGGCATGCCAAAGGAACCAAGGTAACTTAACTAAGTAAATATCAAGCATGGTTTAAGCTACGACAAGCTTTGACGACTGTGGGGAGTTAATTGGCTTGATGGCTAGGGCGAGTTAGACTTACTTAAGACGTCTTTGGTGGGACTAAGGATGAAATATCATGGGTGACATGGTAAAGTTTGTAACGCCGGACTCTTTGAGCTCTTTTTGCATTAGTCTGTACTTGGAGATACTATTATATATTAATATATACATGGTTGTATATGAGTTCAAAAATGTATTTGAATCCTTTTGGCTTATATGCTAGTGAAATATAATGTTATATGCCCTTGCATGAACTTAGAGTTTATCAGTATGAGAAATCTTGGAGATTTATGACATATGAGCTTCTAAATGTGTAAAATCAAGTCCATTAGATGGATATGGCCATGGCGGCCGAGTTAATGTGTTATAATGCCTTAGAGGTGATTAGACATGATTTATAGTCTTATTGGATACGTAGAAAGCTTAATTGGAAAAGTTGATGTATATAAGGGATTTAAAAGTAATTTTTCAATTCATGGAAGACCAATATATAATTGTATAAAGTTAAGGGGCTTAATTATAATTTTCAAAAGTTCGGAGACCAAAATGAAAATAAAATTTTTTTCATTCTTAAATTTCGGGCTTAATTGCAAATTTAGGAAAAATTTGAATGGTGTAATGATAATTTCACATAAGATAAGGGCAAAAAGGTAAATTCACCGTGCTAAGTCAAAGAAGAGTCAATATTCTAGATGTAACACCCCACTCCCGCGTAACCCGAACCTGACATCGATGGTGATATCCGGATCCGTGCCCCGCGAGGGTAGC
>JAOSBN010000005.1:40078918-40097343 GCA_027563595.1 Erythroxylum suave | reverse complement strand
GGTTTCAAAAACATTATGATTTTTATACTGATGTTTTATTATGATGCCATATGAAGTGTTTGTAGTGATTGATCGTAACTCACCCTTATCGTAGGATATGTACCGTAATGACCTGCGGGCGTCTCAGTGTGTACCCTGCGGTAAGGGGGTACTACATTTATCATATACCTAAGGAGAAAGATTTCATTTGGCGAATGCAAGGGCCTTTTTTATTCTAATTATCAAACTAAAGCCAAGTTTGCTTACCATACCTACTTTGCATTTAAACTATCTATAAAGCATTTCCATCAAGTATATTCTGTAATGTCCAGGAGATGTTCTGATTAGGTTTGAATTCCCAAAGGCTTTATTTTAAGTGGTGAATATACATCTATCATACATATGAGTTTTCCATGTCAATCAACAGGTTCTAGATTCTTCTTGCAATGAGAATTTTACTTATGGTTTAAATTGATCTTAATCCCAGGCCCTTGGTATTTTAACCTACATATTTCATTCCAAATTATCTTGGCTCTTAAGTTCTTATAAGCATCACCATTCCATAACAAATTCCTTAACGTTCTCTCAATATCCTGTGTAGCAAAACAAGATGTTACACCCTATAGATGTAGAGATTATTCAAGGTTGACTTAAGTAGCTAAATTCTTCCAATATAGGATCAGCATAGTTACACCATTGATTGATTCTTCTTTCAACCATCTAAATGAGTGGTTTGTTGTATTTGAAAAAGGGTCTTGCAGTTGTGATAGGAACCCCTATTAAGGAACATAAGTTATTGTTGCAATGTACTACATCCCTAGAGACCATTAGAAATCTTTTGTTACTGTTCACTTTAATATCATAAAGTCTATAAAATTGATTAATGGAGTTAAGGAGGGTGAGAATTGAGCTAGGTTTTGCTTCGTATAATATCAACAAATCATCTACAAATGAAAAGCTAAACAACTTAACTATATTACATTTTTATGATAATTGAAAGAAGGTTCTTCTCAATTTTGGAAGTTGTAAGCCTCATAAAAACTTCCATGCAAATGGAGAAAAGATAAGAAGAGAGGGGGTCCCCCTTGCCTAACCCCTCGTTTCCATCTAAATATGTTAAATTGTTCACTATTATAAGCACAATAAATTAGACTATTGTTAAACATTACCTTGTCCAATTTGAGAATATGATTGGGATTCCAAAGGCATCAAGGGAATGAAGCAAAAAAATCGAATTAACTTAATCAAATGTCTTCCTAAATTCAAATTTCAAATCATAATATTTTTCTTAACCCTACCTTTGATAGTCATTAAACAACTCTTAAGTAAGAAGAGAATTTGCATCTACCATCTATACAATCCCATTGGGTTTTGCTTATGAAGGAGCCTAACACTTCTTTTAACCTTGATACCAATATCTTGAAAATGATTTTATATAATGTATTGCAATAAGAAATTAGCCTAAATTAACTCAAAGAGTTAGGATTAGGTACCTTAAATACTAAACATATGTAATCTTAATTGATTTCCCTAAGCAATATCTCATTGTTAAACTATTTTAAAAGTTTGGTCCTTAGTCTAATACAAAGAAATTCA
The DNA here is from genome assembly GCA_027563595.1 of Erythroxylum suave. NCBI lineage: Eukaryota > Viridiplantae > Streptophyta > Magnoliopsida > Malpighiales > Erythroxylaceae > Erythroxylum > Erythroxylum suave. The sequence continues at coordinate 40,095,768 of JAOSBN010000005.1, read as the reverse complement.
CATTAAGTCCATCTGGTCCTATTGCCTTATTATATTTTCCAAAGCATTGTCCACATCTATAACTCTTAAATCGCTTATACAGGGTAAATGAATGGATTTAGAAAAGTTTTAAGGGTATTGCAAAGAGGAGCAATATTCAAAACTAGAGTCTATGGACTCTATAAAGTACTTAAGGAGGTCTTTAATGTTTTTCTATCCCCAGACTTTCTCCATAGTGTCATTAATGACACAACTGATCTAGTTAGAATTTCTTCTTGTTATGATTACTTTAAAGAAGAAAGTTGAGCACCTGTCACCTTCTTGCATTCATAAGACTCTAGATTTTTGTCCAAATTTTGTGCATCAAAGGCCTTGATAAAGTTCTCTTGAACTTGGTTCTCCTCTTTTTTGAAGTTGGCATTTTAAGGATCAATGTATAAATTTCTTTGTGCAAAATCAAAGACCCTCTTAACTTTCTTTTATGTCTAAATTTTTATTATTAATGAGACTTTTATCCGATGTTTTAATCTTGTCTTTCACCAGACTAAGCTTCCTAACACATTTAAACTAACAAAACCACTAACATTTAAGCTCATTCCAGCTACAACTGCCTTTTGGAAACCTTGCTGCTTGGCTAAAAAGTTAAAGAATCTAAAAGGAGTTATGTAAGTTGGGACTTACATTAAATATGAACCTTCACTAGGAAATTCATTAAATTAATACACCTAACTAAATAACTCACTCCTACCTATTATGCTTTATGATTTGTATTTAAACACATTGCTACACTTCATAAGAAATATTTAAATATTAAATTTGTTTATCTGTCTCCATTATTTAGTGAATTTATCAACTATATGTGAGAGATTTCTATATTTGATGAACATATATTCTATTAATCTCTTTTCTTAAATTATTTGCCACTAAGAAGTCACATGCATTTTCCTAATAAAGATGGTTCATCTTGTTTCATTTATAGCACCTAGAATTAACAAAGTTTTAAAGGTAAATAATTTTTTAGTTAGTGGCAACAAATAATTAATTTGAGCACATAATCTAAGCTTCCCATATTCCACTAGATAGAAATTCGATTCATGTATTATTTGAGAAGTAAGTCTGATTAAGAGATAATAATATTAAAAGGGAATAATAATGTCTAGCCTATTTTGGAGTTAGTTAATGAAAAATTGATAGGTGTAAGAAATGCACAATAGAGAACATTATTAGTGTAAAAAATATTAGTATAAAGACTTTATTAGTAGAACATAATATTTTAAGAATTATTTAGTATGAAACTAGTCTAACATATAAAGACAATGAATTTGCTAGATATTTTTTATTGTTTTATTTTGGAACTAGTTATTTATGATCCAAAACTAATGGATTTTTGGATCTTATTGAGTAATAATTGTTGCTAATTTTTTTAACTTTCAATAAATAGAGAATTGTTGAAAATTCTCTTAAGCTTTCAATAATATTAGCTTCCCTTATAAATAATACTTAGTCAATATTTTTTTGTTTAAGATATTTTAAAGTCAATAGGAATTCTAATTTTCTGCATATATATCTAAGTTTTTGGTTGACTAAATTACACAGTTTTACTTTAAAACCATTAGTCCAAATTAGTTGTGTTAGATAGATGCTTACAAACTTATCATTATTGTAAAGTTGATTATTAACTGATTTATTTTCATTTATCTTTATATGATGGTAGTAAATGGAGAGGATATTATAAGGATATTTGTTAGTGAAATTTTCACTCTATTAAGGATTTCAAAATATGAAGGTAAAGAGCCTGAAATCTTTTAAAATATAGATCTTGATTATCTTAGTTTTAAAAAGTTATGTGAAACAGGTGCTGAATTAAGCTATAAGAACATTGTCAGAGTAAGGTACTTTAGTTTAGGAAGGGGTTTGAAGATGGTTTGAAGAGTTTAGAATCTAATCAAAGTGCATATATACTTGATTAAATTGGTAAAAATGCATAGTATAATTGTTATTTATTTGGAACATATTGATGAACCCAAGTTATCTATACCTCTACAAACATGGCATAATAATTGACATGAAAAATAAGGTTGGGGATGCTGTAGATACTAGTAATGATGGTGTTTTAGGAGATGCTAGTAATGATGGTGATTTGATACTAGTGATTTAGGAGGTGATGAATTGGTGATTTTGGTGAATTCAGAGATGTTGGTAATGTTACTAATTTTAAAGATGATGAATCAATTAGTGATTTAGATTATTTTAATGATAATGACCCCTTAAGAGATGAGAAATCAACTCGTGTTGATGGTGGCTTGAGATATGTTAAATCAGCTGGGGATTCTTACTTTTATGTTGATGATAACAATGAGGAGGATGAAGGAAATGTAAAGTAATAGAATTTAAAAAGTTTTGACTTAAAATTTTCAACATTATTACTTTTTACAACATATAGGATGTATAAGACATATAATTGGGTACGTAAATATAAGGGAAAGGATATCATAAAATCATTATAGAATTGCACTTGTACAAATTCCATAAAATTTTGATGATAGAAACATCAAATTAGATTAACTTGCACTTGGTTGTGTATATGATTTACTTAGATATCCTGAGCAAATATAGACTAAGGCTTTCCAATGTCTTGAATCAGAATGTCCAATTGTGGCTAACAATATAAGGAAGACATTTAACTCTCGATTTTGGTGGCTAGAGATTGCCATTTAATAACATGTTTGAGACTATTAGGACTATGTTAATAAGTGGCATACAGATTTGAAAGAACAAGTTAAAAGTTGGAAGGAAGATATTGCACTAGAAATGATGAAGAAATTAAATAAGAATAAATTTAATGCAACTCATTTGGAATGAAGACAAGGCATATGCAGTGACAAAATGGAGATTATACACAAATTTTCCATTTGGGAGGGAGAATACATGTAGTTCTAAGGTATAGGAATTTTGTAGGTACCTTTCCACTTATGCCATTAGTGTTAAATTCCATACCAAGAAATATCTTGAGATATATGTAGATTAGTGCAACTATACAGATAAGTTTATAAAAGTTTATACTAGTCTTTGCAACCAATTAAGAGGATAAAAATTATGGCCATATAACATTAATAAAGAGATTCATCTACCAGCAAAAAGAGTTTTGCATGGTAGGTTTAAAAAGAATAGGAGAAAAGATAAAAATGAACTAAAAAGACTGAAGTTTCTTATAGGCTATCACAAAAGATGAAATTCTAATTATGTGGTAGATATGGCAAACTTCGTCATAATAAGATAAGCTATAAAGGCACAAAAATTGCTTCACTTCCTTCTTGTCAAATAGGACTTGAGGTTAGATTTACATTATTGTGTGTTTACCAAATTTGTTTATTACATAAAAATATATTGATGTTATATGAATATTGGAGAGTTGACTACACCTATTGAAGATCAAATAACAACAATATTTTCTTCTCAACTACATTGCTTAAATTTCAATAGCCAACCACAACAACCTTATGAAGTAGATAGAGATCATAGCCAACTTTAGCCACCAACATCAACTCCAACTTTGAGGATAAAGAAAAAATTTATTTCAATTGATCTAAATTTTCAAATTTCTGCCCAATCAAGAGGCTTAAGGTGGAAGGGTAACCTAAGTATTTATCATATCAATTGTAAGACCAAGCTTCAAAATGTAAGGTTGATAGAAATTTTAGTCAACAAGAAACTAATATTGAAATTAGAAGTCAACCGAATGTGAATGACAATTATCTATGGAATAGTTATTGTAGTTAAATGGATTCTAGCTAGATCCAATTTCTTTTAGGGGACTAGTTGTCTATAAGGAAACTCATTTTACTTTAATGGAATTTGTTTAGTTGCATTTTCTTTTTGGGAGCTAATTGTTAAAAAAGAAACTTATTTTTGTTATATGAATGATAATTAGATCTATTTTTGTATATGATCAATATAATTTTTTATTATAAAGTTTGTTGTAAGCATTCCACATTTTTAATGAAATCAATTGCTAAAAAAATATTTATGTTAGCTGCATATGTGGGGAGCAAGCCTTTTGGCTCTATACCTTATTGAAATAATGTATTATTGATTATCCAATTCTACACTTATATTTCTTCTTGACATTTTGTTTTATTATAGCTATAATGTGTTAGGAGTATGACTTTTACAGGAAGGTGCTATTGTGACTGATTTTTTTTTTAACGTAAAGTTATATAACTATATAAAACACACATTATCTTGTTATTGTAGTAACTGTTAAAAGGGAATGATAAAGTTTCTTAAAAGACTTTTAAGATAAAGCAACTTTAATATGTTTCATTGTAGGAAAAAAAAAACCAAATTACTAAACCTTAAGTTAATAAAGGCTCCTTTAAATGGCTCGAGAATTAGCAACGATGAAGATTGAACTTATGAGAAAAAGTAACTCAAATGCCTAAATGAATTGATAGTCGCTCCTAACCTTCATTTAATAATAGTCCAACCTTCATTAAGAACACTTCTCTATTCATAATGCTTAAAATTAATATTTGTTACAATACTCTCGTTGTCTTTTCTTTCTACCTTTTTGCCATAACAAAGTATTTCTCACATTAACAACATAAACAAGAAGCACACATAACACAAATTAGCCTTACAGTTTTAAGGGTAAAAAAATAAAAATATTATATATTAATATGAAAACTAGAATTAGATATCTTATGAATATCTTGTTATCATTACACTCCATCTACTTTATCTTCGGTTCTAATTCAATTTTCCTCATCTATACCTTCATGTTTAGTCTTCTAACATCTTTTTCGTACGCTTATTTGTCTTCAATTTTCTCTGTATAACTCATAGCTAACTATTGCTTCAAGTTAGCATTTATCTTTCTCATCAATTTGTAAATAACATTAACAGAGACCTATCTATAAATAGGTCATCATATCAACAAAATAAATTATAAATTTAAAAGTTGCAATAATCATCAAAATAAACATTCATAAATGGATCCATTCAATTTATGTTATCAATTTTACAAATTATATAGAAAACATTTAAACTAATCAGAAATTAAAACTTATGCCTATGATTTTTTATCACTCTATGAAGTCTTTATACACTTGTTGAATCCACATAAACATTGAACACCATCAAAAGAACTGTTATTGATTAAAAACACAGAGCATGATGCTTTCAATCCTAACTACTACATGTTTTAGGTGTGGCTAGTCTCATAAGCTATAAATTGGGTATGTTTTTGTTGGCCAAAGAAATTAACTAAGGGTTTTATAAGAACAAAGAAAATTGTTAAGTTATGGTTTTGTACGAATAAAAAATAAAGAAATTGTTAAATTTGGGTTTTAGGAAGTGAAAGTTAAGTTAATTACTAAAACATTAAAGTTTGGGAAGAAGCAAAGAAATCTTGAAGTTTGTTATTGAGAAAGAAGCAAAGAAATACATTAATGAATTTATGTTCAATTTTAAAAAATAATTAATAAATTTTAGTTATAAAAATTTTATAAAAAATAAAATTTGATAAAATGTAAAAAAAATGAATAAGCCATGTCAGCATCCATATGGCATAAATTGCATTATTGACATGTCAAGTGTCACAAGTTAACAGTCCTATGATGGATATCTAAAAGAAACCTAATGAACTTATATTTCATGGTGCAATTTTGTGCCAATTTAGAAATGTTATAGTACAAATTGGTATCAAAGATAACTATAGGAATTATCTTAAATCTTTTTTGAAACGTTAAATGGTGATTCACATCTTTTGCTAAAAGATAACTATTACTTAAAATGTATCAATCTTACTTAAAATGTATCAATCTTTTAACAAAGTTTATCATAACAATAAAGTATGCCACATAGTCAAGGAATGAGACAACATTAAAAAAAAAAAGTGTGAAACCTTTCTACTGTGACTATCAAATTCAAAATTCAATGGATTGGTGGTGAACCTAGTTAAAGAACAAGGACATGTGGTAGAAGGAAGTGAAGTGGAGTCCTTAATCACAACAATTGGGATCAAGGTGATTTTTGTAATATTTACTAATGGAACTTATGAAAGATTACCTTTGGGAGAAGAAAAGAAAATGCAGTGGCAACCAAGCGTGATTCAAATTTATAGATAAATTGTAACTTTGATTTATATGACTACAAAAATGGGAGGAAGGGAATTGTTACTAACTTTCTATTGTGTCAATGGATGGGATTATATAAGTGGAGAGAGACTATCACATAAGAAGAACAAGAATCATGTAGGAGCTTCAATCGTCAATTTTTCCATGCAATGTCAATCATATTAATGGAAAACTAATGAAAATAATAGTTAAATTTTATATTTTAATACATTTTGATACTTAATTAAGAATTCATAAAATTTAAATATGGAAATATATTAATTAAAAAAGGTTTAACACTTTTATGTATTATCTTTTAAGGAATTATAATTTTTAGACATACTAGAACCCAAGAAGTTAAAACAAAAATAAAATAAAATATTTGTAATAACCATGAATAAAGTATACAATGAGAAATAACTAATCCAAGCTAGATAAAACAAACCTATATACACGTTGGGATATAATTTGATTCCTATTTTCAAACTCCCTTTTCTAGCTAGCTTCACTTCATACCTTTTCATCAGGTTTTCATCTTTACTCAAAGCACACAATGCTTATGTCCAAACACTTGGGATTAAGGATGATAATAGGCTAAGTTGGGCTTAAACAATTCTTTTCTTGAGCTAAACAATCCAAACTCGATCTGATCAAGTTCAAACAATCTAAAATTTGATCAAATTAATGGTTAAAATGACATTATTTAGTTAATTAATTCTTAAAGTATTGGATAAAATAATATCTTTCAAACTATTGAATTGAGTTGAGCCAAACAAAAATCAAAAAGCAAGCCTAATCCCTACTTAGGATGTCTATTAAACTGGCCTAGATAAGGTTGACTTTTATCCATATTAGGTAAAAAGAAAATTCCCATTTTTAGCTATTAATGAGCTTTAGTTCATGTACTCTTCCGCAAACTCTTATCTTCATTGAAACCCAAAATTATGTATAACCAACATATAGGATTCCTATCAATAAGACGATAAAAGTTGCCAAGGATAACACAAGAAGAATTAAAGTTCTATCTCTAATGTAGAATCAAATGCAAACTTCAGCAACCAAAAAGAAATTTTTGGTTCAATCCAATAAATTTGACATCTTTAAAGTCTAATGAACTAGATACTTGAACATAGTATTGAGATAGAGAACTAAAACCCCTTTTTTCAAATTTACATATATAATCATGTTTCAGTCTCCATTATGCAACAAAACATAACTAAAGCTTTGGTAACAACTTCTGAAGATCTCCATTTCCTAGAGTGGTAAGTCTAAGATGTAAGTCATTTAGAGCGAATGAATGACATATTCAACCAAGTTCTAATAGGACATTTGACTACTCTGTGGTATTATTGTTAGGTTTTTACATGATAATGTGAATCCAAAGATTTGAAACAACCTAGATTTTAGTATGAGCTACCCAATTTCTTTTGGGCTCCATCACAACTCCCATAACGTCAATCAAGAACAATCAACTAATCTCAAAAGACCCAATCATGAGAACAAATAACTAAATAATATATATGTAAATCCATATATAATGGAGGGAAAAATCATGGGCTAAATCAATAAGTAAATCCATTAGTTTCAAATAGGAACTTACATAAGTTTAAAGTTTTCAAGCTATTGACCCTTACTCAAAACCATATCATAAAACAACTACAAGTTATCCCACCAAGTTTCAATATTGGGTATACGTTGGTACCCCAAATCAATAATACTATCATTATAATCCTAAAATAATCACTCAAAAGATAACTTATAACTAAAGCTACCAATTATAGAAGGATATAGACTTCTCAGCTGAATCTCAATTTCTTTCTATTCCTTTTCCAGTAGTTTTTTCAATTTTCCTAATGAACCCAATTATTTTCCCTTTTATACAAAAACTAGGGTTTCATAACTGAATACGATTACTTACATGGCCATATAGGTGATCGTATATCAACTAAGTTTTAAAGAAACGTAAATATATATGGTCCCAATCATTCACATGGTCCATTTATTCATATCATTTCATGACATTGGGATGTATTAGATACTTACCTCCCATTGACTCCTCTTCAATAGGACAGTAGACATCTAAATGCACCAGCCCTATTTTCATATCCTTATAGATCTTTTATTGAAAGAGACTTTGTGACACTTTCTTGCTAAACAATGATCGCATGGATTAAAGGGGAAAATAGAATTAGTCAAGATAAGAGATTTACTAGCTAGTAGCTTGATTCCTTTCTCATTCATATGCCTCAATCGCCTATATTACATATTTGGAGAAGTATTTTCTTTAACTGTATACACATCTCCACCATACACCTTCAAGTTTTTTATGTACCATGTGCAGCAAAACTCTCCACAAAACTACCATTGCTTCCTTAGATAATTTCCACTTCTTATCCCTAAAAGTGTGCTAAAATCCTTCTTATTCTAAAATATTTGTCGATAACAATTTTAATTTCAAGTCTGAGATATGTCGCACATCTCTCAAATTTAACAAGCCTTTGACATTAGTCTGGACCCAATTGTCACCCATATTGATAATCTTGGTGAAACTTTTATTTCCCATCTTTGCACTTCCAAAGTTTCCACTCCTATAATTTAAAAAGTACTCCCTCTATGGAATACAATGATAAGAGGTTCTTACATCAACTAACCACTCAGAACCTAAATCACTGACATGGAATCATTCACTAATTGCACAAATTAGTGATACTTCATCACCTTATTTTTATCATCTTTGTCATTCTAATGATCTTGCTTTTTCTGATCCCTCTTCCACTTGTAGCAGAACCTTTAATATGTCCTAGCTTGGTGCAATAGTGGCATGTCTTCACCTCTTTGTCACCTCTATACTTTGAATGGTTCTTAGACTTGTCCTGCCCATTTAAGACCTCCACTCTTACTTCTTCCTTTGATTTCCACCATAAAGCTTGTACATTATCAACTCTCATCTCTTTTCTTCTAACCTATTCATTAAACATACTCTCTTTGATTACATCTAATGAGAGCACACTTTTTAAAGTTGAATTACTAATCATCACTACCAATGTTTCCCAATTACTTAGCAGTGAGCTAAACAAAGATAGGGTTTAAAGCTCGTCATCAAGAATGATCTTCATTGAAGACAATTTATTGACGATACTCTAAAAATAACTAAAGCTCGTCATCAAGATTGTGAAATGTCTTTCCAAGCTTCTTCTAACTTTCCCCACCCTTGACCAGATGCTCTTGCACCTTTCACCTTGATAAACAATAGCCACTAAAAACAAACCTTTAAACCGCCAATTTTCCAAATGGAGCATAAAAAGCTTGAGAACTGTTTTCAACCTGAACTCTCAAACATTTCATAGGAAACCTTTAAACCAGCTCCCTACCTACTTGATAACACAGAATTTCTAACCTTAAAAGGAGCCTCGAAAAAACATCAACCTAGAAGGGAAATAGAGAAAACCAGGAGGAGCTCAATCGTAAAAGACTCAAGGAACTTGGGTAAGCTTAAGTATGTGGAATTAGATGCTGAAAAATTGATTAAGGCACCAATAGAGGTGCTACAACTAGGTGTCAAGTAGAGTACTTCACGTTTGAGTTTCTTTCTGAAGAAGAGGTTGGTATTCCTGATAATTCAAAAATGGGCTTATGCAGCTTGGAGAAACAAGGGACTAGTGAGTATAATGGTGAATAAGGATGACCATTACGTATTTAAATTCAATGCTAAAGAAAATGCACAAAAAATGCTTGAAGTTGGTCTATGGGAAATGATGGGTCATCTAATACTCATCAAGAAGTGGCAACTAGGGTTTAGACATAAGCAAACTCAAGTTAATACCATTGTAGGTAAACATCAAATACTAGTCCAACGAAGGTATGAGCTATATTGCTAGCAAAAAAGAAAAACCATTAGGGTTAGATGAAGTTACTGCTCTAATAAGGAGGATTGGGTTTGCAAAGGTGTGTATAGATGTAGACATATCAAAGAAACTTCCTAATATTCTTAAGATTATGAAACTAAAGGAGGATGGAGAGCTAAAGGAAGATCAATAGGGGTTACCTATATATGGAGACCTAAGGCCAGAGAAGAGAAACAAGTTTGGAGGAAAAAAAGATAAACAAGAGGGGAAGATAGGTTGTAAGGAAAATACTGAAGTAGTAGAGGGCATTCAAGAAGAAAAGGAAAATTCTAATGTTAATCAGATGGCAAAGTTATGGCAAAGTTATGGCAATATAGGATACTCGGGTAGAAAAAGAAAGTTGCAATGATGAACAAATGGAACATGTCATGGCATTGGAGGAGACCAACTTGATAATGAAAGGAAACAAGTGAAAGAGGGATTGGAAATGGGAACAGAAACAGAAATGGATGGCACGCTACAAGAAAGTGGACATTTAGTGAAAGCTAAAGTTATCACTAAATGCATAAATTTTGATCACTATTAATTTTTGTGATGATTTTTTCAAGTCATCAATTGTCATCACAAATACTTCTGTTACTAATAAAATAGTGACTATATTTAAAAAACTGTCATAATTACTTACGATTTTTCTGACCACTATTTTTGCGACTGAAATCGTTTGCTTAAGTGACAAAATTGTATGTTTGCAATAACATTACTCATTTATGACGATAGTGTCGACAAAAAAGATATTAATAGTGATACACCAAAAATGTCACAAATATTAATATTGATACATCGAAAATGTCACAAACACTATTAAATTGCGACATTATTTTTCACACTAAAATTATATAAAATTGTGACAAGAAATATTGATACTTAAGTAAATCTTATTTGTGAAAGATATTTCGTCATAAAATGTAAAATATTAAGATTTTTTATTGTTAATTTATGAAACAAAAATAGTTAATAATTTACAACTTTGTATATAAAAAGTAAAATATCATTAAATTATATCAAAAACAAAAAAATTCTTCATATACAAGATATTAATTACAAACTTAATTCCTATAGACAAAATAATAAATAAAAAGACTAGTTTACAAATTACAAATGATGAGATTACAAAAAAAATTACAACATAACTGGGATAGCTTGCTAGGTTTGTTCATCTCGATGCGAGCAGCTTTATATCTCAACCATCATATAAGAAAGATAAGTTATGAGAATCATGAAAGCAACTTCAAGATCGGTAGAGTGCCTGAAATAATGCATAATTAAGCTAGTTTGTTTTCAATTAGGAAAGAAAAAAACCATCATATACGAAAGATAAGCCATCATATAATCAGAGTGGGCAATAACGAAGCAATAATGTTAACTGCTCAGTGGAAATGCAAATAGATCCAAGAACATGACTGAGCAGTACATACCCCGTGGAAACTCCTTGTTACGAATGTGCAAGTAAGGATAATCTTGTACCATTTAGAAGACAGTTGCCAGATTCAAAACTTTTGAAATTCAAATGCCTAGAGTAAATCCCAACTAAAAACTAAGAAAGAAAGATAAACAGGAGAGCTTAAATCACAATATTAAGATGGTACAGTTTCCAAACACAACAATGAATCTGTAGACGTTCTTAATAAAAAGCAAGTAGAAGGCTTATATGAATAAAACCGAAAGTTGGTAGGAGGCTCCTCAAAGTGGTGATCTTAGAAATGTTATAAGGTTCCATCTTTATAAGTCAATCCCGCGTGACAACATACCTCAGCAGCTTTGTTCAGTTGGAGGAGTGTGCAGAACCTTGGCATACTAACTAAAATAGAATTGCTATTAATGGGCTGACCTAGTTGCAAAGCTTCTCCTAGGATCTTGATGTACTTCCCTATCTCCTTTTGAGGCACATAGGCAGAAATGGAGATTTCCTGTTTTATCAAGGCAATTGTTCAATTTGGAGATGCTAAAAACAAACAAAAAAAACCCAAATAAAGAAAACATTTGAATGAAAGCAATCAGAGGGGATTCATCCACAAAAGTAGTTCATCAACATTTTTTATCTTACAAAAATTTTGCAGAATGTGCCACAATGCCACCATTTCTGGGGGAAGGGAAAAAGATCCCAAGATCCTTGAGGGCTACTATTATTAGCTAACATAAAGAATGCATAGTAAACAGAAACATCATTAGAGTAAAAATATACAAGTAAAGCAACATTTTCTGAATCATTATATAAAGCTAAACTCCAGAGCAAAATTATAGAAGGAACGCATTTTCAGAATCATTAAATAAAGCTAAACTCCAAATAAAATTGTGCAATCTGATTGATTGACTATTGCAAAAGCCAACTAATCAATTGAAGGACTCATAATTGAAATAAAAAAATGTAACTAATGCTCGAGGCACACTGCATTTTCCAACAATTCCGACCTTCTTGGTTCTCTTGGCCTATTACAAACGAAACAGAACATCAAAACTAATTACCATATCCTTAAGTTGAATCCAGGTGATTGCATTCAAATTAATAACAATAATAAACATACCCAGAAACAAATCATTCGAACTAAACATGAAACAAGACAAACCAATACTTAAGGCTCCCCTAAGGGTATCCACAAATCAAGTAGCAAAAATTTAAAAACAGATACGAAGCAACAGAGTGAAAAAAGAGAGCCTCTCCGATAAGCACTCGAAAAATCAATAATAAAACAAAGCTCCAGAGAGTGAGTAGAGTACCATTCTGTTCGGCTTCTGCTAACTGCTTCAAAATCTGTCTTCTCTTCCCCCTAAGTTTCGAGTGGCCATGTTCAAGCAGCGAGCAGTAGGTCTCGATCTTTATGTCCTATTCCAGGGGCATGAACCCTAAGCCCGGGCTTTAGTTGGTTTTCTTAGCCCATTATAGCTCATTTATATGAATTTGGTCCATGAATTATTATACGACAAATCAATGAGATTATTAAAAGATTTTTTTTAGGAAATTATTTTTCTTAAATTTGTATTATAAAATAATTAAGATAAATTATATACGAATTAACCTATTTCTTAACATAATAATTCAAGATAACTCTTAATCTAATTTAACTAATTAATATAATGATTCAAGATCATTTTTAAATATGATCAATTTTTATTTGACTAATTGATATTCATAATAATTATCAGATAAATTTGCAAATTATTCCATTATTATGATAATTGGTAAAACTAACTTTAATTAAAATAACAATTTAAATCAAATTAATTGAGTATTGAATCGATTTAAAATTTAATTTGTGTCTTTTTTATAACAAAATGTCATTGAAAGAATTAAACTAATTCAAGTTTAAATTCGAGCCATTCGACCCAAACTTCATCAAACTTGAACTGAGAACATCATTTTAAGATTTGATTATGAGCCATCTCTAAGCAAATGCTAAAAGAGAATATTGGTAAAAAGAAACTAAAAAGTGAGAACTTTTTTTTTTCGAACTGGTTTAGTGGGATAAAAGGGTTTAATGGGAGTGGTCAAAAACGGACAGAATCATTGCTGGAGATTAAAATGTGAATAGTCATAAGCAAAAATTCTAGTTGATAGAGGATGAGATTGACCAGTGGCAGAACAACAATTGACATGTAGGAGCACACAATCACACACGCCCTAGAAGACTACAAATTTTTGGTGACAATAACTATCATATTTATTATGAAATATTTAAATGTCATAAAATTTGTCACTAAATGTCTTAATTCTTGTAGTGGCACTCTAGTGAAAGAAAGAAGGGAAGCTTCAAGCACAAAACATGACACAGGAACAGCTTCTCCTGGAATGAATAGAAGATCTAGAAGGAAAAGATCAGGGACGAAAAATAAGTGATGAAGGTAACAACTTGGAACGTGAGAGGGCTTAACAACCTCAATAAACAACTTGATGTCAAGGAATTCATTAAAAACAGTAAGCTAGATTTTGTTGGCTTGCTGGAAACCAAAATAAAGAGGGAGAATTAGGAGGCATCCTTATAGTTCCTGGAAAATGATTGGAAAATGGCTACCAATCATGAAAACCATATAAATGGTAAGGTGGTAACTGGGTTTAATCATCAAAAAATGGAGATGGTTTGTAAGCTAGAGAAGGATCAGCTAATACACTATGTTATATTAATCAAAGAAACAGGTATGGAGATAGAAATCACAACTATATATGCATCAAATCATAAGTTCTAAAGGCAAGGTATGTGGAGGGGACTTGAAAGAATTGGTAATACTATAAGGACCCCATGGACAATACTAAGGGACTTTAATTACACCCTAAAAATGAATGAATCAAAGGGAGGGAGACACTGGAAATAGAAAGACTGTAGAGAATTATAGGAATTGGTGAAGAATTTAAGGTTGTTTGATGTAAAATGATATGGAGCTAAGTTTATCTAGAGCACAAAACAATATAAGGAATGGTTTTTGCTAAGAAAACTCGATAGGTGCATGGTGAATGGTTAGTGGCTAGTGCATGGTGAATGGTTAGTGGCTAGTGCATTTTCCACTAAGTTACACCATTTTGAAGATCATAAAGTCTCAAATCATAGCCTAGTGGTAATGCAAGTGATGTCTATAGAAGAGAGGAGGTGTGCACCCTTTAGGATTTTCAACTATTTGATGGACCTCCCAAGATTTAAGGAGATACTTAGCTAGGGAATAGAGGTGGAGATTTCAAGCTCCAAAAGCTACAAGTTGAGTATGAATTTAAAAGGATTAAGAAGCTAGCTGAAAAAAAAAGTTAAGGAAAGATACACTAAAGCCAGAAAAAAAAAAAGGAGATAGACAAGGTATTGGAGGAATTAAAGGCATGCCAAAATAATCTACTAAATAGACTAGAGGATATGCTAGTAAGGAAAAAGGAATATGAAATGTTGATGATGTATAATCAATTCTTGGTAAACACCCATGCTTTACTTACAAAAAATCTAGAGTGGTATGGTTGAAGGAGGGTGGGAGATGTACAAAATTCTACATGATTGTTATCTCAGCTAGAAGGAATAAGAATGTTATCAAGTTCCTAGTAGATGAAGCTAGTCTAAAGTATGAGAATCAAGAAAGAAAAAAATTGCCCGCATTTGAATATTTCTCTAAGCATTATGCACTGAAACTAGAGTCAAGGGAATACCAGAAGAGGTGGTAGTTGAACTCAAATAGGTGACAAATCTGGTAAAGGAAGTAATAACAAATGATATTAAGGAGGCTGTACTTTCATTGAACCCTGACAAATCCTCAGTTTCATATAAATATAATGGCTTTTTTTTGTTGAAAAGTTGTGATATTATAGGGGATGACGTAGTTGAAGTAATGTAAGAATTTTAGTAGAAAACTCTACCAAGGGAATGGAATTAAACATATGTGTGCCTTATTCCTAAACAAAGCAATGCCACAAGGTTAAAACACTTTATGCCTATTGCGTGTTGCAATTCCTCTATAAAACCAATCACTAAGATACTAGAAAATGAAATCGAAACGAGGCTAGAGAAGATTATTAGTCCTGAACAAAATGCTTTTTTGAAAGGAAGGTCAGTGGCTACCAATATTTTACTTTGCCGAGAACTTCTAGAAGGTATCATTTAAAAAGGAAAAAGAAGAAACGTACAATCAAAATGGATCTTAATAAGGCATATGACTCCATCAACTAGAGCTTACTTTTCAAAATTCTGAGGGCTATAGGAAACCCAGCTTTGTTCAGCGGTTGGATCGAAGAATGTGTAACAACAACTACAATATCCATATTAATTAATAGGGAACTTACCAAGTTAATAAAAGCTAGGAGAGGTTTAAGGCAGGGGGATCCCCTATCCCTTACCTATTTGTTTTTTGTATGGGGGCACTATTCACCTCCTTATTAGGAATACAAGGATTCATCCAAAGTTCCAATTTCATCAAAGATGGAGGGGTATGAAGCTCACATATCTTGCCTTTACTGATGATATACTATTGTTTTATAGAGCTAAGAAAAACTCAATAAACTTAGTCATGCATATAGTGGAGGAATTCCAAGAGATGTCATGTTCGAGATGCAATCCAATGAAATGATGTTTCTATTTATCAAGTAACTCTAATAAAGAGGTTGCTTCAAAGGTAATAAAGATGGGCCTAAAACAAGGGAACTTACAACTCAAGTATTTAATTGTGCCAATTTCCCAAATGAAAATGACAACTGAAGATTACAAAACATTATTGGACTTTATTAATGGAAGAACGAACCAGTAGAGCAACAACGATTTAAGTTATGGGGGTAGGCTGCAACTCATTCAATCAATTTTGAGCAACCTTACCAATTACTAGATCAACCACTTAGCACTATCGAAGAGTATCCTCAAGGAAATAGATAGAAAAATTAGGATCTTCTTATGGAATGGCTTGAGTCAAGGCAAAAACAAAGCTAAAATAAGCTAGAGAAAAATTTGTAAACCTAAACATCAGGGGGTTAGGCATATGTTCATCAAGGCTGACTAGCAAAGTTAGCTTAGCAAAAAGCATGTGGTGATTGTGTAACAAGAAGAAGGATTTATGGGTGAAGTAGATACATAGAGTTTTCATAAAAGAAATAGCACACTACAAGAAAATTGCAGTTTAGCGACGGAAAATACCGACGGAATAACCAAATATTCCGCAAATATTAAGGTTACCGACGGAATATAACGACAGTGTGAAAACGTCGGTGATACGGCTGTAGCTAACTTTACCGACGGAAATTAGGTGAGCGTCGCTAAATTTAGCGACGGTCCAAGAATTACCGTCGCTAAAGTTTACCGACAGTGCAAACCAATTCCGTTTGTAACTTAGCGACCGAAAAAACGTTCCGTCTGTAAAATTACCGACGGAAATAAACTTACCGTCGGTACATTGTCTT
>JAOSBN010000005.1:40055944-40078818 GCA_027563595.1 Erythroxylum suave | reverse complement strand
GCATTTTTTACCGACGGTTTCTTTACGGCGTCGCTATATTCCGTTGCAAATATCAGTTACAAAATTCTATACCGACGGAAAAAAAATTTCGTCGGCAAAGGGGCCATATTATCGACGGAATTGTTATTTCCGTCGGTAAATGGTGGCGGAAATGTTTCCGTCGGAAAGGTTTCGCCGCTATTCATTCATTTTCTTGTAGTGGCAGCATATAGGTTTTAAAGCATAATCAGGGAATGTTAGAGACATTAAAGGAAATCATAAGAACAAGGCAATGGATGCAAAATTTAATAATTCACAAGATAGGGAACGGTGATAGCACAAAATTTTGGTATGATAATTGACATTGTAGGGCTCCTCTTTATAAAGTGGAAGAAATATAACAATTAAGGCTTATGGTGAGTACAGAAACTAAGATAAGCAGATTCATAAGAGATAACCAATGGATATGGCCCTTTCACAGTAGCAGAAGCTCAAAAATCATCTTAGACCAGATGTCAAACTTCCAAGAGAATGAAGAAGATGTAATCCACTTGATAGCTAATAGATTTGAGAATTTTAGCACAAAGACTTGCAAATCTCTGACGTTGAAGACCAAAACACAAGTGTTGAATGGGTAAAACTAGTCTGGGACATTGATAATTGACTAGCACATTCTTTCATTCTATGGTTGGGTATGAATGGAGCATTGCTTACAAAAGACAAATTGAAATTCCAATCAACACACTTACTTACAAACTATGTAGTGCAGAGTTAGAAAGCTTGGATCACTTAATGATCGAATGTAAATACACTGAGGAAACATGGAGAAGAATACAGACAATGTTGAGCATTAACAGTCTAGTACTCAACTGTAAAGACATTGTCACTTAGCTGGGGAGCATTAAAATGGGAAATCAGGCTGACTATAAAGTCATAAAGATTAGCTAGGCTTAAATGGTATACAATATATGGAAAGAGAGAAATAGAAAACTTTTCAGATAAGAAAACAGAAGCATGGAGATGGTTTACCAAGAAGTTGTAAACCAAATCAGTATGGGCTAGACAGTAAGAGGAATAGCTACTAACCCTTCTATAAACATAAGGCAGAGATGGTCATTGGTTTAAACCACCTTGTTTAACCTGATTATCAGGAACCATGACATTAGAATTCTAGAAATTTTATGCTAACCTAGATTTTGTGTATTGATGGATTGTACATTAATTTTATTAATGAAAACTTTTAACTTTAAAAAAATTACAAGCCTTTTATTCAAAGAGGCCTTGTTATGAGTAGTCTTCCTTTTGTAGAGACCTTCCATATTCTTCCCCAATTTAAACAAATTAGTTTCTTAAGACATATGGTTGAAGGTTCTAATGTCAATCCATTGTTGAATCATATCTAGAATATTATGCTTCATCGTTTCTTGTTCTTT
This sequence comes from Erythroxylum suave, assembly GCA_027563595.1. Taxonomy (NCBI): domain Eukaryota; kingdom Viridiplantae; phylum Streptophyta; class Magnoliopsida; order Malpighiales; family Erythroxylaceae; genus Erythroxylum; species Erythroxylum suave. The sequence continues at coordinate 40,077,406 of JAOSBN010000005.1, read as the reverse complement.
ATCTATCATCCTTTTTGGTTTCGATGGAACATCATCCTTCACATCTCTATCTACATCAATAGGATCAACGAGATCCTTACAATAAAAAAGTTCTCACATCATAAGTCTCCAAGTAAAGTAGTTTGTAGATGTCAATTTGACTAATAAAGTTGTTTACACCTTCCATAAATAATGGCTCTGATACCACTTTTTTGGGCTCTAATCATAAGTCCCACAATTTCAATAAACAACAATCAACTAATATCGAAAGACTCAATCGTAAGAACAAACACGTAAATAATATATATTATAAAAAAAATAAATTAAACACTAAACGTATCAGGAAAACCCTCTGGTATAAAGGGGAAAACCACGGACCAAACTGATAAGTAAATCCACTAATTTCAAATAGGAACTTACACAAGTTTAAAGTTTTCAAGCTATTGAACGTTGCTTAAAACTATATCACAAAACGACTACTAGTTATCCTACCAAGTTTTAGTATTACGTATAAGTTGATACCCCAAATCAACAACACTCATAATCTAATCTTGAAACAAACACTTAAAAGGCAATTTGTAACTAGAACTACTAATTATAAAATGACTTAGACTTCTCAACTGACTCTCACTCTCTTTCTTTTTCTTTTTCGGTATTCTTTTGATTCTTCCTTATGAACCCCATCATTTCCCCTTTTACATAAAAAAAGGTTTCATAAATAGGCACAGTCACTTACACAGTCGTGTAAGTGTCCGTGTCCTAACTGATTTTCAAAGAATCATAAATATACATGGTCTTAGTCAATCACCCGGTCCACTTGCATGACTATGTATACTTAGGACTTGATGTGTATATTTTCACACGGTTTTATATATCTTTTAATCTTGCCATCCACCTATACACATTTGCAGTTACATACACAACCTTCACGTACTACCGTGTATAATAGGAATGAAACAAACGTATTTGATCTTACACGAATGTATAGGTCATTATCCAATTTGTACGTGTTCACAGTCTTATATATGACCATCACACAGTCCACTTACATGACTATGTATACTTGGGACACGATGTTTATATTTTCACATGGTCTTGTATATCTTTTAATCTTGCTATCCACCTATACAGATTTATGGTTACATACACAACCTTCACGTACTGCCATGTATAATAAGGATCAAATGGATGTGTCTGATCTTATATGAATGTGTAGGTCATCATTCAATTTGTACATGTTCACAGTCTTGTACACAACCATCACATATGGTAGTGTAAGTTAAGAACATAAGCATGTTGTACTCTACGCAGATGTATCTCTCAATAATGACTTCAAATCAACCGTTATTATCTTAACTTTACTCATTCATCATTGGAATGATCCTTGAGAATATCCAAGATCACTGGAACTGAATTTTGCTTCTAAATAGTTGGATACATAATAATTTCAAGCTTGAAAAAATTTTGTTTGCAAGATCTATTAATCCAAAATATGAGATTTTGAAACAGTGAGCTCTAGTTTATTTGTTGAGATCTTGGTGAAATTGTTGGACCTTCTGATGAATCAAAAATACAATATAAAATGTCCTTCTTAGTTTTGGAACCCAACCGTGATTGAATCACAGGCACAGTGGAAAAGCAAAGCAATTTTTATGGATGCTGAGCAGATCCCAATAATTAAATAAACTTGAATAAAATAAAAAACGAATTAGAAATCGTACCTTGTTGGTTTTCCTATTGAAAAACCTTTGAAGCTTTTTCCGATTGATCAATCACAAGATATTCAAATGTATAGCCTCTGATGGTATCCACAGAGCAATTCTTAAGACTAATTTGAAAGGAAGAAAACAAAAAGTGCTAGCTTCTAAAATACTTTCTTCTCTCTTAAATAGAAAATTCATAAGGGTCTTTGATTAAAATTAAATTTCTTTAATTATAATTAAAATCAAATTCTAATTATAGTTAATTAATTTTAAAAAAATAGAATATCTCATATTTGATTCCCAAAGTTTCTCAAACTTTATAATTAAGTCCAACTTAATTAAATTGATTTTTCTTTCACAAATTGCTCTTTGATGTGTGACCCATTAGTTTCCTAATAAATTGGCAATGATTATAAATTCTAATTCTAATTCACAATTAGAATTAGATAAATTAAAAATTCTTTTAATTTATCTTTAATTCTCTAATTAAACAATTCATAATCATAAATCATGATTGACATCTAGCAATATGTCATGATTACCCAAATATCAAGAATATCAAAGTGATTAGCTTAACCTATCTATGCATGGCTATGGTGTATAATTTAATCCTTTCGTTATTCAATATTCTAATTGGACAGAGTATGGATACAGTTCGCGCGCCAGTCAAGCCTTCAACTAACGATGGTTAGAGAACGGTACGTGCCCATCATTCTCCCAATAGTACTTTTTATCAGAAAATCAACCTAACTTTTTTGTACCCTTCTTTTAATGAAAAAATAGGCTCAAACTACACTTAAGGAATGATATAAGGGAATCAAAAAAGACGATAATAGAATTATAATAATGCAAGGCAGTCAACTCTATTTGTTAGAACAACTTCCATTAAGTCTCTGGACCTATCCTTTTTTTTGTCTTTATAAACTTTTGTTTGTTTCCAGAAAATAGGATTTGGCTCAGGATTACCCTTTTTTATTCCAAGGTTTCCCTGAATTTGAAAGTTATCACTTAGTAAGTTTCCATACCAAGGCTCACTTGTAGTTGTACACTACATTTGGGAATGATGAATCATTCCCAAAAAGGAATCTATTACTAACTCCCCTTTTCCACTTTTTCAGTTTTCTATGTAAACATCATCCATGCTTCCACGTTTTTTCAAAAAATTGTCCAACTAACACCCACGTGTTTGCAAAACTACAACCCCTCTTCCTATGTCACCGACTTATCCTCAACTGTGGGGTCTCTAACTAACGGTTCTCAAATCGCTGCCCCATCTATTTCTCCTCGTCTTCCACTGCATCTGCCATTGCCTGCCTCCTATTCCTTTCGACTTTACTTACTGTTTCCTCTTTTCTATGGGTGATAATCGCCCCAGTGACGTCAACTGATGGTGTCGCCTACAACCCCATCCAGTGACGTCGCGATAGGCGTCACAACGATGTCAATTAGTGGCATTACAATGGGCATTGTCGCTAGCGACACTGGCTTCCATAGATGGGTGATTATTGTCCATCTGTATGTAGTTGTACGCTACATTTGGGAATGATGAATCATTCCCAAAAAGGAATCTAATACTAACTCCCCTTTTCCACTTTTTTAGTTTTCTACATAACCACCAGCCATGCTTCCACATTTTTTCAAAAACTTGTCTAACTAACACCCACGTGTTTGCAAAACTACAACCCCTCTTCTTATGTCACCTACTTATCCTCAACCATGGGGTCTCTAACTAACGGTTCTCAAATCGCCGCCCCATCTATTTCTCCTCTTTGTCCACTGCATCTGCCATTGCTTGCCTCCTATTCCTTTCGACTTTGCCTACTGTTTCCTCTTTTCTATGGGTGATAATTGCCCCAGTGATGTCAACTGATGGTGTCGCCTACGACCCCATCCAGTGACGTCGCGATAGGCGTCACAGCGATGTCAACTAGTGGCTGATGGTGTCGCCTACGACCCCATCCAGTGACGTCGCGATAGGCGTCACAGCGATGTCAACTAGTGGCATTACGATGGGCATTGTTGCTAGTGACACTGGCTTCCATAGATGGGCGATTATTGCCCATCTATATTTAGTAAACGTAAAGGCAGTAAACCCAGAAAATGCTAGATAAATTTTTTTTCCAGATCGAGCAAACTAAGCAAAACCAGAGAATATGAATAGGCATAAATCAGAAACACCCAAAAGCAAAACAGATGCAATTGTGTGTTTGGCAATGCGAAATGCAGAAAAAAAAATTCAGAGGCTAGAATATGCAGATATTCTAAACAATTCATATGTGAGCATCTTATAATATTCCAAAAGCGAAAGAATTGCGAGCACAAGATAACGAATTTTTGAAATACATAATGCTTTAAGGAATTAATAGTATAAGATCATCGTACACGCATATATCTATGAAAGGAGAAACACAATTTCCAGATGCAGATAATAGGGGACGGCAAGAAATACATAGAAGCACATTCATAGTGAAAAGAAAAAGAACAATAGGGAGAAAGATAAACAGAAGCGTAAAAACCTTAATGTTTATTCCAAATCAACAAGAATCAAGCAAAGAGTCCAAGTTAAATAATTAAAGGAGCCTCTGATATCACTGTTAGAATCTAATCGTGATCGAATCACAGGCGCAACAAAAAAACAAAGCAATTTTTACGGATTTCAATCAGATCCCAATAGTTGAACAAACTTAAATAAAATGAAAAATGAATTAGAAATCGTACCTTGTTCATTTTTCTATTGAAAAACCTTTGATGGTATCCTCAGAGTAATTCTCAAGACTGATTTAAGAGGAAAAAAAACAATAAGTGCTAGCTTTTAAAAAATGTTCTTCCCTTTTAAATAGAAAAATCATAAGAGTCTTTAATTAAAATTAAATTTCTTTAATTATAATTAAAATCAAATTCTAATTCTAATTAATTTAATTTAATAAAATCAAATATTTCATATTTGATCCCTAAAGTTTATCAAACTTTATAATTAAGTCCAACTTAATTAAATTGATTTTTCTTTCACAAATTGCTCTTTGATGCTTGGCCCATTAGGTTCCTAATGAATTAGCAATGAATATAAATTGCAATTCTAATTCTCAATTAGAATTAGATAAATCTTTTAATTTATCTTTAATTCTCTAATTAGACAATTCATAATCATAAATCATAATTGATGTCTAGCAACATATCATGATTACCCAGATATCAGGAATGCCAAGGTGATTGACTTAACCCTGTCTATGCATGGCTATGATGTATAATTTGATCCTTCCGTCATTCAATATTCTAATTTGATAGAGTATGGATACAATGTTTACTCTTATCATCTAATCATGTTCGTTCTTGCTAATTAGTAACTAATTTATAATTAAAATTTGAAAACACCTTTTCAAATGTCAATTCACTCTGGCCAAAGAATTTTATAAATCATTACTAATCAAGAACAGTAGAATATTCTCTCTAATTATTTTATAGTGACAAATCTTATATTGAATTACTCAACTATCTACATATGGTTCATACTGTATCTAATTACTACCAACTGAATTATCCTAGGATGATTTATAAGTAGCATCAAATTATAGTAATTCCCACTCGAAATACCTTGATAATCTCAAGTTTAAGGATTAATTATATAACCATCATTATGAGATAATCCATAAAAACATAAGTAATGTTCCATCCAGAATTTTTATAATCGTGTCAATTTCGTGACTTATTCTCTAATAATCTATTGGACCCTAAATTTTCTTAGAATTTATTTTTATTAAATTAGCAAGCATGAATATAAATAGAATTCATGAATATAGAAATTTTTTTAGTTTAATTGGGTTTATTATTATTTTCATGTGGTAGCATAGATAAAAAGGAAGAGTTAGAATTAATATAAGGGTTAAGAGGAATTAGATTGAATAAGGAAGGGTAAGATAGGAAGATTAAGAGTATATATTAAACTGATAAGACAATAACAAAAGAGAGTCGTGAGTGTTAAGAAAGAAAAAGAGAGAAAGTTATAGAAGAAACTAGAAGGAGAGAAGGTGAAAACTGAAGCAAGGAGAAAGAAGAAGGAAAGGGCAACGAGAAAGAAGAAGAAAGAAAAGGGTTCAACTGGAAATATGTATTTCCTATCTTTTCTTCTTGATTTAGTAGAAGAAGGAATTAGTGAAAGTAAGTTTTTATATGCTGAAGATGAAGAAAGAAAGAAGAAGAACAAGAGATTAATGTTTTTTTTAGATTTTTGTAAACCTTACCTAGATCTTAGTTTTTCTAGTTGGATAAATCAAGAATAGATTAAGTTTAAGCACATTCATGAATATTTAAGCTTACTGAAGCTTTATTAGTGTATGATGATTAAATGAAAATATATTTTCTCATAGGGAACCAAGACTATCGAAGGCAAGAACACTAGGAAAACAAACTTGATCCTAAAAATATCAAGTAAATAGGTGGGTAATATGTTTATAGTTTTTGTGATGATGAGCTGAAATTATGTGTTTTTATGTGTATTTAAATGCTTACTTATACTCATTGTGGATGTGGGAAAAATGTGTTGTGATTTGATAATGTGTTATGTTTGAAAGATTTTACTGCATCTAGTATGAACGAAAAGAAGAAAAGAGTAAAAAAGCATAAAAGTATGAATATGTTACAAATGTGTGAGCATCGAAAAATTGACTTGTGTGGGCAAGAGAGATACCATTTCATTCGTAACATGCACGTCGACTTAAGCCTTCTCTAGGCTGCCTGCTTTTGGCATATGAGCACCAAGAAATGGACCCATTTCGTTCATCGTTAAAACTTCGATTTTGCCATTTTTATAACACTCTCTCGAGCTATTATATTTGTGCATTACATCTTGAATTGTTGAGCATAAAGTAACTCTAATTTGACGATCTGCTTTGTGGATGAAGTATTCCTATTTATGTAGAGCTCTCAAAAATTTTGAATGTAAAGGTTGTGATATGTTGAAACTAAAATAACATTATATATACATTTATATATATGTGTGTGCTAGATTAGTATGAGGCTTGTTATCACTAGCTATAAACATATTAACTACTGAGCTTCCCATCTCACCCCATAAATTTTTCTACTCCTCAGGTGAAGAGAAAGTAGATCACTAGTGAGCCCTTGCAAAGTTTGGCATCTCCAAGAATTTTAGATTTTTGTAACTAAGTTAGTTGGATCTTTTTGGTAACTTTAGAAGCATATCAGCATAAACATTTCTGATCTTATTTTGTAATTATGAAACTGGTGTGGCTTCTGGTATGAAGTATGAAGATGTGAACCAACTCTGTTTTGTTGAAAGATGACAGTGGAAGTTGCAAAGATTCTCTGATACATATGTGCAAAATTTTTCTTTTCTACTAACTTGTCATTATGGCTGGAAATGGGTTCCTTGGCTATGTGATGATCTTTTGATGGGTTCCCTTTAAGTAAATTGTTAAAAGGGGGAGTTTTGTATGTATGAATTTAAATATTGGATTCGAGTCTCTTGATTGTAGATAATTGACATATATATTGATACTGGAAAAAAGAGAGGAAAATAGGGATAAAATATGATCTAAAAATTCAAGGAATAAACTGCATCGTTCTAGGTAGAATTAGGCTAAGTGGTCTCTATAAAAGTTGTAGATTTTTCTCTTAGCTTTCTAATGGTATAAAGATTGAAATTTTTGAACTTCTGACGCAAAAGATATGCCTTTATAAGATAGCATCATTGGTATTGGTATAGGTAATACCATAGTAGCACAATTTTTGACAAAAATGGTATTCTTTACTTAATCAATTAAGTTGTATCGATATAGGCCGAATTAGACAAAATTGTCTTCATTAAAGTTGTATATCTTTTTCTTATATTTACAATGATGTAAAGGTTGTAATTTTTAAACTTTTGGATTGAAAGTTCTGATGTTTGGAAGTGAGGGTGTGCCACTAAGAAGTCGAGATCGTTACAAAGCACGATCGTGACAATCCCAGAATTTCTTAAAAGTCACAATTGTGCTGCTATTCTTAAAGAGTCCCGATTGCTACGAAGCAAGATCGTAACTCTCTTCTTTGTTTTCTCCTCTCACGCCCGTGATTTTTCCCCTCTGACCCGTGACTTTGTTTATCTTCTCTCATGCCTGTGACTCTAAGCCCTCACACCTGTGAATTTTTGGTTAATTGTCACGGCTGTGACTTTTTTTATGTCAAGCCCATGACATTTGCTTGTGATGGCCGAAATTTTTTTTGTTAAATTGTAAGTGAAATTCTTTGATTTATTCTTCATTTTGATGTTATTTGTGTTATTTTTATTTATTTGTATCTGTTATTTCAAAGCTTCCCACCATAAAAATTTTTTAATCTTAACTTTAATTTAGTTATAAGTTATAATTTTATTTTTTTGAAATGTCCTCAAATTTATTTGATTATTATTTTATTAAAATTTCCTAATTTTTGGAGCATAGTCGCCACGAAATTCAAAACGAGACCTGGGCCTAACATCTTTGGCATCAGAGCCCAAGGGTTTCAAGGATTCTTAGGCTTTGAGTATGTTATACTATGAATTATTATGATGCGTGTTAAATTATTTCTACTGTTGAATTAATTGTTCACATTATTAAATTGATTAATTGCATTGAATGACATTTAGCCTACTTTCCATTTTAATTTTATTTCCTACAAGTATACATGATATACGTCATTCAATGTATAAATGTAGGAAATAAAATTAAAATGAAAAGTAGGCTAAATGTTAATATTTTAGTAAAGGAGTAAAATGCCACCTCGTCGAAGAACACGAGGGATTTTGCAAGGATCTGCTGCACTTGATTCTCCAACGAGAGAGGAGGGTACTGACGAGTCCAGAGCCTCAATGATTGTTGAGGCAATTGTAGGGCAGGATAACAAGCCCTTTCTACCTCAAATGCCTGAGTCATCCCTCCCTCAAACACAAGTACCTAATCCATTCGATCCCAGAATGTTTCAAGCCTTTGCTCAGGCTTTTGTACAAGCGATTGGTTAGATGCCATCCATGTCTACTCCAGCCCCCTCCAAGAAAGGAAGACAATTTGATTAAGTTGAGGAAGTATGGCACAATGGACTTTTATGGAACAACTGATCCTGAGGAAGCTGAGACTTGGTTAAGGAAGATGGAGAAAATATTAGAACAAATGGATTGTGAAGACGAGGAAAAGATTGTATATTTCACAAGCTTGCTACAAAGAGATGCTCTTCATTCGTGGGGAAATGTACCAAGGAGCTAGTTAAAGCCGCCAGTGTTAACCTAGAAAGATTTCCAAACTTCCTGCAAAAAGAAATACCTGTCTAAGGTGTATATCCAGCAAAAGCAAAGGGAGTTTCTGAATCTCATCCAGAGGGAAATGACTGTGAGTGAGTATGGACACAGATTCACATAATTATCTAGATTTGTAGCTGAGCTGATGATGAGTGAAGCAGTTAAGTATTAAAGATTCGAAGCAAGATTGCATTTGGCTATAAGAGAAAAAGTGGTCGTGAAAAATTTTTGTGACTTTTAACAACTGGTAGAAGCCACATCGAGGGTAGAGAATATAGAAAACATAAAGAGCGCAATGAACAAAAAGAGAAAGCGAAGAGAACAACTTAGCAGGGAAGGTAGTGTGCGCCTATGTTAGGGAGGAGTGCTAAGATTTTCCTTGCACCGTCTAAGGTCAGGAGTAGTGGTTCAAGTAGACCTAAACTAGCTAAAACTAATTCTTTTCAAGCCTCGACTGAAGGAGGTAGCAGAAAAGGGGAGGGGACTAAGCCATCTTTTCCAAAATGCAATCATTGTGGCAAATTCCATAAATGGGAGTGTTATCGACTAACTGGAGCTTACTTTAATTATGGAGAGAGGGGGCATATGGCCAGAGAATGTCCACAATATGCTAGACAGGCGGGGACTCAAGAGGTAAGATTCAAAGAGGTCTGAGACTGTGGAAGTTAAGTCTATAACTGAAGTGGCAGTTCTAGTGGAGCCAAGAAGGTAAATCCTCCGGGAAGACCGAGAGGGCAAACACTAGCTAGGGTATTTGTACTGACCAGGGAGGAAGTAGAAGCAGCTCCGGAGGTTGTGACTGGTATGGTTAAATTATTTCGCAATGACATTATTGTTTTAATTGATCCGAGATCTACCCACTCTTTTATTTCCACAAGTATGATTTTGTATGATAGAAATTTGAGTACATTAGATAGTCCTTTGATGGTTAGCACCCCGATTGGCCAGTATGATATTATTAGTCATGTTTATTGAAAGTGTGAAATATGTATTGGTGAGGCAACATTAGTGATGGATTTAATACCATTGGAGATGAAGGCATTGGATGTGATTTTGGGCATGGACACTTTAGAAAAATATAGTGCCAATTTGAATTGTCGACAAAAGACAGTAGAGTTTGTACTTGATAAGCGTGAAAAGGTGATGCTTGTGGGGGACAGGAAGGCAAGTCCACCTAAACTTATTTTAGCATTGACAACAGAGAAAATGATGAAGAAAGGGTATGAAACATTCTTGGCATATATGCTGGGCACAAAGGAGGATGAAGAAAAATTAGAAAATATTCCTATGGTTAGGGAATTTCCAGATGTTTTTCTAGAAGAACTATCAGGGCTACCACCACCTAAAGAAGTTGAGTTCACCATAAAACTTCTTCCAGGTACAACATCCATATCAATTCTACCCTATAGGATGACTCTAGTAGAATTGAAGGAGCTTAAAGAGTAGTTAAAAGAGTTATTGGAGAAAGGTTTCATTAGGCCTAGCTCTTCGCCTTGGGGAGCTCCCATTCCTTTTGTGAAGAAGAAAGATGGATCCTTGAGTATGTGTGTGGATTACAGGAAGCTCAGTCATGTCACCATGAAGAATAGATATCCTCTTCCACGCATAGATGATATGTTTGATCAACTGCAAGGAGCAAAAGTGTTCTCCAAAATAGACTTGAGGTCAGGTTATCAAAAATTACGAGTAAAAGATTCTGATGTGACAAATACTACTTTTAAAACACAATATGGGCATTTTGAGTTTTTAGTTATGCCCTTTGGATTAACGAATGACCCTGCAGCCCTTATAGACCCTATAAATAGAATTTTCAAGCCTTTTCTAGACTAATTTATCATATTCTTTATTGATGATATATTGGTTTATTCCAAAAGCGATAAGGAGCATAAAGAGCATTTAAAGATTGCCTTGAAGATGTTGAGGGAGAAAGAGTTGTATGCTAAATTTGATAAATGTGAGTTTTGGTTAAAGGAAGTGGTGTTTCTTGGACATGTAATTTCAGAAAAAGGAGTACATGTGGATCTAAGGAAAATAGAAGCCGTAATTAAATGAGAAGCACCCAAGAATGTAGCTGAAGTGAGGAGTTTCTTGGGATTAGTTGGTTATTACAGATGATTTGTGGAAGGCTTTTCTACGATAGCAACTCCACTTAACAAACTGACAAGGAAGAGTCAGAAGTTTATGTGGACAAAGGAATGTCAGCGAAGCTTTGAGGAATTGAAAAAGAAGCTTACAACAACACCAATTCTGGCTTTACCTTCTAGCAGTGATGGATACACAGTATATAGTGATGCTTCATGGAAAGGATTAGGGTGTGTGTTGATGAAAGTAGATAAAGTAATTGCCTATGCTTCCAAGCAATTAAAACCCTATAAGATGAATTATCCTACGCACAACTTGGAATTAGTTGCTATAGTCTTCCCATTGAAAATATGGAGACATTATTTGTATGGAGTCACTACCAAGGTATTTACAAACCATAAGAGTCTTAAATATCTGATGAGTCAAAAAGAGTTGAATTTGAGGCAAAAGAGATGGTTAGAATTATTGAAGGACTATGAATTAATGATAGACTACCACCTAGGAAAAGCCAATGTAGTAGCGGATGCACTGAGTAGGAAATCCACTATGGCATATGTGAAGACGATATATCTTCCTTTGTTGAAGGAGTTGGCCAGATTGAAGGTGACATTGAGGCAAGTCGAATCTAGTGGTATAGTGGCTAACTTTAAAGTAAGGCCAGTATTGAATGAGAAAATTAAGAAATTGCAGGAATAAGATGAGTACTTGTGCAAGCTTAGAGAAGAAATCAAAAATTGTAAGCCTTCGGAAATAGAAGTGAGAGAATATAGATTAATAGTGGTAGGCAACAGATTATGTACTCTGGATATGCAAAAGATGAAGGATGAAATTATATCACAGAATATGTTGGAAAATGTTTGATGTGTCAACAAGTTAAAGTAAAACATCAAGCACCTGCCAATAAGCTTAAGTCTTTGTATATTCCTGAACGGAAATGGGAAAAGATTACAGTAGATTTCTTAATGGGATTACCAAGGACCAATAGGAAGCATGATGCAGTATAGGTGATTGTGGATAGGCTAACCAATTCAACACAGCATGATACAGTATAGGTGATTATGGATAGGCTAACTAAGTCAACACACTTCTTGCCTGTCAGACAGACAGATTCTCTAAATTTCTTGGCCAAGAAATACATAGATGAAATAATCAGACTTCATGGGATTCCAAGTTCCATAGTCTCTGATAGAGATCCCAGATTCACCTCGAGATTTTAGGAAAGTTTGCAAGAAGCTTTGGGAACTAAATTAGATTTTAATATAGTCTTTCATCCAAAGACGGATGGTCAATCAGAGAGGACGATAAGGACATTGGATGTAATGTTACGAGCTTATGTTATGGACTTCAAAGGCTAATGGGATGAACATTTACCTTTGATTGAATTTGCTTATAATAATTCCTACCACTCGAGAATTCAGATGGCACCTTATGAAGCCTTGTAAGGTAGGAGGTGTAGAACTCCTATTTATTGGGACGAGGAAGGTCAAAGAAAACTTATAAGACCTGAGTTGGTACAAGCTATAGTCGATAAGATTAAATTGGTAAAACGAAAACTCAAAGCGGCTCAAGATAGGATTAAGAGTTATATAGATACGCATAGGAAAGATATGGAATACGAGGTGGGAGATAAAGTGTTCCTTCGAGCTTCACCATGAAAAGGAGTTTTAAGATTTGGTACAAAGGGTAAACTTAGTCCAAGATATATGGGTCCTTATGAAATTATTGAGAAGATTAGGCCTCTCACCTACAAATTAACATTATCGCCAGAGTTATCAAAGATTCATAATGTCTTCCATGTATCAATGCTGAGGAGATATAGATCAGATCCTTCACACATAGTCCAACCTTCAAAAGTTCAATTAAGTGAGGATTTAACTTATGAAGAACAACTAGTGGCGATTCTAGATTCAAAGGAAAAGGTCTTGAGGAATAAAATTGTGAAGTTGGTAAAAGTTTTATGAAAGAGTCATGCAAGAGAGGAAGCAACATAGGAATCTTTGGAAGCTATGAAGGAGGAGTATTCGCGTCTATTTGTGAATTTAAGTAAGAATTTCAAGGACGAATTTCTTTAAGGGGGAGAAATGTTGGACCCTAAATTTTCTTAGAATTTATTTTTATTAAATTAGTAAGCATGAATATAAGTAGAATTCATGAATTAGAAAATTTTTGAGTAATTAGGTTTATTATTATTTTCGTGTGATAGCATAGATAAAAACGAAGAGTTAGAATTAACATAAAGAGTTAAGAGGAATAAGATTGAATAAGGAAGAGTAAGATAGGAAGGTTTAAAATATGTCTTAAACTAATAAGACGATAAGAGAAGAGAGTCGTGAGTGTTAAGAAAGAAAAAGAGAGAAAGTTATAGAAGAAACTAGAAGAAGAGAAGGTGAAAATCGAAGCAAGGAGAAAGAAGAAGGAAAGAGCAAGGAGAAAGAAAAAGAAAGAAAAGGGTTTAGTTGGAAATATTTTAGTATTACCTATCTTTTTTTCTTGCTTTAGTAGAAGAAGGAATTAGTTAAATAAGTTTTTATATGCTGAAGATGAAGAAAGAAAGAAGAAGAACAAGAGATTGATGTTTGTTTTAAATTTTTATGAACCTTAATTAGATCTTAGTTTTTCTAGTTAGATAAATCAAGAATAGATTAAGTTTAAGACATTTATGAATATTTAAGCTTATTGAAGATTTATTCGTGTATGATGATTAAATGAAAATATATTTGCTCTTAGGGAACCAAGACTATCGAAGGCAAGAACAAGAAGAAAACAAACTTGATCCTGGAAATATCAAGTAAATAGGTGGGTAATATGTCTATAGTTTTTGTGATGATGAGCTGATATTATATGTTTGTATATGTATTTAAGTGCTTACTTATACTCATTGTGGATGTGGGAAAAATGTGTTGTGATTTGATAATTTGTTATGTTTGAAAGATTTTACTACATCTGGTATGAATGAAAAGAAGAAAAGAGTAAAAAGCATGAAAGTATGAACATGTTACAAATGTGTGAGCATCTAAAATTTGACTTGTATGGGCAAGAGAGACACCATTTTGTTCATCACATGCATTTCAACTTAAGCCTTCTCCCTACTGCTTGCTTGTGGCATATAAGCTCCAAAAAATGGGTTTATTTTGTTCATAATATAAACTTCGGTTTCGCCATTTCGTTTTATAGGACTCTCGCAAGCCATTATGTTTGTGCATTGTATCTTGAATTGTTAAGCATAAAGCATGATTGAGTTTATGATTTGTTGATCTGTTTTGTGGGATGAAGTATTCCTGTTTATGTAGAGCTCTAAAAAATTGTGAATGTAAAGGTTGTGATCTGTTGAAATTAAAATAACCTTATATATACATTTATATATGTGTGTGTGTGTGTGTGTGTATGTGTGTGTATGCTAGATTAGTGTGAGGCTTGTTATCACTGGATATAAGCATATTAACCACTAAGCTTCCCAACTCACCCCACAAATTTTTCTACTCCTCAGGTGAAGAGAAAGCAGATCAATAGTGAGCCCTTGCAAAGTTTGACAACTCTAAGAATTTCATATTTTTGTAACTAAGTTAGTTTGGATCATTTTTTGTAACTTTAGAAGCATATCAGCATAAACATTTTTTATTGTATTTTGTCATTATGATACTGGTGTGGCTTCAGGTATGAAGTATGAAGATGTGAACCAACACTTTTTTGTTGAAAGATGACAGTGAAAGTTGCAGAGATTCTCTGATATATATATATATGCAAAATTTTTCTTTTCTATTAACTTGTCATTATGGCTGGGAATGAGTTCATTAGCTGTGTGATGATCTTTTGATGGGTTTCCTTTAAGTAAATTGTTAAAAAGGGGAATTTTGTTTTTATGAATTTAAATATTGGATTCAGGTCTCTTGATTGTAGATAATTGACATATATATTGATACTAGGAAGAAGAGAAGAAAATAGGGATAAAATATGATCTGAAAATTCAAGGAATAAACTATATTGTTCTAAGTAGAATTAGGCTTAAGTAGTCTTCATAAAAGTTGTAGATTATTCTCTTAGCTTTCTAATGGTATAAATATTGAAATTTTTGGACTTCAGACACAAAAGATATGGCCTTTATAAAATAGCATCATTGGTATTGTTATAAGTAGTAGCACAATTTTTGACAGAAATGATATTGTTTACTTAAATAATTAAACTGTATCGATATAGGCCACATTAGACAAAATTATCTATATGAAAGTTGTAGATCTTTCTCTTAGCTTTATAATGATATAAAGTTTGTAATTTGTAAACTTCTAGATTGAAAGTTCTGATGTTTGGAAGTGAGGGTGTGCAACTAGGAAGTAGCAATCGTTACAAAGCACGATTACGACAATCCCATAATTTCTTAAAAGTCGCGATCGTGATGCAGTACGATCGCAACTTCCCTGCTATTCTTAAAGAGTTGCAATCGTTACGAAGCACGATCACAACTCTCTTCTTTGTTTTCTCCTCTCACGCCTGTGATTTTTCCCCTCACACCTTTGACTTTTTTGTTACTCTCACGCCTATGACTCTTAAAGCCCTCACGCCCGTGAATTTTTGGTTAATTGTCATGGTCGTGACTTTTCTTATGTCATGCCCATGACATTTGCATGTGATGGCCGAAAATTTTTTTGTTAAATCATAAGTGTAATTCTTTGATTTATTCTTCATTTTTTACCCCTATTTGTGTTATTTTTTATTTATTTGTATCTGTTATTTCAAAAAGTCCCACCATAAATTTTTTTTAATTTAGTTACAAGTTATAATTTTATTTTTTTAAAATGTCCTCAAATTTATTTAATTATTATTTTATTAAAACTTCCCAATTTTTGGCGCGAAGTCGCCATGAAATTCGAAACGAGACTCGGGCCCAACATAATCACCCGCACATTAGTTTAAGTATCTTCATACTTTAATTTATGATATCAATTATCTTCTTCATAAAAAAGAAATATAAGTTGTGTTAGTTTTACCGTTTCAACAATATCTCGTCTTGATAAAACTACAACTAGGAACATTTAAGAATAGTACATAAGTTTAAATTGAATCTCATAATTATGATCTCATCGTAATTTCAATTATACAGTAATTATTCTAAAGATTTTATCTTTAGTATTAAAACATAAAAAATTAATTAAATTAATACATAAAAATAAATAAAGTGTTTTCATTAATTCAAAATAATGTCATACATTAATTTGCATCAAATTGATTGGCTGCAAGCACATAAACTAACACTTAGGTCCAATTCAATTCATTTTGATGAAATGATATGAATAAGTTTTGACTTTGATTCGAAATTCAAATTTAAAGTGAAAAGGAATAATTCAATGTTGAAATACCCAACTTAGTGTCCTTTTTAGTTTTTACAGTAATATACCCTCTCATGTGTCAAAAGAAGATTTAAGTTACTCTTTTAATCTAAAATTATTTCTAACAATGAACTGTCCCATTTGGTTTAATAAGAAAAGAAATTAGCTGTTAACGAATTAAGTGTGAATAGATCACTATTTACAAATTACAACGAGTACTAAACCCAAGGGGGCGACGAAATATAGATAATCGTAGGCGACAAGTACAGTTGAAGCTTTGTAATGTAGAAACTGTCTGATGAGTTAGTAGTGCATCTGTTTTCTCTATAGATGCGTTTTGGTGTTTAGGTCACCTTTAAAGTCACCCTTAAATTCTATCAAGTTCACGGTCTTGGTTTCCAGATAGTAACACACTTCTTCTGATGAGCTAAATCTAAACTCTCGAAGACTGCCAGATTTATCCCATTAATTCCTTTAATAGCATATAGGAGTATCAAACTTAGTCATATTGTTGTAAGCAACCCTTAAGATTTTTTTCATGAACAAAGGAAAATATGAGAAAAAGAAAAAAAACATGTTGAAAAAGTATGGGGATGAAAAAATAATAGGGCATCTACATTGATGATGAGAGATCAACGCTAAATGTAAAACATTTCTAGGATCATCATTTGTTTATTGTTTCTGAGTATTATTTTACTTCAGTTCTGCGTTCCAAGTTCCAAGTTCCAACTACTAAGGCACACAACCTCGACATTGATTCTTGCCTTCAGAGATACAAACTGATTAAAAGCGTTTCAATTCTCATGCACCTACTTTTTCCACATATTGTACAAAGAAGTTGATTGAGTTTATATATTTGTACACCAAATCAATCTTTGACCAAAAAAACCTAAATGTACAATTTGGTGGAGAAGTTTGACATTATCAATGTCTGTATTTTATGTAGTCAAGCATGAGCTCAACAAAAGTAATGCCCCATTCAAGAAAAATGGTAAAAGAAGCCGCGTAGAAAAGTTTTATTTGATGGCCTTATTTTATAGCTAATATTCTAGAAGTAAAACGCTTTTATTGATTTTGGTAATAGATTGTTCCTTGAGTAGTTCATAATAAGCATGGAAAGTTCTTAAATTGAAATAACAGTGTGGAAATTTCAAATATTATTTAGTCATATACGCATGGCATTCCATTTCAAATATTAGTTTTTCTTCAGCATTAATTAGCCTCCCAATACTTTTTCTTTGTTGACGTTCATGCTTTGCCCTTTCTCGTAGTTTCAGTTACAACATTGATTGATTTGGAAAGTAAAGCACAAATTTCTCTTTAGTTCCTTCATATTTCATTTAAAGATTGACTTGGCCAAAATTTTGATAGAATATAATGTATTTAATTAGCTGTAATCAAATTTATATGTACAAAATATAAATGCAATACAACATTTTACTATATATAGTTGAAAGCAAAATGTTACCTTAATATTCTTGAAATATGGCTAAGGAGAACCTATAAGTATAACTTAATCCAAATAAGTTACCATAAGTTTAAGAACAATAAGTATGTCAATAATTTTCTTTTTTATACCTAGTGTACAATGTTCTTAATGTACTTAGTCTTCCCTTTGTATTTTTGTAATCATAAGGTTACAGGTTCAAGTCATGAAAACTACCAGTTGCAGATCTAAGGCTTGCCCTTTATTTATGAGAAAAAATCACAATAAAAATATGAAGATAAAAACATAAATACCTAACTCTATAAAACATAATAAACTTAGAATTAGGAGGAAAAAACTTTAGATAGAGCACATAAATTAGAAGTATGTATTCAAATTACAACTTTATAATTGATAATTGTAACTTATATAATATTAACAGACAATATAAAAATTCGTAATTAAAATAAAGAGACACAAAAGTAAAATAAATGTTTTAGAGTATGAAAATGTATATATTATAAAATACCTTTCGATATGTGAAAACATAAAAATTATAAAGTTTATTCACCATACTTTGCGATATAGTTAATTCATCTCTTTACTAAATTTGAGATTTATGCCTGTACAAAGGGTGAATGTCCAATCCCCAGAAAAAATATTTATTTAATAGCTAGATTTAAATTTTGCACTAAATCACATAGTAAAACATGATTAATTTGAATAATTATCATATTATTCAGGTAGTTCAAGTAAATTTAAACACAATTAATTTTTTAAAAAGTAATAGATTTTTCAAATTATGAAACTTTGTAGAGATTAGTTCTTTCACAAGTTGTCTTGTGAATTAGTTTATCGTTAATATTAATTTTCTTTTTAGTTTATCTTATAATAAAGTTTAAATTAACAGTGACGTTTATTAAATCAACTGAAATTTCTTAACCAACTCCAAGGACAGGTACCTACAACCAATTATAGTGTCAGAAACATTGTCAATTGTCTTCGCAACATTGAATAGTTAAGCGGAGTCAAGAGTTGTTAGCTAGTTTGGCTCGATTCTCAACTAAATGTCAAAAGCAGAAAATGGATGTTAATTCGCAAGCAACTTGCATGTAAGTTTAACCAAATTTGGTCATTATGATGAATTATGTATAATTAAATAACCTCTTTTTCTCTTTATAGATTTTGGAATATTAGGCAAGCGACAATGGTTGAACGCATAGAATAATAGAACTTAGTTATACTTGTGTTAAAGCATGCAAGTTCAAAGAGAAACAGCGTATTAATATCGACTAAATGCAATTAAAACTAAAAAAAGTGAAAGATTTGTATTTTAAGAATATTTTGTAATGAAAAGTGAAAAAAGAAAGTATCCATGTTTTCCTTTAAATTTAATTGAGTGACTGCTACAGTTGTAACCTTTGAAACTTCTAGTATCAAAGACTTGAAGTAGATAACAAGTTGGAATCAGGATCAAAAGAAAGCACTTGAACGATGACCAAGAAA
Source organism: Erythroxylum suave (assembly GCA_027563595.1). Classification (NCBI taxonomy): domain Eukaryota; kingdom Viridiplantae; phylum Streptophyta; class Magnoliopsida; order Malpighiales; family Erythroxylaceae; genus Erythroxylum; species Erythroxylum suave. The sequence goes on along the minus strand of JAOSBN010000005.1, from coordinate 40,058,122 downwards.
TGTACAAAGAGTGCTGACTTACAAGCCCTTTGATATAATTCAAAGAGATTTTCGGGCAAAGCCGTCTTTTTTGGCCGCAGAGGCCCCTTTTTCATATATTTTTATTCAACTAAAGGTCAATCAAGCGTGTAATTGTGTGAATTGAAGCACGGGCTGCCACTAGATGAAAAGATGCTGAAAATTCCAAAGCGAAGGCATATCAGTGTAGGACTAGGAGTAAATATATCTTCACCTTAATCTTACTGTCAAAATGATATCATATACATATTATGTTGATATATTCTTTCATGATACTATTACTACCTTTTGTTCTTCTAAAATAGCACTTAAATTAATAGCATCTCCAAAATTATAGGACAGGTACACCCAGTCCGCACTGTGTCATCCGCTATATATTTTGTCTGAAGCCTGAATACAATATTATTGGTGTAGATCTAAACGTAAAAAATAATCCAATAAAGAGAGACTAACATACCAGAATTCCCATATGCTATGACGTTGCGCAACGCGTGGGGTCTACTACGTTTTAGTAAAGTAATATTTGTGTTCCAATGTAAAATATAAATAGAAAGAAGACATTTGACTATAAAGACTTGCATCGATGAACGCACAAACTTTAAGTCCTTCTCATTAAGTTTATGTGTGTAAATTACCTAATACATTAGGTCGGCATTTGTAAGAACAATATCTTTCTATAATGATTAAATATTATAATGTTGGTAGTGATATATTCTAAATTAAAATATTTGCAGATATGTCTACTTAACACTATTTAACGTTCCCTTTCAAAATGAGTACGGATTGAAATATAATAATAATATTGGAAAAAGAGAATAGTTGACGCTATTGATATCACGCAATTGCATGTTAATCACTTGCGCAACAAGAAATTACACTTCGTATAACTGTGATTGAAAGACTAAAAGTTTTAATTTACATACGATGGTTTTATAATGATATTATTGTAACAAAATTATTTCAAAGGAATTACGGTTGAAAAAACACAAGACGAATACAAGTTTTAGGCCGTGCTTGTTCCAACAACAGCTTCATTCTAATATAATGTTAAAATCTAAAAAAAATATAATAACACAGAATGAGTACAAAGTTTGAGGTCATGCTCGTTACAACAACAAAGAACCGTTCTAAACATAAAAATAAAATAACAAAAGGGAAGATAAAAACTTTACATGATTAAATCTATAAAAAGTAACAACTTTTAGTCATAAATACATACATATATAAATTGTGTGAATATATCAAAGTTAGACCAACTAAAATGTTGATTAATTTACGGAGATAATCAATGGAGCCATTGAGTCAGCGGGAGGTAAAGTTGAATAGGGAAGCTCAAAATCAGATTATGGACTCTACTTATGAATGATCAAATCACATTTTTAATTTTCATTAGTTAATTATTGTTCATGATGGGAAGTTCAAGTTTTCTTTTATATATTTGTTTATAGGGATCGATTGAGTTCTACGTCCATTTTTGCGTGATTGGAGAATCGAAATTATAGAAACATTCACCGGTCAAGAAAAGCCAACAGCCATTATTAGTTACAGGGTCATAATTGATACGATATCTCGCAACAGAAAAAATACAGCTAGCATCGATTAGTAACACTAAACCTAACTTGTGATATGATGTTGAAGTTCGCGAAGACCATGAATATATCTCTACAGGTGAGCAAACCGTTAAATAATGCTAATGCTACTGAAAATTTTAGGATATGTATCATTATTAACTGATGCAACAAAAATTAATTGAGAATTATCATTGCGATTATAAAAACTAAGGTAGAGGGCCTGTGGAAAACAAATGGGACTATAGTTTCATTAGTTTAGATTGAAAAAAAATCAAAGGGTGATTATTTCGCAAACTTTCTGATTCTTTCTGACAAACACAAAAATCAGAAACATTAAAAGCACTAAAGATAAACAAAATTGAGATTTATTAACGCAGTATTACACATTGCTCACATTTGCAGGACCCTCACCTAGCTTAATCATTTTCACGAAAGTTCAATAGATTTAGACAACGGCTTTCAAAGCTAACTCACTTAGGGGGCGCTTGGTTTATAGAAGGGAATGGGAATGAGAATGGGAATGAATATAGGGAGGAATGAGAATGGATATAATCATTATAATTATGGTGGTTGGTTAAGATAAAGGAAT
>JAOSBN010000005.1:40033655-40045982 GCA_027563595.1 Erythroxylum suave | reverse complement strand
AGGAATGATAATATTACCTATCTAATCATAACCCTCCACCAAGCATTAGTTTTCATTTCATTCTCATTGCCTCTTTCCCATTCCCCCCAAACAAGCATACCCTTAATCTTTAAAACTATCTCTCAATCTCACTTCCCGTAACAAATTTTTATACCCAATAACACAACCAACTCATGTTAACTTCAACAAAGAATTTATCTCAACAATCTATTAACTGAAAGATAATAAATAAAAGGCTCAAGTGTCTGAAATATAGAAAAATCTGAACATACTTAAGATTAAAATATTCCTATGGGTTTTGCTCCTCAACAAGAGATCTGAAAGTTGTTAATATAAAGTTATTCCAATCGTGAACCACACTACATGGATAGTAGTCCAACATTACCAATTCCCATATAATCAAAATAGAGCAGCGAATCTCCCACTCTGAAAACACGTGCTGCACCTTTTAATTTTCATCAATCAAGCAAGGAGGACACCACCAACGAAGATCATATAGCACATCCACACCTTTAGTAATAACTCATCAATCCACACACTACATAAGCCAATTACAATGCTCACTCAAAGACTCAACCGTGTCTCGCCAAAAACCAGAAAACCACCAGATCACTTCAGCTATTTCAACATAAAAACACAATTAACGCACACATCAAAGAGCTCAACAATCGCCATCAATTAACACACTCAAGATACACACAATAAGGACCCAAGGTTCACACATAAACTCTTTTTCACTCTGCGTAAAATCCAAAAGTACCCTTGACAATTGCAAACGTAATATGCCACAATTTCTCGGATGATAGACTTCAATTTAGTGTAGGATTCTTTCACAACTATAAATGTAACAACTATATCTTTTTTAATCCAAGTCTAATTAATGTCTTATATATCTAATTATAAACAAAATGTCAAAACTAAATAAAAAGATATATACTATATATCTTAACAAGCATCTACCTTGGGTTCAATTTGTGCGGTTTAGTGCAACAATTGCAATTAGGTACAAATGGCTAATATGTAATGTCATTGATTGCCTCATCAAGAAAAACGAAGCTTAGGCTTTAAACCTACAAGTAGTTAAGCGCTATCCCACTTCTAACAATTAGCTCTTCAAAAGAATGTAATACGTAGCCAGTGGTGAAGCTCGACTAACTTTTAAGGGGAAGCGACAGAAGCGAGTGACTGGACTTCACAGTGAGTGAGAGAGAACGGATTGACTGGCAAAGAAACAAAACATGTGTTCAAGCATGGAAGAAGCCAGAGTAAAGGTGGCAGTAGCCCCGCCCCCCCTTGCCACCTCGGGCTACCGCCACTGTACATAGCGGATCCTTAGTTATGTACCCTTGGATCGAACGTAAAAGGGCAAAAAATGAAGAAATGCAGAATGTACCTAATTTCGGTTCTGAAACTTCACAAATTAAATTCGTTATAAACCTGGTCCACACTAAAAAGATCCATTTTTACCCAGACTTCGACCAATTAATTTAGATCATTTATTGGATTACTTTATTATCCTTATCTGAATCAAATTACGTAACTTAACTGATAATTTATTTAAAACCAAATAATGCAATTAAATGTTGTCCGTTGAATGGGAAAATGGCAAAATTGCCCTTAAGGGCAAAATTGTCTAACAAAGAATTCTATATCGCAAAAGAAAAATGAGTATTTGGGTCTATTTGGCCCTCAATATGACTATCAATTTAAACTTTATAGATTGTTCATAACAACATAACAAGATTTTAAATTTAGGAGTACAACTAATTAAAATTGCATGTACAATATACAATTTCTTTTGGTTCAATTACCACAATTTATAATAATTGTGACTCTATTTTCTATTTATAATAATTCACAATTTACAATTTAAAATTTTATTCATAACTGTAAAATTCAAATTTGGATGGCAAATACTTGCCTAACATATTCAGATTGATGAATATTATATTTAATCCAGGTAATGATTATCTTCGGCATATTTACGTACATATAAACACAAATATATATAAATATAACCATACATATCTCTTATAGGACATAATACCACAGTACGTGTAGTTGTTCTTCTCTGATCAATCAACATTTGGTGCATGGAGGGAGAGAGAGACTGACGTCATAAAGACTAGCAAACAGGCATTATCAAATTGTAAGAAATGGTCGATCATGGAGAGCCAAAGAACCTTTCGTACCTCGTAGATCAACAAAAAGCTCCTTCTTTGACAAATGGGGGCTTAACATGAATCCAATTACTAATAATTGTCAGCTTCTTTGGGTAAAACTTATCCATTGACTTGTACTCCACAACAACCATCCACTATACATGCACTGAGTGCCGAGTCGCGGCCTCCAGCGTCCCTCCCAACCCACTGGCATTTCATTTTAATTTTCATGATTTAAACCTAAAATAAAAATACATAAATGTCTTAATGGAATATATTAATACATAGAAAACTGATGGGTTCATCTATATGAGGAAGTGCCCTTTCCGTTTGGGAAACCAGAGGTGGTAATTAACACAAACAAGTCATATTTGTCTGGATCTTACATCTCTCTTCAATTGCGTGCAAAACTTGTGTGGAACATAATGATTTTAAGGTCGTACATTGTGCGATGCTCGAATTGTGAAACACCTGAGAAACAAACGAATTATGGAACAAATTTCCGTGGATGTATCAAAAGCCTGAAAGCCACAAGTCACAAATCAAAACGTACCTTGAAAACATGTAATTCTATGCAAGTCATTTAAATGGACATTTCAAAGCGTGACAATATGAAGAATGTTTGACCAGATTCATAATCTTACCCTACAAGCGATTGACAAGGTCCCGATTCATCTCATGGGCGATTTTGGCAAAGCGTAACCCTCTTAATTACAAACATGTCTTTTGCGAAACCGACTCTTTTGAACCACAGAATTTTGACTTGTTTATTCGTATTTTAAAAAAGAAATTTACATATTAAGAGAAAATCGAAAACCCCGGGCCCTAGCTTATTATGACTCTATTTTGGGTAAATTATATGGCATATGGTGGCACATGAATTTTGACTAATTTATTTTCGTACTGGTAAAATGGTGTGTTCGGCATCGAACCACAGACAAGGGGATTTTACCATTGCCATTCTTCCCTAAAATTGGTCACTAAAAATAAAAAATTAAATACTAATCGTAAACTTAGGAGTACATCCTTATCTATTAATGTTAAAGTTCACGTCGATGCTAGAGTGACAATTTTATAATATGTTTATATTCTTTCTTTTCTATATGTAAAAAAAGGTACAAAATATAAACTCCTCCAACCATGTATTCAAACATCTTCAACTTATCCGTTAATTATACTTCAGCTATAGCTAAACACATGTCCTACAAGTAAGGTTTTAGGGATTGGTGATAAATTTTCCTTTTTTCAGTCAGTAAAACCATAGGTTTCTCAACCCTGGACCTGGACGGAAGATAGAGTTGAGAGAACAGAAGTTTTTTTTTTAAAAAAGAAATTGAATGTTAATAGCAATATAATCAAACTTTTATTGCTAATGATAATTAACAATGTCATTGCATACGAGGTACAATATCTAATTAATTTGCTAATTAATATTTAGGATAAGCATATTAAATTATTAACATATTTTTGTTAAAATTGAATAACTACATAAAAGAATATTTTTTAAAATAATATTTATTAATTAAAATAGATAAAATGTAATGTTTAAAAGAAATTAATATTTTTAGACAAAATTTTATTTACTAAGTAATTAATTTTAGATATTTTAAATTTATTTTTTAAAATAATAATATAATTTAAATATATTTTCGAATAATTATATTTAAATAATGAAATCAAATTATTATAAAAATGAAAAATGAAATTATTTTTTTATGATATTCATAAAGTATTTTTTCTATTTTTATTTTTATTTTTATTCATTCACGTGGATCATTTGACAATAGTTTCTCTACTAATTAGATGTAAGATTGTGTATAACTGAACCTTTCTATACCACAAATCTCAGTTAGATTTCTACTAAATTTTGTTGTTGTTATCGTCTTAAATTATCAGGAAAAAATAAAACAGAAATTAAAGTAGAAATTTAATTAAATGAAATTCATTAAATGTAAAATAAAAAATAAAATTGAAATCGAAATCGAAATCAACAAGATGGATAGAATTTCTTTCATCCAAGATGAGGCCCATCCAAATTAATGAACAATACGTATAGTCAGAAAAGTTGCATATGAAACCAATAAATTGCAAGTAGAAGACCTAAGTAATTAATGCTCATAGAAATTAGGATTTTGTATTTATTTTCAATCCGTAACTTTGTTCAAAATCCAAAGGTCATATATATTTCTATGCTAAGTGCATAAGCAACGATTAGTGTGTACGGGCGTACGTGTATATATATAAAGACAAGATTTTTTGTTCAATTTTATGGTATTTTATTCTGTCTTATAAATCTCAGCTATTTATTTATGCGGATCCTGTATTTATTTATGCGGAACTTACGCGAAACCCACATAAATAAATAGTTGAGATTCAAGGGACAAAATAAAACATCATAAAACTGGATAGAAAACCTGATCTCATATATATATATATATATATATGTCTGTTAGTCGATGGATATGGCGAAAATTAATGTTGTTTGACCACGGAAACTCTCGCTTAGAATTATTTGTAGCAGGTCCATTGTAAGAATATACGACCAAACATGAGAAGACCAATACCTGTTCTCTCTTCCTCTCGATAAATAATGTACACAAGCAGCCGCATTCATTTACCGAAACTTAATTAGAATACGAAACCTCTCCCTCATATTCATTGCTTACCATCCTCATCCAGTCGTCCTTACTCATTTTAACGTTTTCTTACACACAGAATCATCTTATCCTAACTTTGGTTGTTCTCAATCCTAGCTATATCAAATGGACGACGTCGAGGTTCCTCAGTATTTTGTCTGTCCAATATCTCTTCAGATCATGAAAGACCCTGTAACAGCCATCACAGGAATCACCTACGATCGTGAAAGCATCGAACATTGGCTATTCATCGGCAAGAATACGACTTGTCCGGTCACGAAACAGCCCTTGCCAACAGATTCCGATTTAACCCCTAATCACACTTTGCGCAGGTTGATCCAGGCTTGGTGCACTGAGAACGCGTCCCGCGGTATCGACCGAATCCCGACACCTAAACCTTGTCTCGACAAGTTCCATGTTCAGAAACTCTTGAGAGATATTTCTCGACCCGATTCACAGCTTAAAATTCTAAGACAATTGGAATTGTTTGCAGCCGAGAATGAGAGGAATAGGAAGTACATGATTGAAGCTGGCGTGCCTAAGGCCATATTGTTGTTTATCGTGAACTGTAGTAAACATGGACAAAGTTCTGGTCTCTTAGAGGCACTTAGTATACTTAGGTTTGTACGAATTCCTCCTGATGAATCGAAGGTGATTCTTGCTGACAATGAACAGGTTATTGAGTCGTTGATTTGGGTCTTAGGGCGCAATATGGATAATCAAATCTCTGTTAAATCTCATGCATTTTGTGTGTTGAAAGTACTGTTTGAAGATGCTAGCTCTAGTGTTATGGAAAGGTTGAAACCTAAGTTCTTTGAGAGGATAATTGGCGCTTTGAGAGAGAAACTCACTCAGCAAGGAATCAACTCCGCTCTGCAAGTTTTGTTAGACGCTTGTCCAGGGGGAAGAAACAGAATGATGATGATTGAAACAGGTGCAGTTTTTGATCTCATTGAGCTTGAATTGGGATCACCAGAAAAAAGAACCACAGAGCTCATCCTAGGAATCCTATGCCATCTATGTTCTTGCGCTGATGGAAGGGCACAGTTTCTGAGTCACAGAGGGAGCATTGCTGTGGTTGCAAAGAGGATCCTCACTGTCTCTACAGCGGCTGACGACCGAGCAGTTCTAATCCTTTCAATGATATGTCAATTTTCTGGAACAACCTCGGTGCTTCAAGAAATGTTGGATGTTAAAGCTGTGTCAAAGCTTTGCTTGTTGCTACAGTCTGACTCTGCACCTTATTTGAAAAATAGAACCAGGAATATCCTGAGATCATGTTCTGAGGAGTGGCAGAAATCTCCTTGCATTGATGATTCTTTGCTGACAAGTTAATAGCTGCCTTTGTGAAAGAGTGCATACTTCCCGCATTCAGGTCGTGATGACGTTCTGGTTTTACTATATATGCTTTCAACCCTCTAATTCTTTAACTTAATTAGTTACGACATATAGCTTGGGGTCCATAAGTATATGCTATGTGATACACACCAACACCATGTGAGCAATTGCATATCACTTTCAATTTGTATGTGAAACTGGTGATAATGAGAATTTGGTACGACCCTTTCTATGGAAGTTGGAAATCATGGCAATTGAAGATGGGCTAAATCAACTAAAGCTAGGAAGCATTTAGGAGTTTTAGCTCTAAGAAACCTACGTGAAGGTTCAGTAAAAAAAAAAAATCAAATTAGGTTACCTATTGTCCTTATAACTTTACCTTTGATTGTGTTTGTTACTTCCATGGTCCTGTAGGTTCCATTGAGACCAAAACACTAATAAAACAAAAAGAAAACTACAAAATTAGCTATTTAACAAAGAAGTTAACGTCTTATTTTTCTCCTGAAGTTCAAATTTGGTGCTGTCTTTAAATCTTTTAATAAAATGGAAAAAGAAAATAACAAAAGATACGCATGAACATACAATTATACTCATCCTGTTCTTCAATATAAAGCTTTTAAGCATGTCTGCCAATAATTTGTTCACGTTTTGCATATTCAGGGACATGAAGGTTTTTATATAGCGTCGGTTTGTGGTTAGAATAAAATAGAATTAGGTAACGAGACAACACTTTAGAAAAGAAGTTTAAACAAATGGTGATAGGTTTTGTGCTTTAAATGTGAAGTTATTATATTCTACTAAAATGGAAAATGAGGACTTTCTAGTGTATAGAGAATCTCTTCGATTCAAAGCAATATTTTTTAAATATAAAGCTATAATAAACTAAAATAAAAAGACTTCATATATGGCTAGTTCGACAGATTAAAAAGAATGACACGACAGACGAGATTTTAGTTATGTTCCCAAGGCCAGAGGCTGTAGTAGATGGGTTGGAGCACTTGTTTTAGTCAGGTAACTGAAATAGAAAATCTAATCCCTACTTCGTTCAGCTGACAGACCACCTTAATTCATGGGAAAGAAAGTGAGAACATGAGATTTGAAAATTTGGACGAGTTGTGGGAACGATGTCGACTAATTTTCATTTTGATCCCACAAAAGAGCAGTTAAAGAAGAGGAGTTAAGTAATGACAAGGGGAAAAAAAAAAGGATTAACTCTTTGTGCAATCATGACCAAATAAACCTCCATTTGAAAGTAGAAAGGATAAGAGTAATCGGAAACAAACACTGAAATTACCAAAATTAATCTAACTAGCTAGCGTCAACCATTCGTTATTCAAACGTCTGATTAGTAAAACGCTACTAAATTAAATCTCATTAATAATTAAAAAATATCGTTAGTATAGTTGTTAAGTGTAGCAACACATCGAGGCATAAAAAAGAATGCAACAAGAGGAAATAAAATTGATAAAAGTAACTAATAGCTCTGCTTAGCTAGAACCAATTCTTGAATCATCGCGTAGCTGAAAGTGATTGAAACTGACCAGGACAAGCCTATTCAAAATTAATTTAACGGTAACAACTAACAAGGGAAAGTGTGTGGTTTATTGGAGTTTTTGTTTAGTCATTAGACATTTAGTGCTAAGGCTGACCATGCAAGGGACTCCTCACGGGTTCACGTATCCTGATGAGTTGTTATAAGGCCCAGACTACTGTACGGAGGTCCATTTTAATTAGCAAATTAATTCCTGGGCCGCCCACTGATCCTAATCTGATCATTCTTCTCCTGTCTTCGTCGTCATCATTATGTTGTTGGAGACAATTGCATCGGAGCCTCGCACTCCAACTATAGACAGTCCTTAGCCATTAGACGCTCCCAGAGATTATGTCTTGTGTTTTTAGTTGCCTGCGACATAAGTTAAGGGCATAGAAAATGAAAAATCAAAACATTGACAGAGACTTTTCTGTCCTTGAGCTACAATTTACAAAAGAAAATTTCAATCTAAGCAGTTGTTCCTCTACAACTAAAAGATTTCTTCGCTTCTTTTAACTTTCGGTACAGTAAAATGTTCCAGATATTTCCTTTGCGACTTGACCTAGCCAATGCCAGATTTATAAAGTTGTTAGTGCGCTTACTCATCTGGCTATTAATAAATTAGGGGGTAGAATATTACTTTTAAATGTGATTTAATCTTACTTTTCTAGTAATAAGGTATAAAATAAGTACCGGAGACTTACTTTTTTCTTCTTTTGATCCATTCACTTGGCAAAAGGAGAGTAGTTGTATATCACATGCACTGCTTTTCTCTTTTTTAAGCATACGCTATGTAAATCAGAGGACTAGAGAGGTGGAGTGTAAGAATAATGTTTTTAGATTAGCTAGGTCATTAGTAATCGACAATACAGGATCAAAGCAGAATAATTGGGATGCTATGGAAGTCCGGTTGCTTCTAGCCTGGAATTAGTACGAACTGGATACCCTTAAATTAAGGAAAAAATAATTTAACACTAATTTTAATGCGGTATGCAGTATGCACTGGTTTTAATTTAATTTTAGTAAAAATTGAAGATAACTTTGGAGGCTTTAAATTTAATTTAACCTTTGATTATTCTAAGTTCAAAAATCTAGAGAAGTAAAGGTCAACCGTTTCCCCACTAGATACGGATCACGACACGAGAGCCACGACAGAGTCAACGTCAAAATAGGCACGTGCATATCATGTAAGAATTCGGGTGACTTTGGGAGGCACAAAAGCATTATCATCCAAACTAGCTCTTAACAACCATAAATACGATTGACTGTCCACGAATGTTTACTTTTACTAAGAAAATAAAGTTCAATTACGACCAAGTACATGTGCATTCATTTTTCTCAGTTATCCATAATTCAGCACATGGAAATGAACATTTCTCTTTAGGATTGGTTAAACGAAGGAAAAAGGTTGTCTTATTCCTGATTATTTAGTGGCTATCCTGTTCTTTTTGATGAAGGTCTAAAGTTAAGGGTTTCAATTTTCTTTTGCTGAAATTAAATTATTTATTCTTGAATTTAAAGTCTAACAACCCCCTTCATAATTATAAAATCTTCAAGTGTGAATTGTTTTGACTTTTGTGAATGAAGTTGTTAAGAAACAGAACATTTATGTGCAAATACATTTTACTTAAAAGCGAATTAACTGTTCATTTAAATTTCTGTTAAAAAATAACTGTTTATGTTTAAAATAGATTTTTCATATTATATTATAATATTTGATTAGATCTAATTTACTCAATAATCATTGCCTAATTAAAAAATATTTACCATAAGATACAATATTATGGCACATAATAAAACATGCAAAAAAAGAAGAAGATGTAATTAGTAAGATAAGTCTTTTATTTCCCTGTTTGTTTGGATATGTATCTAAAACTTTTGAAAAAATTAAAGAAAGTTTGATCAACTTGCAATTTTAAAATTTTGACTCAATGCATTAAATCGCATATCGTTTTGGTAAACTGGATTTTTCTTTAACTTATTGCAAAGCTATAGGTTCTATCAACTTTCCAAGCGGAAATGTCTTGGTGTGTTTAAATTTCTTATGCGAAGTCAATAGCTGTTTATGGTTAATTTTTAAATTAAAGAAAATATAATTATAATAAAATAAGGTCATATGAGAGCATTTAACATCTTAATTCTTATCAGACAATAGAAGTCAGTATTCGCTAAAAAAAATTCATGAATTTCTCAAAATTTTCCTAAAATAATACTAATATGTCCACACGTTGAAGTCTGACCACATTATAACTAAAAAATCGCAATCCTGTCAAATATTTTCAAAAGAAAATACTAAACTACTTTAAATATTTAATAATGCAAGTTTAACAAATATTGATTAAATAAATCATCATTTACGTGATAAAATTATGACTTTTATATTAACAAAAAATTTAACAACATATCAAAGACTGAATAATAAAATTAACGAACTCAATCTATTATTAATTTTATTAAACTACTTCAGCTGTGGTTTTTTCGTCTTTTTTTTTTCAGAATGAAATCCGTATCTTCAATTTTAAATTCAAAACTCATGAAAAGTGCATATTTTCAAACGACAGCATGAGTTGTGCTGGCGGCTGTTGACGACTTTTCTGGTATTTGCATGCATGGGATTGGTGGGATATTGATCCCACTAGTGGCTAGCCAGGCGCCAACTACCGCTGGCTCCCGCTTGCTGACTTGCTACAAGCACATGACTTTAATTTCGATATCGGCAGCCGACATCCGTTGCACATATCACGCCATTCACTTTATCAACTTTATCCAAATTTCTGCTCCACAGTTTCCTTTTTCTTTTTCCCGATGGTTACGGAACTTAGGCAAATTCCTGTTTGGAATGTTGTATTCCTGGTGAAGATCCCCAGAGGGTAACTGCTAAAACACAAGGGAGAAAATTTTGGAAAGATCCAGGATTATATAATCTTATCTTTAATTAATAAAATTGTTTTGATATACCTAAAATGAAGTGAGTATATATATATATGTACATATAAATATTAAAATAATAAATTAAAATTAAAAATGCATATATATAAGAAAATAATAAATAAAAATAAAAATAGAACAAGGTAAAAATTTAAAAATAAGTAAATAAATACATAAACAAGAAAAAAGACAAGTAAATAAATAAATCAAACAATTAAATACAAGAAAATATTTAGGCTAAGTAAGAAAATGTTTATATTAAATAGCTAAGAGTTAAGTACTACATATTTAAAAGACCTATGAAAATGATTTATTAATAACCTTGTACGACAAAATTTACCATTGAGGGTCAATATCTTTGGTAAATTTTAATAGAGCCATATCATTATTTATCACTTCCCCTCAATTCTTCTTAAGCCTTTATTTTTTCCTTTTACAGTATTTTAAGTACAATCTTCTTACATCTTCTCACTGGAACTTTAGGTGTCTCCTCTTAACATGACCGAACCACATAAGTCTTGTCCCTTTTAAATTTTATTAATATTAGACATTTGATTTGTCTCTTATCATTACATTAATGATCTTATCTTTTTAAATAAAATTGCACATCTAACGAAGTATTCTCATCTCCATTACTATTAACTTTTGCCTATGCATGTGTTTGATAAGTCAACATTTTGCCTCATAGAACATAGTCGACCTAATTGCTAAACAGTGGAATTTACCTTTTAGCTTAAGTGATACCTTATTTTCATATAAAACTCTCGATGCACTCCTCCATTTAAGTCACTTTGATTTAATACGATGATCTATGTCTTCATCGATCTTGTTATTGTTTCGGATGAAGAATCTCAGGTACTCAAAACACTCTTTTTGTGGTATAAATTGTGAACTAATTTTTATTTCCACATCGAATGTTACCATATGACCTCAAAAGTTATATTTTAAGTACCCACTCTTGGTCTTGTTAAATTTAAAGCCCTTCGACTTTGGTTTATCCCTTCAAAGTTTTAGATTGACATTGATATCCTCTTTTATCTCATATATTAAAATAATGTCATCAATAAACAACATATATTAAAAATGGTGGAGCCAGGAATGTCCTGGAGCCGGGGCTGATTGGACAGCGATGGACTGGCAACGAAGACTTCCGACAAATTCAAAATTAATTCAAAAAACAATTTCACAAAAGCACATTCATAAATGAAGTTAACTAAAATATTTAAATTACAATGTTTTTACACATTTTTAGAGACATTAGAGCTAATGGATGATAATTGTTTTCGGTGAGTCGCCTTAGTTTGAAACCATTGTAAAATAGTCTCATTATCAATTTTTTTGAAGATTTCTCTCTCATTATATACCACCATTATGTCATTCATACATTCGTCTTCCATCCTATTTTGCAAATCATTTTTTATAACTTTCATTGCAGAAAACACTCTTTCGACAGATGCTGTCGCAATTGGAAGGATCAATGTCAATTCAATTAAATGATACACCAGTAGAAAAGCTTTATCTCTTCCAAAAGCAACCAAAATCTTTGCTAGATTTCCAAAATCTTCAATATTGAAGAACTCGGCCTTGTCAATTATATCATTAATATAAGTTCTAAGTTGATAGGGAAGAGTCAGTCGTTCACTGTAAGAGAAGTCATCCGAGTAAAGTTCTGAGAGACAGATCAATTTATCAACATTGAAATTAGCAAAGGAGTTCTTTGGACTAAGACAAT
>JAOSBN010000005.1:39998971-40033555 GCA_027563595.1 Erythroxylum suave | reverse complement strand
ATTCAATTCCCAATTCAATTAAACCCTAACCTAACATCTAATTGCATTAAACATTAACCCAAAATAATTACATTAACGTTTAATTAAACTAAATGCATTAACCTAAACCAAAAAAAAATTTAACAAAAAAAATTAACAAAGGAAATAACCCTAACCTCAAGGAAGCAGAAGAATTGAAGAACGGCGGTAGCAGGTTGACGGCGTCGGTGACAAGGAGATGGTGGTGGGCTAGCGGCTGGTGGCTGGGCAGGGTTGGGGTGTTGGCGAGCTGAAGGCTGAAGTGAAGGCTGAAGCTCTTTGTGTTTCTGCTAGCTGCTGCTCTGCTTTCTTTCGTCTATATTCATCTGTTCTTTATTTATTTTTTTTAAAGATCAAAATGACGTCGTTTTGATCTTTATTTTAAAAAGAATATAAAACACAACTCAAAACGCACGTTTCATTTTCACTTAACCCTAAACCTAACTTCATTTTCCTTTTCTTCTTCCTGCGCTTGCGTCCCTCTTCCTTTAGCGCCGCCACTCATCATGTTTTCACCATTGCCGGCCACCTGCAAGCTCTTCAAATCAGCGGCGACCACCAAGGGTTCAGCTAGGGGCAAGTCGGGGTTGGCGCGGGGGCTTGTTCCTCTGTAGCTCCGACCATGTATATTAAGACACATCCTCTTAGATATTATTGGTGACCTCAACTATCACTACTGTAAATAGGAAGGGACTTAATAAGGAACCTTGGTGTGACTCAATATTGATAGAGAAATTATTTGTATCGCCTCTTGTCCTCCTTACTATAGTTTTAATATATTCACACATATCATTAATAACTCATATATACATCATATAAAGTGTCTTAACTTTTAAACACTTCCATATACTTTCTCTAGACACCCTATTACAGGCTTATCTAAGATCAAGAAAATCATGTATAGGTTTTTTTGTCTTTCTTTATAATATTTCATAAATCTTTCAAGGAGGTTTGTAGCTTTTGTCATGGAGCTTCCTAAAATTAAGCCAAACTGGTTCTCCAAGATGAAAGCATCCTTTCTCACTTCTTTCTCAATCACCTTCTCCCATAACTTTATTATGTGACTAAGTTGTTTGATGCCTCTACAGTTGTTACAACTTTAGATGTCTCATTTGTTATTGTATGGAGGAATTAACATACTAAGTCTTCACTTATCCGACATTTTGGCAGACTTAAGGATCACATTAAAATTTAACCTTGGCTAGCCAAGTAAGACCTTTTTTGTCTACGCTCTTTCACACCTTTATAAGTATCCCATCAGGTCCTACTATCCTTCCACTCTTCATCTCCCTCAAAGTTTTTTATAATTTCTTCCCTTATAATTTGTCAGCAACAAGTAAAGTTACGATATCACTCGGAAGTGATAAGATAACGTAAAGAAATGTTGTCCTTTAGCCACGAGCATCCACCCTGTTTCATTTTTTATACAACAAACTTGATCTAAATCTCTCAATTTCTGTTCCTTAACTCTCACCAACTTAAAAATGTCTTTTTCTCAATTTTTAGTTTCCAATAGTTGGTATAATTTCTTTTAAGTTTTGCTTTTAACTTTTGAGATTATCTTCTTTGCCTTTTTCTTTACCGGTTCATAACTTTCTCTATTAACTCCTCTCTCTACCTTTATGGTGTTATGTAATAGAGCTTTATAAGCATTAAGACTCTGTCTTACTACCCTTAGGCCTTTTAGAAACATCCTAAGCTCTCTATAGTTGTATTCCCAAAAGAGTTACTACTCTTTTCCAATTTCCATTCTTCTCCATATATTACTCTATCTCTAAGTTGTTCCATACGATCCCCTTTCAGATTCCACCATTTGACTTTAGTACACCTCCTAGAGCTTCTTTTCTTCCTTTAAGCCTTAATTATGAGATCCAAAACCAACAATCTATGTTGAGTTCACAAGCATGCATTCACCTTGCAATCTTTACAACTAGGTCAATTGCTCTGCCTTACGAGAAAGTAGTCGATTTGAGTTTTCGTGGTTCTGCTCTTAAAAGTCAGCAGGTGTTTCTTGTTTTTCAAGAAAAAGGGGTTGGCTTTCACCAACTTAAATACTACCATGAGATCGAACAAAGTAATCTCACTATCATTTCTATTAGTGTAATTGAAACCCAACGAGTCCATGAATATCCATCTAAAATTGTCCCTATATGACCATTGAGGTCTCATTATAGAATAACTCTCTCGTTAGGGGAGATTTGCTAAATCATCTCATCTAGCTTTTCTCATAACTGGCACTTAAATTGTTCATCCAACCCTACTTAATGTGCATAAGCACACATTATATTGAAAATAATACCATTAACTATAATCTTTAAGGACATATTCCTATCATTAGTCATTTTTACCTCCATAATATAATGAATGAGTTCTTCGGCAATTAAGATACTTACCTTATTCTGTCGTCTCAAATCTCATGCATGGCAAATAAGGTGTGTTTACTTCAAATCGTAGAACTTTTATTTAATTGATACTTTATCTTAGTAATTTGCGATTTTATTAGTTATGGTCATACTTGCATAAATGAATTTTTATTGTTTATTAAAGTTACAAAAGATAAGATGGGTGCAAAATAGAGAGGAATATGAATTGATAATTATCGTTAGGAGACACTAACTACCAATCTACAGTGAATGCAATTAAATTGAGAAGGATGTACACCGCGCATAACGTACAATGTAATATCATTTTCGAAAGGATCTTTTTCTTTTTCTTTTTAACTAAGTACTTCTTTTTAAATTGAGAAGGATGTACACCGCGCATAACGTACAATGTAATATCATTTTCGAAAGGATCTTTTTCTTTTTCTTTTTAACTAAGTACTTCTTTTTATTTTATTCAATAAAATGATTTAGGTTGCACGAACTTGAGATAAATTTAATAATCGATCATCTCTCTTTCTTTTTATAAATGTAACAAAAATTGACCAAGCACAAGCACCGTGCTTATGTGGCTGTCAACCATTGGAAAGTCAAAATTTTTGAAGTTGTGTGTTTCTCTAGAGCCGCAATAATGACGGCTAAGGATGTTCTGAGCGTAGACATGGTCTATTAGTCTCCTTTGTTGGGCTAACAACTTATTTGTGACTAATTAAGCGTAATACCTGGCCCAAGTTAATTATTTTAACAAATTTGAGAATACTTCACGTTGATAATCAACGACTACAAGTCAACAGCTACTTGTCCATGTCCAGAAATTACGAGCTTACTATTTTTTTTGTTCAATTATTATACTCTAAAATTCTCTGTTGTAGTCACTAATTGACAGTTGTGGATCAAACTTAACGCAAAAATCCTAAATTAAAATTTTATAATGTTTTAAAGTTTTTTTTTTAAATGTGTGAAATTAACAAATACTTCAGTATACCTCACTAGTTAGTTACTAATACTCTCCATCTACAATCTTCCAATGCCTTCCTCCCCACTAGTTGAAACTAGTCAATGGCTACTATATCTCGCAACTTTGGTCCGTATAAAAACATTTCGACAGATTTACGAAAACTAAAATCAGGTATTTATTAAACATATAAGAGTGCAATTGAAGTTTTACGACTCTCTAATGATCATATGATGCTTCCTAATTTGGTAACAATTTTTTCTTGTTCATTAAATTTGATTTTTGTCAAATTAGTTTAAATATCACGGGCTTAATTAGGTCTTTTCACTTTCATTCATTGAAACAATTATCAAAATTCAAATTTTCTTTAAGCTCCTATACCTAAAGAAAGTAAAGGACGATAACTATTTTAATACTTTAACGTAAATAATACCTATTAGTCATCTTCTTTTGTTTTTTTTATATTTAACTTAAAAATAGTTATAAAATATATTTCAATTTTATTTAATTTTGTAATAATAACTCAAAATTTTAAGAAATAAATTAAAATATTTTAACTTTTATTCCTTATAAAAATGACCTGCCCTTAAATCTCTTGTTAACAGTATTGACGTGAAAATCACCTAGTATAGAACTGATCTCCTCTGGATACCGTTCGACACGTAGAAACCGTTGAACATTACTTACGCAATTACGAGTACTAGAAAAACAGAGTGAAGGCAGCCGCTTGGAAATTGCCACCGACCCCACGGCCACCATGTTTTGTCGGCATCGCCTATTTCATCCAAAAAATTAATAAAAACAGTCAGTATTCAAATATAAAACACGAGGTAGAGAGATAAAGAGAGGAAATATCATAGAGACTAGCTTGTGTCCAACAATGTTCTAGAGAGAGAGAGAGAGTAGAACAAAAAAGTCAAAAGGGTGTATGTAATGTAATTATTGGTTTTGTGCGCTATATGGGGTTAGTGATGGTAATGTTATCGTATACTCGCTCACAAGCCAAGCCTCAACAGCCCATTCCTATCTTGGGAAAGTTCTTTTTTGAGCCTTTCAAAAGCTTGGAAAAGTCGTACCTATTCACCAGCTCAGTTGCTTCGTCAGCTCCTTAAGGTTGTAATTTCCGTGTTTTGACTTTCCCAGGTTTGAACATCTCTGTCCTCTCTCCACGTATATAACCCAACTTGAGTGTGCTAGAGTTTCTCAAATTCAAACCAATTCACAACGATGCTTTAAAGCTAGCTTCTATAACCTACTTTCTACCCAAATATTCTCCAAAGCTTCCATTTTTGTGATTCAAGCGTTTGTTTGATACCTTTACCTGCTTACTACTTTCATTTCTTATCTGGGTTTGTGTTTAATTCATCGATCTTCATCTCCTTGGCTTGGTTAATCTTTGAAATCAATGGAAGATATTGATGTTCCTTCATATTTTCTCTGCCCTATTTCTCTACAAATCATGAAGGATCCAGTTACAGTACCAACGGGGATAACGTACGATAGGGAGAGCATCGAGAAGTGGCTATTTTCGGGCAAGAACAGTACATGTCCAATTACAAAGCAAGACATATCGGATTGTGATCTGACACCAAACCATACTCTTCGTCGTTTGATACAATCTTGGTGCATGCTCAATGCTTCACATGGTATAGAAAGAATCCCGACACCGAAGCCTCCAGTCAACAGAGCTGAGATCGCAAAGCTCCTCAACAGTGCTAAATCACCACAACAACAGATCAAATGCTTAAGGGAGCTACGGTCAATCTCTGGAGAGAATAATACAAACAAAAGATGCATGGAGGCTGCAGGTGTTGCAGACTTCCTAGCTTCAGTTGTAAACAATTTCAGCTCATACCCATCGCTTGAAGAATCATTAGATGAGAGCTTTGATCAAACGGCAAGACCAGTTGATGAGGCTTTGAGTATTCTACACAGTCTCCAAATATCTGAATCAGGGCTCAAGAGTCTTGTGCACAAGAATGGCGATATCATCCAGTCGTTAACGAAAGTCATGCAACGTGGGAACTACGAGTCTCGAGCTTATGCAGTTCTGTTGCTGAAATCAATGCTTGAAGTGGCAGATCCAATGAAACTTATCGGTTTGAGACCGGAACTGTTCGTTGAAACAGTTCAAGTCTTACGCGACCAAATATCTCTACAAGCCTCTAAAGCCGCCTTGCAACTACTGATCAATGCTTGTCCGTGGGGGAGAAACAGAATCAAAGCAGTAGAGGCCAACGCAGTGTGGATTTTGATTGATCTTCTATTGGATTCATCAGAGAAAAGGGTCGGGGAGATGTTACTAAACGTGATCGATTTGTTGTGCCAATGTGCGGAAGGAAGAGCAGAGCTGTTGAGGCATGGAGCTGGTTTAGCCATTGTTTCAAAGAAGATATTAAGGATTTCTCACGTGGCAAGCGACAAGGCAGTGAGGGTTCTGTTGTCCATTTCCAAGTTCTCTGCAACTCCTTCTGTGCTTCAAGAGATGTCGCAGATAGGTGTTGTGTCCAAGTTGTGTTTGGTTCTCCAAGTTGAAAGCAACCGCAAAACCAAAGAGAGGACAAGGGAGGTTCTTAAATTACATGCTAAAGTTTGGAAGAATTCTTCTTGCATACCGGACAACCTTCTTTGTTCATATCCAGCTTAGAATTCAAAAATCATTCACTGGCTTCCCTTCAGAGACTATATTAGGCGATTGATGTACAGATTTCATAGGTCATAGATGTTACTATATCAGGAGAAATATCATACAAAATGGTTTCAATTAATGTTACTTGTTGATCTCGACGAACGGATTTCCAAGTTTGCCACTTTCAGGAAATTAATGATTATTTTCAAATTGAGATTATATATGTCATTAGAATTACAGGAAGTCATTAACCACTTATCTTACGGCATCGTTCTTTCCAAGATAATTACATAAGCGAGCTCCTCTTGAAGGAGTGACGATTATGTACGCTTACTATTTCCCCTTATTGCTAGCAACAAATTGCGATCGGAGGGTTGCACTACAAACTTAATGAAATTTGAGGGATACCACCATCATATTCGTATTCTTTAATCCTATGAATTAGTTGTAACAAAGTAATGAAATTAAGAGATATTATCGAATGAGTGCTGAGCATGGAATGGTCTGAGAATATCATTTTTTTAATGCCTAGGGACACCTGCCTTCCTGGTCATTTTTTTATGCCTAGGTATACCTACCTTCCTGTTGATGGTCCCTTTATATCAATTTGGAATTGAATCTAAGTCTAGTCAAATCCTAGTAACAGTTTCGTCTTTCTATATATTAATTTTACACACAACAAAAACATATTTCCTTCGTTACGATTTTTTCTTTTCTGTTCAGATAACAGAAAATATTTATCCCCAGTTCATTATTATTATTATTATTATTATTATTATTATTATCCTTTTAATTTCTTCTTTAAAGTGGAGATTCATGTATAATGAATCTTAATGTAACTTCCTATGAGCTGGGATCGTAGATTCAAAATCTCAGGGTAAGGTTAAGTGGAACAATATTAGTAGATCCAAAAAAGAGGGTGGCTTAGGAGTGAAACACTTGCTCACTTGGAACCATGCTTTGATAGGAAAACGGATTTGGCATCTGTTTGCAGATAGGGAGATGTTATGGATAAAGTGGGTGCACACCATTATCCTGAGATGAACCAACTTTTGGAATGCCTAACCCACCTATAATAGTTGATGGAGTTCGCGAAATATTTTATTTGTGAGGGATAAGATGAGGAACCAGTTCAGATTTAAGATTGACAATGGTATATCTACTCTTTTATGACATGACCCCTGGCACTCGTGAGACATCTTGTAGACCTTTTCTTCACCAAGGGAGATAAATGGTTCGGAACTTCCAATGACAGCACGAGTTTTCGCAGTTATCAATCATGATGAGTGGAGTTGACATGCAGTTTCCTTAGAGCTATTCAGGAACCTTGAAGTACCTAGTTATCATCCAAATAGTTCCCACCCTGATAGTTTGGAATGGCTAGTTGGTTTCACAAGAAAGTACACAACTGCTTCTGCCTATAACTTTTTGCGACCTTTTATTCAGAAAGTTCCCTGATATAAGCTAGTGTGGGATAACGGTAGTAGACCTAAGTGCTCCTTTTTTCTTTGGCTTGCCTTCCTTCAAAAACTACAAATCCGCGACAAACTCCCCTACCTCAATACTCCTAACCATTGCTCATTGTGCCTCTCGGCTAATGAAACCATAGACCACTTGTTTATGGCATGCTCCTTTTCTAAATCAGTATGGGACCAAAGCCTCACTCATTTCCACTTACATAGCCCTAGTCAGCCTTCTCTCACGTTCCTTCTCACTTGGTTTCAACGAGCCTCCAAAACCCGCCCTTTAACCCTTTTTCCAATCCTACTTTCAACTGCTGTTTACCATATTTGGTCTGAAAGGAATTCTAGAGCTTTTAAAGATGAAACCAAGGATATTGGGAGTGTGTATCTCGGCGTAATCTCCCAAGTTAAGGAACATCAAGTCCTAACACTGAGAGGAGATACTTAAATGAGTGCCTATTTTACTAATCTTTCTTTGCAGGTTGTCAGCACAAGGAATGCAATATGTTTGTTCATGTGTGTATACAGTCGGTAGTGCTAAGGGGACGAGTTGGCTCTTCCTTTCTTGCCACCTTTCTGTATGCCGCTAGGACAAGTTGATTTCTTCAAGCAATCCATTTAATACTTGATGCTGGTATCGACAAATATTAAGCATTGCATTGACTGTTTACTTTTCTTTTACTTTGTTATTCTTACAATATCTAGAAATTTGTGTATTGTTGGTCAAGATGTAAATTTATCTCAGGTTCTCTTAGATGGAAGATATGTCTAGGATGGTTGTTGCAGCTGTAGCGGTATGTGGGGTACAATTAGTACCCAATGTTCTTAGTTACGCCTAATACTTTTGGCCTAGATAGAGATTTGCATCATTGGCAATCTCTTGAATTGTATATAGTTCATATTTCTTACTTTATAAAATTATCTGATTTACCAAAAAAAATTCAAATAAAATTAATATAATTCATTTAGTAGTTCAAATCCTAATCAAGCGAAGCTCTTAATGAGTTAAGTTCCCAAAGCTCTTAATAAGTTTCATTTGGTATGATCATCTTTATTAATTTCATAGATTTGATAAAAGTTCTTGTTTGATATAATTTATAAGACTTCCAAAAGAGAAGCACATGTATTTTGTGGTTATATTTTAAACTTATGAAATTAAACAAACCCATGCATTTATATATAAACCTTAATTTGAAATAACGAAGCCCAACAATATCTCCATTTGATATTCAAATTTCGTAATAATTTTTCTTGACTTCTATATTTTTTAAATGGTTCAAAGATAACACTAAAATAACCTTATAAAAAATGTGCTATTTTGCTAGATTGAAGGGAATTTAAGGAAATTAGATGTTCAAAAAAGATGTCTTTACAAGGAATTCCTTAGAGATTTACTTCTTATGTAAATTTTCAAATTTCACATATTATAATTAAAATTTATAAACATCAACAACAACAACAACAATAATAATCAAATTTAAATATTATAAATTTTGAGAATGATTAAAGATTATACTTTTGTTATTTAACAATTAGATACGAAATATTTCTATTAAATTTTATAAATTGAGCTCATGAATTGTGTTTACATACAATAAAATAAAATATAATTATATTTCTTCCTATTTTAAGGGTTTCATATTTTAAAATTTTTGAATTTTAACTATAGTAAATTACTTTGATATTTAATTCTTAGTTCATTAATTCAATTAGTAAACTAATTTGGTTCTTTTCTAGGCTTGTGTTGTGCAGATAAAATGAGAAGTATATATATTCTATACATCGCATATGAGTTATTATTAATATTATACTAGAAGAAATTCGATATTTTTATTTTAAAATATAGAGCACTCTGAATATTATGAAAGAGAATAATAAGAATGTTTTATTTTTCAGAAATTTATTTTACTATATGCTTAATTGCTTTTTTAAGGAGTCCGAATGTCTTAGAAAATTATTAGACATCTGTCACCTTTACATCAACTGGACATAAATAAGGTTTGTGAGGCTCTTAATTAAAATATCATCGATGATACTTATAATATTGAAAGCTCAAATAATGAAGGAATTGAAAATTATAAGGAAGATAAATTTATAACAAACAAGATTTTCTTAAAATATGGTATTAATTTAATAGCCTTAAACTTATGAAAGTACGAAAAATGGAAAAATTAGCGTTGCAACTTGCACGAGTATTTTTAGCATATTCTTAAAGATACGGATTTTGGTTGTTCAACCAAGCATTAATACGGAAAAGGATGGTGAAACCTAAACTATGTACCAAATTATCAAATACATACGAATAGGAAAAACTATTGAAATGTCATAGTTTCAAATCAAATCTTAAGGTTACGAATTTGTTTAAATATATGGATTTGAAACATCCAAGCATTAGGTTGGATAAACAAATGTTTTTTGGGGGTACGTCAAACGTGCCATGCATAGCATGCCATGTATATTTAGATCCGGCTTGCAGCATTCCATCTTTGAACGGGACCTCCTCTGTTTTCACACTGATCGAGGTCAAGGTTTCCCGTGTGGTATTTAATCTTAGATATGGACGTCAATGCTTATCTCACTTTGCGTTGAACAAGGTGGTCCACCTCATCCTCCGCCTCCAGCGTGACCAACCCCACCAAAAACTTTATACCCGATTTATTTCTGAAACCAGGTGCTTTGATCTCTGCCATTATAATTAAGTGATGCACATGGATAAAGCAATTGTACCATAAGTTCCACTCTACGGAAAGAAGACCAATAACTGGACATATAGTTGGAGTTCCATCTTTTGTGGATGGAAAAACATCATTTATTCAAACTTTCTCCTCACATACATGCACCAATATGAACCTATCACTTTAAACTTATAGCCCTAAAATATATATTATATTCAAAAATGAACTTACCTCGGTGATTCCAATCAGAGGAATTTAAAAATTATGAAGTTGCGCTCGTAATTTTCCTACTTCTCAAGAACAAGACAAAAAGAGAACGAGCGTTGTTGAAATTAACCCGAAAAAATTTTACCCTTTACATTTATGAAATATCATATTTTACTTTGAAATGAATCTATATGTCTCAAATCAATGGCAAGTCCAAAAGTAAGAGCCAACTGATTAATCAAGATCATCGGTGGCCCAAACTTCGCGACTATTATTCGACGAACTCAGCGGTCGGTGTACGGCAAATGTGATTGGGACAAGAGAAAATGAGCAAAACAAGGCCACCTCGTTGTCGTATCGAGCCAAAGGCCCGTCCTCCCATCTCAGGATGCAAGCCTTGCGTGAGCCGTACATGGAGGGATCAGTCGCATGTCTAGATTTCCTTTAGAAAGTCAAGAAGAGTGAGCTATTATTAGTCAAGTTTGTAAACACACGACAAAACTGCGGAATTTACAAGATATCAGAAGCACCACTTCAACGATGCCAGACACACAGGCTATCCGCAAATACGTACATTAGGGCCAAAATTCACTGTTATTTCTAGGGAATGATGTCAAGTTTGGTAGCTGCCGGTACCTTAGGCAGAAGAAGATTGCTCAAACGTTTAAAAGCTTAACAAATAATTGTTACTAGTCGATACAAGATATCAAAATATCTTATAAAAATATGATCTTTGTGACATAATCAAAATTGACATTTACAATTTTAAGATCTTAAATAAAAAATTGTTTTAAATCATAAGAGTGTACTATTATGTACCTAATGCAAAAAAAGTCATTATAAAAAGAGATATAAAAAAAATTCACTCTCTTACGCTTGCAGAAACTTGATAAAAAACTATATTTAACCATAGTTAGTATTATAAAAAAATCATTAATATAATTAAGGCTCATTTTTTGAAAATATTCCTTAAATATTTTTTATGGAAGACCTTTGGTTAAGGGATTTGCAATCATTAAATCTACCTTAATATGTTCAATACATACTCTTTGTTTATGAACTTCCTCCTTTATGAAAAAATATTTCAACTCCATATGTTTAACAACTCTGAAGTACTTGTCATTCTTGAAGAAGAAAATTTCTACATAACTATCATAATAAATTTTTGTTGGCTTAGTAATAATGTTAATAACTACAAATCGTAATTTTTTTTTTCACATTTATAAGGTATGAACTGTGACTTGTAAACAAGTTACAAATTCTGTTTCCATAATTGATGAATCAATGGCACATTGTTTATCACTTTTTCATCAGATTGCTCATTCTACTAGTGAAAACAAATAGTCAAACATTGGTTTTCTACTATCAATGCATCCAAAAAAATTTGAATATGAATATCCTTTCACTTCTAATAGATTAGATCTTCCATATATGAGTATATAGGCCTTTATTCCTTAAAGATACCCTAAGACTTTCATTGTAGCTTTTCAGTGGTCTATACTAGGATTGCTTTGATATCTGCTCAGCATTCCAACCGTGAAGTTGATACCAGGTCTTATGTATGTTTGTAAATACATCAGATTGATAAGAATAGAAGTACATGGAATATATTTCATTTATCTATATTCTATATTATTCTTTGAACATTGCATAAGACTAAATTTATCCCTTTTTTATAATGGGATAATCCCCACTAAACATTTATTCATATTAAACCTCTCAAAAATACTTTTAATAAAGTCTTTTTGAGACAATAATACCAATCCTTGGATCTATTTTGGAATATTGAAATTCCTATCACATAAGATGCCTATCCCATATCTTTCATTCCAAGATTCTTAAGGGAAAATCTTTAGTCTTATACAATATATCTAAATCATTCATAGTAAGTTAAATATCATCAAATATAAGACCATAATTATAAGCTTACTTTTATTGATCTTTCAGTAGATATAACAATTAATAATATGTTCTTAAAAACTAAAAGATGTTATAATATCATTAAACTTAATATACCATTGTCGGAAGCTTGTTTATGTCCATATATTGATTTATTAAGTTTACACTCCATATAACCCTTTCTTTATATGGAATCTTCATATTAAGACAGGTGAAAAAGTATCCTTATAATTAATGTAATCCTTTTGAGTATAAAACTTTGAAAATAATTCTAGCTTTATACCATTCAATATTGTCATTTTAGTTATGTTTGGTCTTAAAGACTAATTTGCATCTGACTCACTTAGATCCCTTTAGCAAATCAATGAGGTCCTAATCATTGTTTTATGCAACTAAATTTAACTTATCTTTCTTAACATCAATCCATTTATTAGACTCATTGCTTTCTATGACTTATGAAAATGAAACATGATAATTATTAGTGCCATAATCAAATTCTGACTCTTTTAAATAAACCATAAAATCATCAAGAATAACTGATCTCCTTATTCTCATAGGTTTATTCAAAGCTATTCCATATGATTTATTTGAATTAATTGGTTGTAAGGTAGTTTCTTAATGAGGTGTTGTTTCATCAAAATTTTGTTTAAAATTATTTTTCTTCCAATTTCGAGACAATATTTGGTATAAAAGTGGATAATAGAATATTTATGGTTAATAGACATTAACCCTTATTTCATTAATATCTTCAACATGCTTTTCAACACTCCCATTAACTTTACCATTTTTAATGAACTTGACATTTACTGTTTCAACAATTTTTGGATTATAGCTTGGATAGTAAAACATATATTGGATAGTAAAACCTATACACTTTAGATTTCTTTGGGTCACGAATAAAGTAACCATTGACTATTTAAGAATTTAATTTCTTTTCCTATGGATTATAAACTTGTGCTTCTATTGGACGGCCCTAAACGTTTAGGTGCTTTATACTAGATTTCCTTCCAGTTTATAACCCAAAAGGAGTCTTAGAGTTTGCCTTAATAGGAATCCTATTTAATAAATACAAAACAATTTTAAGTACATGCATTCATAAAGTTTTAGGTAATGAGGAATTACTCATCATTCTCTTAACCATATTCATTAGTGTTATATTACACCTTTCTACCATACTATTTTGTTGTGGTGCGCACGACATAGTATACTGTGCACATATGTCATGTTTCTTAAGAAACTTTACAATGAACTGGGATATTGTTATAATTCATCATATTTTTCATAATATTCACCACCTTTATCAGATCTTGCAATTTTCACTTTTTTTAAAAATCTAATTTCCTTCAACCTCCTTTATAAACAACTCAAGGGCATCTACACATTAAGATTTTTCATTAAGCAAATCAAATATTCATGACGTGAAAAATCATTTATAAAGGTGATAAAATACCTTTATGCACTAAAAGATGAAGTGTCAAAAGGTCTACATATATCGATGTGTATAATTTTAAAGAGTTGAGTACTTCTTGTAACTCCTTTCTTACTATATTTGGTTTGCTTGCCCTATGTAATCCACACTTATATCAAGATCAATAAAATCTAAATCCAGAAGAATTTCATTCTTTACTAATCTTTCTAATCTTTATTTAGATATATGATCTAAAGAATTATGTCATAAATAATCTGAATTATCATTCATTATGATACATTTAGTTCTAATGGTACGATAAACAGAAAATAGTGATTTACAATTTATACAAACCATTCGTAAAAATTACATAAACAATTATGAAATTATGTTTAAATAAAATAAAACAACCATCACCAAACTCAAATGTAAACCCACTTTCATCATGTTTAGAAATAGAAAATAAACTTTATAAATTGAAGGTACATAGAGAGTTTGTTTAAGATCTAGGTGATAACCGATATCTAATATTAGACGATTGGTCCTTATGCCTTCAATTGGTACCTTCTTACGGTTTCCCATGAAAAGATAGTTCTCGGCTAAGTTTATAGTTTGGATTGTAAGAAATCATGATTAGTAGCACCAAAATCAAGCCATCAAATATTAGAAGGAACTTCAGTTAAGTTTAGTTTGGAACATACAAAAAGGCTTGATTTACACTTTCTTTTCAAGACAACCTTACATTTTAAACAATCTTTTTTGATAGTGTCCCTTCTTACAAAAATGACACTTATTAGTTTTTATTCCTTCTAATCAATATTAGTTATAGTCTTTGTCACTTTAGCATGCACTTTCTTCTTAAATTTCTTAGCCTTTAGGTTGTGAATCTTACTAGCTCCTTGACCCACAAGGTTTGTTGAATGGGATCCTTGATGCTTTAGCTTTGTTTTCTATTGAATGAGCATACTAGAAAATTTCTTAACATTCCACTTGTCCTTTATACTGCTGTAGTTAATTTACAAAGGTCTATAGTCAAGAGATAACGAGTTTATAATGAATTAAACTAAGAAAGAGTCATTAATTCTCATATATAAGGTATTTAATTTTATTGAAATATTTGTCATCTCTAATGTATTGTGCTGTATGCTCCGCGACCCATCAAACTTCATAGTCGTAAGTATAAACATTTATGTGCTAACAAGAGAGTTATCTGCAAAATGAAAACATTCTTCCACAAATTTAAGGTATTCTTTAGCACTTTCATTTTGTGAAATAGTGGTCTTAACAATGTTGGCAATAATCATTTGCATGAAATGAAGACATAATATGTTAGATATTTTCCATGTTTTATAATTTACCTTCTTAACCACACTTCCCGTATATGTCATGACAGTATGTTTTTCTCCCAATAATGTAAATCAATATCGAAAAACACCTAAATGGAAATTCACTTATTTGCACCATTCAAGAGAAATGCAAATAATTAAATATGGTAACATAAGAAGCATGCGAATAAAGAGAAATAGCTGCAAATATATAAATGCTCAATAAATCATCAGATTCAAATAATTAAACATTTAGAATTTACAGGTTTCCTTTGGACAAATTTAACAATATATTATCACAAGTTTAATGTCATTCAAACTTTTTTAGGTAATCAAACAAAACTCATTAAATATAATCAATATCTTTGGATATATGACATATTTGGCAAATGAATATTAAATTTTCTTCTATTATGTTTATTATTCTTAGAGTATTAACTTAACTTTGCGTAAATTTTGGATTTTATCAACTAATAAATATCATTTATCTATATAATTAATTCAATAATAACATTAATATTTTATAAATAAATGAATATTTATATATAAAAATGTTATTTAATTAATTGGTCACTTTGGTGACTAACAAATTACCCTTTTATATTCTCATTTATAAATTTAATACTTACGATATAATTTTAAATTTATTGATATGCATAAAGCTAACTTGAAATCATTAATAAAGTTAATAGAATATATAGCATTAGAATAAAATAAATTCACTAAATTCTAGAAATAGAAAAAATATAGAAATTAACCAATCTTAAAGTGCTTAAACTTTTTTTTTTTCAATTCAGTGTCTAAACTTTTAAAATTTTCAATTGAATGACCAACCTTTTAAAACCTTAAAAATTCAGTTCACAATGTTAATTTTTGGTGATGTAACTAATAGATAGACATCCACGTGACATTTAGTAGATATGCCATATCATTAAAAATAACCTTTTGAATTGAATTGTTAAGATATTAAAACATTGGTCAATCAATTGAAAATTTTAAAACTTGGGTACTAAATTAAAAAATATTAAATGGTTAGATAATTTTAAATATGTTCTCCCATCATAATAAAACAAAAATGCCACTAAATTTTGGAAATAGAAAATAAAAAATCAATATATCAATAATTTGTTGTATCAACGGTTATGATGTTTGACTTTCATCCAAGGACTAGGTTCAATTCCACCTTTAAATAATGCATGCAATGATGGTAATAATCAAATTATTTTTATTTTTTCTTTTTTTCATAGAAACCATTAATATTGAATAAACACAAAAATCTGTAAACGTCTAAATATTTGGCAGTCATCATCAAACAATCATAGTAAACTAGATGAATAAAATGATAATTCATAGTGCAAGCTTTGATACCACATGTAAAAATACAATCTTTATAACATAAATCAGAATTGACATTTATAACTTTAAGATATTGAATAAATAGTTGTTATAGATCATAACAGTGTAACATTGTATACCTGTTGTAGAAGATGTCATTATCGAAAAGACATTAAAAAACTTCACTTTTGATTGACGGTTTACTTATGACAAATTCTAATATTTATAACCTCGATATTTCTACAAGCACACGTTTCGTTCACGTAGTACCTAAGGTATCGTTCCCACGAGAAGGGTAATTTCATCTTAAAATCTAAGGTCGGAGACTATTAAACAAATATTTAACAAAAAATGAATTTTAACTAGAGTACTAACTAAAGTAAGTAAACCAAATCAACTAAAAAAACAATAGTTGACAATTAACAATTAAATAGAGCAATCACGACAACGATTAACAATTTTAAATTGAAACTGAATAAAAATTAATGGAAATTGATAGGTTTGTTGAACAATGATTGCACACCCTTAAATTCAACCTAATTTGTTTACCGAAAGAGAGAAGTGGAAAATTATCTATCCTTAATGACGACCTAATCGATTACGATTTATCGAATTAACAATTGTAGATAATCCTAGGGTCAATTACTCTCTCTCAAGTTATAATTAAACCCTAAAGCATAAATCTTAATCAGATTATGAGAAGTTGTAATCTCTCAATTAACAATCTATCCAAAACCTAATCAGTTTTTAAGTTTTCTAGTAAACAATTGGAAACCTAAATGTGATCTCACAAGATTTACCAACTTGATCTAATTTTGAATCTATTAATTTACCTAACTCTCATTAGCCCAAATTAAGCGCTTTCTCTCGATTCACCCTCTTATTTTATTATTGAAATATGAAGTGTATAATTAAATCACAATTAATTCAATAAACACATAAAACAATCAGATTTCATTAAATAAAAAATAATAATCCAAAGGTGACTATAAAACATCAATGATAAGTCAATTTTATCATCAAACTATATATCTCAATTCTATAATCAAACAAAACTGAAATAAGTAGGAAATATAACTCGAATGGATGATGGGAGGCCGCGACTTCAGAAAGCTCTTTATTCCAGGAAGCACGTCGAGTCTGCGTCGTCTTCCTCTTCTCTTTTCCTTCTTCTCTTTCTCAATCTCTCAAAGTTTTATCTCTTAGAGTTTTGTAGTTGTGGCTGATCAAATCTCCTCTTATGTTTTTTAATGTTCTATTTATATCTTTGGAGCCCTATAATTGATTGGGGGTTGAAACGGTCTGAAAAGTCCCCCGAACCTTAATGTTTTAAACTGTTTTCATGTCAGCCCAATGCAGGCCACGATCGTGGCCCTGCTTGCTAAGATCGTGGCCAGCGCCTAACCCTCTCTATCATGATCGTGGCCCAATGTGCTAGATCATGGCCTGGTTTAGAGCTCTCAGTCACGATCGTGCCTAAAGTGCACGATTGTGGCCTGGGTTCTACTATCTCGCCTCTTTCTGTTCATGGTTTTGGCCCGAAAATTTTTGAAACTTTTTCGTTCTTCGTTGTTTATCCTGAAATACTAACAAACACATCAAGGTACCTAAAAAATATAACATTTAATCTCAAAGACTCATACGAACACATAAAAACACTTAAACACATAAACTAACACAATTAAAACCTAAATACACACTAAACACTCAATTTAACACTAAATACATAATAAATTAAACCCTAAAATATAATGCAAATCACAACTATCAACTTTGTTCTTGGTTAAATTTGGCTTATCTCTTTACTCTCTTTCGGCTACCGAAACTTGATAGGAAACTATCTATAACCCTAATTAGTAGATAAGGGACTTATTTATATATCTATAACTTTTAATATAATATGTTCATCAAGTGATCAAAATAAACAGTTGAGATTTATTTTACTATTAAATAAAAACATAGATAAAACAGAAAAATATAACTCTTTAATTATATTAATATTATTAATAATGTATATAATATGATCACTAATCGAGCCCCATTCTAACATATATAGTTAGCACAAGTTAAGGGACAAATTTCAGCATTTCAATGATAATCTCAGAGCCAGCAATGTTTTCCTTCCTGAAAAGTTTATGAGAAATAAAAAGCATTTAATGATTGTTGTTTACTAGAAGAAAAAAGGAATTATGTTATTTCAGTTGTAGAAGATAAAATAAGTTCATGTCGAGCCCCATCTTGTTCTCCTAATTTGGGATCTAGTTTAACACTGGCTTACTAGATTGTTGTAGTAGTTTCCCATTACATCAAAGATTTTATTACCTTAAGTTCATTTTTTGGTGTTGATTTTTTTGGGCCTATTTGTGGATAGAGCTAATATTAGATTCAAATGAACCTTCAGGTTATTATGCTCTGCTGTTGGTTCTGCTATGTTCTCTACATTCAAATGAACCCCTATTTGTTGTCATCTTCCCTCTTTCATATCACAACTTTTGTTGCTTCCTCTATAGATGTTTGCAGTTTCTTTTTGAGACAATCTCATTGATCTTTAACAACATATGATCTTTAACATCATATACTTCTTGTTGAAAACCTCCCAACTAGTGGGACATTTAATGGCACTCTATTGAGCTTGAAGTTGTTTTCATGATTCTTATGACTTATCTTTCATATATGATGGATGAGGTATGAAGTTGCTTTTAACGACATGGATAAACCTAGTTAGCCGTCCTAGTTACTTTTAGGTATGACAAAAATGATTTGGCCTGACTCGACTAAGCCTATGGTTAATGAGCTAGGCTCAGTCAGACTGGGCCACTAGTAGGGCTATGGACTGGAAAAATTTAGCATGAGCACCCTCGGGTCAGGCTATAGGCCAAAGAACTTAGGCTAAGCTTGAACTGGATCAATTAACCTAGCCCTTGGCCCGTGGCCAAACAAATCATTATGTTATCTTAAAAACAAAATTAAACAAGGAAAAACAACACCTTTTTGTTATATTAAAAATAGAGCTGAGCATGGCAAAATGACATCATTTATAGCATAATAACTTACAAACATTAACCTAACGATGTTGTTTTGCTCAGAAGCAAAACAATGTCGTTTTACTTTTGATTATATAAACTCCCTCGGTAAGCTTCCTTTCCTTCCCCGACCCCCATTTCCTACCTCACTCAGCCACTTCCAGTCACGCTACTCACGTTCTTCTTCACTTTTTCTTTTTGGGTCAAGTTTGAATATTATTGTTCACTCCTATGCTTCTATTCTCTATTTCCCTAGCTCCCTCATCTGCTGTTGCAAGTGTGAAGTCACCGTCACCGACGTCACTAACCAATGTGCTATTTTTAAAGGGTAATCTTTCTTCTCAAATTTGGTTTATTATTAATAGTTAATTCATTGGAGATTATTGTGGTTTGTTGATATTGATTTGGCTAATTTGTGAACTTTGTTTGTTTAATAGTGGGAATATGGGATAATGCATGTATAGTGTTTGATGAAATGCCCACCCTTTTAATGCATGTATATTGCTATTTTTATTCTTATTATTATTCATAATTGGACCCTCATTTTAATACTTACACATATTTATTTTCTATTTGAATGATGCGTCTTGTATGATATTATTGAACTTTGAAGTTGATTTTCATTCTGTTGTCCCACAATGCTAATTATTTGTGCATTCTAATTTATTGTAATGGGCCAAGCAAGTCAATATAACATCATTTTAAAGTTATGGTCCTTGCATTTGTGTTTTTTTATTTGATCTTACTTGTAGAGATCTACCAAGCATTAGGAAAATAAATTGCATTCATTAATGAGCTATGCTTCCATTCATAGAATAAATACACTAGTGTTGCCATTAGCAGTGATATTGAGGCATGAATCAACGTGTGTGCCCTTTAGGTATCCCCATGGTAAAATAATCACATCTTGAGTTTAAGCTTTGTTAACATTCTCCATAACTTGAAAAAAGCTCATTTGGCACTCACCCCAAATTAACCAACAAGCAGGTGTTGACAAGTATGCTAGAAATAGGTAAGTACAAAACAAATGGATAGGATCGATAAAATTAGTATTACTAAGAATTGTTAGGATTTCATACATGCCAAAAACATCTAACATCAATTTCTTAAAAACATCTAACATTTCTTTTCCTTAATATGAGTTATAAACATATACATGGTTAATGGCATGTCTTTTTGTTAATAAGTTATGAGTTATAAACATATATTTTCTCAATTCTTATTAATGTGTTTGTTTGAACTTCAACCATTAAACATGTTTTTTGATTGTTTTTAAATAATGATATGCTCAATTGCTTATTTTGAATGTTTCGAACTTCAAGCATTTATATGCTTTTTGTTTCAAATGGATGAACGTATCCCTTCAGTTAAGAGTTCTAATCCAGCATCGGAAATGAAAGTGGAAACTTTTATTCTAGTACCAAGTGAGGATAAAGGTTCAACTAGAACTGAACATAAAAGTGAAGATTGGAATCACTTGAACAAAACTATATTGACTGATGGGATTGAAAAAGCTAGAGTGCAAGCATAAGTCATATTTGGGTGGTTCGAAAGGTGGAATGTCTCATTTAAAAAGACATATGGATTCATATACTAGAAGGAAGATGGTTTTGGCGGGTTAAATATTTTAACCCCTAACTTGGTGAAAGGGAAGAAAGAGTTGAGTATAACAACTTATGACAACAACATATCACGATTTTTGATGGACACAATGATTATTAGAGATGAACAACCACTGGCTATAGTTGAAAGCAAAAGATTCAAGATTTTTTATAATTCACCGCAACTGTATTTTAAGGTTCCTTGTTGAAATACAGTGAAGAAGGAGGTTTGAAAATTTACGAGGATAAGAAGAGAGAGACATTGAGAGCTTTATCAAGTGTTAGAGGACAGATTGCCATAAAAATGGACATATGGATAGCCAATAACCAAAAGAAGGTTTATATGGTAGTGATAACACATTATGTTGATAATGATTGTATGTTACACAATATGTTTTTGAGGTAATTTATGTTCTTTAATATTGTTATCATTTATTTTTTCATTATGTTATGAATTTATGATTGATGTTGGTAATATTTGTATATGGTAGGTTTATTTATATGTTGACATCTCTTATAAGTGAAAAATTGGCAACTATGTTGAGAGAATGTTTGATGGATTTTAACATTGATATCAAAGTATCCACCATCACAGTCGACAATTATAGCAAAAATGATGTTATGATTAAGAAGTTGCAGAGCAAGATGTGGGTTAGGAGCTTATTGGTTGGAGGTAGATTATTTTATATGTGTTATTTTGTACATATTTTTAACTTAATTGTGAAGGATGGGTTGGAGATAATAAAGGAAGCAATCAATTGCATTCAGAATAAAGTTCTATATTAGAGTGCAACTCCTAAAAGGTTGAAAAATTTGAAGATGCTACATAAATTCTATGAATTCCAAGTTCAAAGAAGTTGGTTTTGGATTGTCCAACCAGATGAAACTTAACTTTAAAGATATTGGAGTTGGAAATCCCATATGTTGAGGTGTTTATTAGACTAAGGGATACGAATTCTCAGTATACTCCAATAGAAGATCAATGAGAATTAGCTAGGGAATTTAGCATGAAGTTGGAATTATTCTATAACGCAACTAAATTATTTTTAGGAACAGAATATTCAACTTCGCAAAGTTGTTTTAGCACTATGTCTGACATCAAGCATGCTTTATCACTATGAACATTTGACTCCATTGAGATTATTTAGACTATGGCGGAGTGGATGATGGATACGTTGAATAATTATTGGTCTAAGGTTAGAGATATTGTTGTGATGTTATATGTCTTGGATCCAAGATACAAGATGGAAGAGATTTAATATATTTATGGTGCATTATATGGTAATCAAGCTCAAGAGCATGCAGATAAAATGATTATCAACTTAGAATGGAGAAAACTCATACTGTGGATCTTAGTAATGCAGGAAGTTTAACTTCGGGTTTGATTTCAAGTTTAGCGTCATCTTCTAACCTAAGATTGATACATTCCCTTTCAAATTTTTTAGAAGAGAAAAGGGTTAGGATTTCTTATAATGTGATGAAGTTAGGTAGATATTTTACCGCACCTTATGTACCTGAAATTGAAGGTGAGCAGTTTGATATATTAATAGTGGAAGCAGTTTGGAAATGCTTTTTCGATTATGCAAGTCTTCGTACGAGACTTATTAGCTATTATAGCATCCACCATTGCTTTAGAGTCTGCTTTTAGTACTAGTGGTCGGGTTATTACTGCTCATCATGCTTAACTTAATCCTCTTACTGTGGAAGCCCTTTTGTGTGCCCAGTGTTGGTTAAATAATGAAGATATTGATGGTAAATTCTTTATTTTTTAATATATCAATTGTATCTATTTTTCTACACTATCTTACCTAATATTGTGTTTTTAATTTTCCATTAATACAGGCAGAGGTGTTAATGCAGACTAGTCAAATTGATCAACCAACTACACATTATTTTGATCAAATGTATAAAGATGAAGGTATAGTTAATTATTTATTAAATATTATTTTGTCCTAAATATTCTTTTAATTTTGATGTTACATTATTGAATATAATGTTTGTACATAAAAATGATTTAATTCAACCTATTAACGATCCTAGCAACAAGTATAAAGATTAGCTGCTCTCTTATTCTCCAGTCTTCAATATCCAATGTCCAAATTTCGTCCGTCCATTATGATTTCTTGTAAAATTTTATAATCATTCTTGTATAGTAAATATTGCTATAGTTAATGACTTTGGTTTTATCATTTCTCTCTTTTAATAATTAATAAATAATTTAAGTAAAATTGAAATTCGTAATTAATTGAATTGAAATTCTTAACTATAATTAACATGATGAATTTTCCTACAAATTTCTAAGCAATTGAATTAAAATTTCTCATTAATTAATTATTTCTATAATCATATGTTTAACCAAATTCAAATTAATTAATTCAACTTTACCACTTTTAAATTTGTATTTTTTAACATATTAGTGTCAATGTAACTTCAATTAATTAAATCGAAAACTTAATTTTAATCTTTTTATTGCTTATAATTTTATTTTTAATTATAAATTAATTTGATTTTTATTGGAGTCCTTACTCTTTAGTAAATTTTCTAAAATATAGAACGTGACATATAGCATATCAAGTCAATAATGGGCTAATAACTTTTGGCACATTACTAACAAAACTCTGACTACTATCAAAAGTTAATATCTTACAAATTTAATAATCAAATTCACTTTTTAATAATGTAAAAATAATTATAGTAAAATTTAATAAATATAGTAATTTATAAAAGCATATCAAAAGTGTTTATAAAATGTATTATAGTTTTAGTAAAATAATAGCTATTTTCAATAAAATAAACTATAAATATATGTTTTTATAACTCAATTACTTTTATATTCTTTTCATGTTCTTTTGAAATGGATATATTAGGATTGATAAAGTGATTGATTCATTTTAAGATTTATGTAAATACATGTATGCATAACATGTATGTATTGTGTAAATATGAAATATACAATAAAAAAGTTCAAATGCATTAAGAGTAATCATCGTATTAATTTCTTTTAATATGTGTAATAAAATATAAAATTTTATAATGATTATTTAATAATAGATATAATATAAAAGGACAATATTATTATACTAATTTAAACTTTGTATTCTTTTACATGTAAATATAAAAAAGTTTTTATACTTTCTTTAGTTTTGGAGATACAATAATATTTATTGAAGTACAAAAAAATCATTAAATCAACAATAACTAAAAGTTACATGTATAATTAATTATTTAAGGTATATAATTTACAACAAGAGCATCAACTAAGGGATAAGAGTTCCGTACATAATTTATAAAAAATTAAAAGTTTGAAAAGTTATATTATAAATTTAATATACACTTTTTAAAAAAATCATTTTAAAAAGAATTATAATAATTTTTTAAAAACTTTAAAATAATATTTGAAATAAATTGTACATAGATATTAACTTTTTTACATTTACATTATAATTAATTGTTCTAATAAAATTACAAAATTGAAATTAAATTCACTTGTTTGTAGGGAATAATTATAACAATATTATCATAGCTACATATTTTTTTAAAAATATGATAATACTTAAATAAATATATTTTAAAGATAATTTATATCATTAATTTTAGATAAATATTTTTGTAGAATTTATATGTAATTCCACCCTACACTTCTTTATAAATGGTTATGCTATAATTTATAATTTAAGAGTTAAAAAAATGTAACTACAATTTTAAAATGTTCTTAAAATAAAGATATAAAAAAGTATTAAAACTTTCGGGCGATCCAAGCCCAACGGATTGCCCATGGTTCATTTGGGTTGGGCCACGGGCTAGGCTTGAGCTAATTTGTTTCTTTGCCAGGTCGTGCAGAGTCATAAGCGACCCGAGCTCAACCTGACTAGTTGCCATGCCTGGTTACATTGTATTTTTTTTTGAAAGCTCAACATTTATAATTTGTAAACTAGTTTCTGTATTTATTATTTTGTCTATAAGAATTGTTAATGTTATAATTAAAATCTTGTATACGAAGAATATTCTTTTTATCGGTATAATTTAATAATATTTTACTTTTTTATATACAATGCTTCAAATTATGAAATATTTTTGTATATTAAGGTAATTATAATTAACATGGTATTACTTTTTGTTAAAATGTATATTAAAAATTTGACTACATTTTACAAAACGTAGCTGAAAACATTTAGCTATATTTCAGAAAACATAACTAATAATTTTTAGCAACAAAAGTAAGCAATAGCCAAAAGTTATTGGCGATGATTTTTTAAGATGGCGTTGATAGTTTTTTGTTACGAAAATAAAGCATAGGAAAAAGCTATTAGCGATCATTAGAGAAAAATGTCGTCTATAGTTTTCAACTATGGGAATTTGGCATCGTGTTTGGTGATGAATATAAATCATTGCTAATGAATATTAGCGATGATAATGAGCTGTAAATATTCTATATTTATGTAAATATTGGACATGTATATTTAAGTTGATTTAGTTAAAGAGCATAAGAGAAAAATCAGGAAATTATCTCAGAATTGCCATGTATAGTTAGCGAGATATTAGTGTTTATATAGATAACAAGCTCTTAACAAACTCTATCTGGTATCATGTATATATTGCGCAAGGCTAGCAAGGAGAAACCAACTTTTTTCAGTTATAAAATTCTTTATGGTATTAGAGCCATCCTAATCTCTGAACATAAAACCCAAACCTACACAGAAATGACAAACCAGAGAGATACAAAGAATAGAGGAGAGAACAACGGTGAGGATAACAGAAAGAAAGCCATTGATATTACCTCATCGTACTATGTTCATCCCTCTGAAACTATTAACTGCGGTGTGTCTCTCAAAGGTGAATCAAACTACAGAGAGTGGTCTGTTGCAATGGGTCATGCTTTAAGGGCAAAACGCAAATTGGGTTTCATTGATGGTTGATAATGAAATCGACAGATGACTCGAGTGAGATTGAAGATTGGTGGCTTGTAGACACTTTGCTGGTCGGATGGATCATGATGTCAATTGATCCTCCTATACGGTCCTTAATTGTGTATATGGACACAATAAAGGAACTATGGGAAGACATTAAAGAGAGGTTCTCCATAGGTGATGCCATGCAAATTTACCAACTACGTAAGGCAACTAGAAACTGCACTCAATAGGGCCAAAGTGTAACAACATATTTTAGTTGTTTAAAGACATTGTGGGATGAGCTTAATAGCTATTTAAGGGCGCGGGGGTGTATCTGTGGAGGCTGCAAATGCAACTGGGTGAAGGGAATCGTGAAAGAATTAGAGGAGGAGTTATATAAATTCCTTTTGGGTTTGGACAACACTCTTTACGACACAATTTGAACTAATATACTTAGTAAGACTCCACTTACTAATATTAGTACTGCTTTCTCTAATATTTTTCAAGAAGAGAAACATAAATGAGTCATTAGAGAAAGAGAAGAAAGAGTAGATGCTATCGGTTTTACTGTGAACGGAATGGACGTTGCAGAAAGGAGAAGACATAATTTGTCGACCTTAAGTGATGAAGTAGTATGCTCTCATTGCAAAAGGTCAGGTTATGAAGTCAAGAGCTATTTCTAGCTTCATGATTACCCAGAGTGGTGTTCTTCTGACCGTGGTAGAGAAGGAAGGTGTTGTGGTAAAGGAAATATATAGGTTTCGGTTTGCAATATAGAGGCCATTACGAATGTGACACAAAGCCTCGGGGAACCTTCTGATCAGAATAATCGTGTGTTGTCTAGTGCATTCTTATTACCCCAACATCTCTTTATAATGGTAAGACTCCTCATGAAATTCTTTTTGGGTCTCCTCCCTCATATGGGAATTTGCATGTCTTTGGATGCCTATGTTACGCTCATTGTTAAAAGCGTAAATGAGATAAGTTTGGACCTTGTAGTTGAAAATGCTTATTTGTAGATTATCCTCATGGTAAAAAGGGATGGAAACTTTACGATCTAGAGACAGGGAAGTACTTTGTATCCTGGGACGTGTCATTTAATGAAACTCAATTTCTGTATCTTGTTACCCAGCACTCGACATCCTTACCCATTTTATCCCCCATTAACCCACCTATTCCTAATTATGTCGAGGTTCCACATTCCAATTTAGAGCCTTCACTTGCGACTGAGTTCCCAACACATTATAAAGTGTCTTCCCCTACTGTCTTGACCTACAGGGGTAGCTAAAACGGGGGAAATGTGATGGGGCTAATTGTGTTGTTGAGCTAGTTTCTGATTTATCCCCATGTCCTGTGGACAGTAGTACTTCTCCAGTTAATATGGGGCGTGGTCATCGTCAAAAATAGTTAAATGTTCATCTCAAGGATTATGTGTAGACCCCCTTGTGAGTTCCCCTTTCTCGGTGTCCTCAGGTAATCTGTATCCTATAGCTTATTATGTTTCAAGTGACAAATTCTCTTCTACACATAAGGCTTTTATTGCAGCTATTGACATAGAGGCTGAACCTGTTTCTTTCTGCGAGGCTATGCGTGACCCGAGGTGGAAGGAAGCCATGCAATTAGAAATTCAAGCCCTTGAGGCTAACACCATATGGACTGTCGAGAATCTTTCTCCTGGTAAGCAAGCTATTATATACAAATAGGTTTATCACATATCCTATCTTTTTGTTCTTCAAAATAATCAGAAAGAGGGTGAGGAATTCACTGAAGCATTTGCTCTTGTAGCTAAAATGGTTACATTGCGAAATTTTCTTATTGTCGCTGTGGCAAAAGATTAGGAATTACATCAAATGGATGTCCACAATTCCTTTATGAATGGTGGCTTATATAAAGAGGTTTATATGCGTTTGCCACTAAGTTTTTCTACCTCTCATTCTGGTAAGGCCTATAACTTAAGTAAGTTGCTTTACGGGCTTTGTTAAGCTCCTCGCAGTTGGTTTGTCAAATTGGTGATTTCTGTTATAGTGATTGTTGATTTCTTACTTATGAATCAGGATTTGCTGATCATGAGATATTGAGATAGTTTTAGTTCCCTTTATTTTTACCACAGAAATAATATGTACTCTCTTCAAATCCTTAAGGCACATTTAAATGCATGAAAGGAAGTCATCACTAACTAGTTGGGAAGATACATTTTCTGTAATCCCGTTTATAAGATTTTCAATGGAAGAAATATATGCATTATTAATAGTTCTTATATACAACTGAGAGTTAAGAATTCTCTTAGAAGTAGTTTAGTAGATTAACATAAAAGGTTACAATTAAAAGATAATTTTTCATTGACCAAAAAAATATGTTCACTTTATTATCTTTAAATTTTTTAATGCGCTCATATGCTCTTAAATAAAGAAGAAAAAGGATTGGTGTCGTTTTCTTTGGGTTCCCTTTTTATTAGAAAAAAAAGAAAGGATAGATAGATGTCATGAAGGTCACGAATGCCTCTGCCTGACAGCTAAAGTCATTAAATTATGGCTACTACAAAGCTTCAACTCTTCGATTCATTTTGTATACAATAAGAGAGAACGGGGTTTATATCACTACAATAGAATAGACTATTAGCTACCTTATTTTTACGATGAGTTGAAAATAAAGAGCACAAAGAGTTTTTTGAAGCAATGTATTGTCAATGTTGAAGAAAGACATAAGCTTAAGTTCCTATCATGGTTTAGGACTCGAGTAAGTTATATATTGATGGAAATATTATGAACTTACGAGAATTTGTATGTCAGATGAACTTCTAATTTTATTTTGTCATATAGATGATACGCTTACATATAGTAACATCCAAGAGGCGACAATTGCATTATATTCTTTGGCATATGGGCTTCATATATGTGAGAAAAATATATATGTTACATTGCTAATGGGAATTTCACATAGAAGATCAAGATAGTCGACTTAAAAGTCAAGATTATGGGGTTGTTGTTGAGGGATGTCATGATGATGATTTTATTGACTTTTACGGTGTCATCTTTGAAATAATAGAGTTGTATTACATCAAGGATAAAAGGGTTGTTTTATCTAAGTGCAAATGGTTTAATCTTGTTGACAAAAAGGTGAATGAGAATATTACTAGCATCAATGTTAGTAAGACATGGTAGATAATGACCATTTTGCCTTTACAATTCAAGTGAAGCAAGTTTTCTACCTTAACAATACTATATTGGACAAAAATTGGAAGGCTGTTCAAAAGTTTCCACACTAATATCTCTTTGATTTTTTTGAAAGGGATAATGGTCTAATAAGTGAGGATGGTGATGAAGTATATCAAGAGATGAATCGAAGTTAAATATTGAAGCCATCTGAATAGAATATGTAGATATATCATAATTCCATAAGAGAGATATTGATCCCAATATAGTATAAATGGATGAAGTATAAGCCAATCTTATGTCAGAAAGACATGAAGACTATATTGAGGATGAATTTTATGACAATAATGGTACTTTGACCAAATATAATAGTGATGAAGAGTTGAATCATAGTGTAATTAATGATAACGATTTGCAAGATGTTGATAATGATGATTGAAGGTGAAAAAATTGTTGTTTATATGGGGTTGTCGTTTATATTGTTCGAAAACTAACAAGCCGTCAT
The DNA here is from genome assembly GCA_027563595.1 of Erythroxylum suave. NCBI lineage: Eukaryota > Viridiplantae > Streptophyta > Magnoliopsida > Malpighiales > Erythroxylaceae > Erythroxylum > Erythroxylum suave. The sequence continues at coordinate 40,004,090 of JAOSBN010000005.1, read as the reverse complement.
TTTAATTAAATTATGATTTGCCATTTTGTAAAAGCATGTATTTCATTATGCTTCATTTTGTAAAAGTAATGTATTTCAGTATGTTTCATTTTATGAAAGTTACGTATTCATTATGCTTCATTTAATAAAAGTAGTGTATTTTATTATGCTTCTTTCTCGATTCATTATGCTCCATTTTGTAAAAGTTATGTATTTTATTATTCTTTCTTTTTTATTTCATTATGCGTCATTTTGTAAAAATAATGTATTTTATTATGCTTCATTTTGTAAAAACAATGTATTTCATTATGCTTAATTTATTTATCTTTCAAATGTTATGAAGTATGTATAACTTTGTTCATAAGTTAAGATCATTGAATCACTTCTTATAATTATGTTGGTTTAAGAACTTCTTATTATTATGTTAATTGAAGTAAAAACGTCTCCCTTAACTTTCACTTTATAGGCATATATTAAAATTTGTAAAGAGTTGGTAATAATAGTACCGATACATGTAACAAATTCCTTATTGAAAGAAACTAGAACCATATTAGTGCTAATTTATGAAATACGATTCAAAATTTCCTTATATTTGTTAGATGTGTTATTTATAGACATAAAAAAAGTCAACACTTATAAAGTTTTGGAGTTATACGTTGTTTCTTTTAACAAATAATAAAAATTTGTCGTGAACGAAACGTGCTAAAAATGTTTCTAATGTGACTCAAACTATGGGGCTAAAGATTTAATCATTTTCTTTTTTTTTTTGAAAATTGAATCATATATTTCTATAGCAGGAACTAATACAAAATAGTAACAACTTCATGGTCTAGAAGCCTTTAGGGGTCATTATGAAAGATTAGTAGAAGAAGAAATAAGTAATAAGAACAAAGAGCAACTTTTAGGAAAAAAATGTTTAAAGTTGCCATCAGTTCCAATCATCTTTAATGAGGATTTTTTGATGTTTTGTTAAATACTTTTAAATGATTTAAGGAAAAAATTTACAAGCTCATTATGTTGTTATTCTAATTAGTTTTATTTTATATTGTAAAATCATAGAGAAATAATTTAATAATATTTTATATTGGAAAATCATTATAAATATTCAATATGATGGCACCTGGACGAAACAAGAGAAATAAGGTGGCAACTAGTGAAGATGTTCCTGCCCCACAACAACTAGATCAATCCTGCCCTATCCAATAACAACAACAAACTTTATCCACCAATGAAGCCAGTCAACAACAACCTCTATTCACCTCAACTAGTGTTGAGGGATCTTTAGGTTTGTGAATTTTTACCACCTATATGTGCATTTATCCTCAATTATATCTTTACATGTTTAATGCATTTTTGTTATAATTATTTTTCTTAAGTTCCAATACTTGCATCAAAAAAAGAGGTAGAGTTATCACTAAAGGTTCTGAGGTATCACTAAAGCTCAATGTTGTTGATATGGAGAAGCTTGAGGTGTCAAGCTGTATAAGTTTACTATTAAAAAAAAGGGTCAATGATCAATGCTATCGACTACATAAGTACTACAAATCTTTTCCTTCAGATAAGGAGGCAAGAAGACATGTTCCCGAGCAGTTGACTTCATAAAATTGAATCTAAATGTATGATTATTGGTCCTTTGTTAATGTTAAGGTTTGTTTTCTTTCTCTTCACATTTACTTCAATTAATCTTGTCTCACAATTTAACGACAATTTATTTTACTTATTTAAGAAAAGGTGTGATAAAGTTAAGGTTAATAAAGGAAAACATTGAAAACTCCTTACAACCAAAGCTCCAAATCATTTGTTGTCGTACAAAATGAATGTGTAAGTTACTTTTTTTAGAAGTTATAATTATATTAGTAAATCCAATAGTATTGATTGTGTTTCAATCCTTTTTTTTCTTCATGGAACAAAATCAGAAGGAATTACATGGAGAAGAGTGTGATAGGATCACAATCTACAAACTTACATACTACAAGGAAAGTGAAGGCTAGACTTCTGAAGAATCACAGAATAATTATGTAATTATATACTTATTTATTTATATAATATTAACAAACAATATGTTAAATTTTAGAATAAGATGCAAGAGTTGCTGCAATGATCATTGTCTGACAGAAATGAGCCAAACCTAGATGAGATTTGCAATAATATCCTTAGTACAACATCAGGGTACATTAAAGGTCTTAGGTTTGACCCTAAACCAATTGGTTCATCATCATCATGGCCAACATATGTAATGACACTTCAAGACATCCGGTCGCTTAAGTCTCAATTACAATGTAATGAGCAAAAATTAAACCATATTGAACGAAAATTGGCTAAGCTTAAAAAGATGGTCAAACAAATACTTGGCCCAAATTATGTAAGTAGTGACGATGAACACGAGTCTTAGTTTATACATAACTTTTTTTAAGATTTGTAAATAACATTTAATTTTTATATAAAAATGTTTCTAATTTTAATTATTTTTAATTTTATTTTCATTTAATTATTTATAGATTAAGAAATTCTAAATATTACAAACAATAAGATGGATTAAAAATCTTTCCATTAATTATAATTAGATGAAAAAATTATTAGTAGGATTGTTTAATTAAAAATAAAAAATTGTCACCAAAATTTTTTAACTACATTCCTAAAAACGTCAACAATAATTTTTAAAAATAATTAAAAATCAAATAATTTTTTAAAATTAGATTGAAAGAATCATCGCCAAATCTTTTTACATACGTTCCAAAAACCATTACGAATAACTTTTAGCAATGTTCTGAAAATAGTCGCCAAATATCATTTACTACGAAACTTCGAATGTCGCATAATATTATTATCGACACATATGGTAACGCAACTAATAGCTTTTAGCCACGAAAACAAAGTGTTCGTGAGTACTTTGGCGGCAATTTATCTTTTCTTCGTCTATCATTTTTATCAACGTATCTGAGATCGGAATGAGATATGATTTGCGACGATATTCAAAAAATGTCGTCGATAATATTTTGCTATTGTGATTTTGAGACAATTCGTGTAACGAATTTTTTTCCTTGCTAAAAAGTAATGACAACGAAGTTTTTTGGTGTATGTATGCAGGCATGTCGTAAATTATAATATTTCCACATCATGTATATGTTAAAGTAAAATTATACCCAAGAAGCACATTTTGCATGCCATGCTAGTTAAGATAATGATAATTATGTTAGGATAACGATAACTTTTATTTTTATATATACTTTAATTATATAGATAAATTAGTTCATAAGATATAAAATACAACTTGAATTTTAAAAATTTCAATTAAAATCTTAAATGTTTTAAAATATATGACACGAACCTTAATAGATGATTATTTTTTAATAAGATAATAATATCTCTATAGTCTTTTTAACGAAGGCATAGAGGAAAACATGTCCTTAGGTAACCTTTGCTCATTTGCGAGGCTTCTTAATTTTACTTGCTACCAACACATTACAAAGGATGAAATTAAGAAAACACTGAGGGAGATGAAGAGCGGTAAGGTAGTAGGGCCTGATGAGATGCTCATAGAGGTATGGAAGAGCTTAGCTGAATAGGGTATCATTTGGCTAACCAAGCTTTTTAATGCGATCCTTAAGTTTGTTAAGATTCCAGACGAGTTAAGATTTAGCATGGTAATTCCTTTATACATGAACAAAGGGGAGGTCCAAAGTTGTAACAACTATAGAGACATCACATTACTTAGTCACACCGTGAAGTTATGAGAGAAGGTGATCGAGAAGATAATGAGGAAGGATGCCTCTATCTCAGAAAACCAATTTGGCTTTATGCTAGGAGGTCTACACAGAAGCCTTGCATCTCCTTAGGATGTTAATGGAGTGTTATAGGGAAAGACAACGTGAGTTACACATGGTTTTTGTTGACTTAGATAAAGCACATGATAGTGTTCCAAGGGAAATCATGTGGAGGTGTTTAGAAGTCAAGGTGTTTCCTATGAATTATATCCAAATTATTAGGGATGTGTATGAAGGGGTAAAAACTAGAGTAAGGACGATAGGAGGAGATATAGAGCATTTTTCAATAGATATTGGGCTACACCAAGGATCCTCTTTTAGCCCCTTCTTGTTTGCAGTAGTGATTGATGAGTTCACCAAGAATATCCAAAAGGATGTTCCTTGGTGTATGTTACTTGTTGATGACATTGTTTTAGTGGATGAGATAAAAGAGGGGGTCAATGCCAGGATTGAACTTCGGAGAGATTGAGTAGGACTAAGAGTGAGTACGTGGAGTGTAACTTTTCGGGGCTGCAAGCTGGTACTGATGAGGTAAATATTAGTTCGAATGTTATACCATAGAAGGAGTGCTTTATATATTTGGGTTTTATCATCCATAATGACAAAGATATTGATGAAGACATAGTCCACCAGATCAGATTTGGGTGGTTTAAATGGAGAAGTGCATTAGGAGTTCCATTTGACAGGAAGATATTACTTAAGGTTAAAGATAAATTCTATCATTTAGCGATTAGGCTGGCTATGCTTTATAGTGCAGATGCATAGTCATAGTTAATGGTGGCAGAGATGAGGATGCTCCAATGGATGTGCAACCTCACTAGAAGAGATAAAGTCAAGAATGTAATAGTAAGGGACATATTAAAGGTAGCAAATATTATTGACAAAGTACGAGAGAAAAGACTTAGGTGGTTTAGACATGTTAAGAGGAGACACTCAGACGCTCTAGTGCGAAGATGTGAGAAGATCGTACTCAAAGACTATAAGAGAAGACAAGAGAGGCCTAAGAAGAATTAGGGAGAGGTGATTAGGAACTATATGACAATGTTGGAACTTATTAAGAACATGACTTATAATAGAAAACTTTAGCTCCCTAGAATTCAAATAAAGGAGCCATTGTAAAGAGATTCTTGTAATCCTTCTTCTAGTTTGCCTAAACTTGTGAATAGTTGGTACTTACCTTGTAAGGATTTAGTTAGATACAGTAGCTATTATTAGTATTGTTGTTATTAAAATTATTAGTAGTCTTATCACCATCACCATCACCATCACCGCCACCATACCAATAACTACAACAACTGCTATTATTATTATTATCATTATTATTATTATTATTATTATTATTATTATTATTATTATTATTATTATTATTATTATTA
>JAOSBN010000005.1:39986896-39998871 GCA_027563595.1 Erythroxylum suave | reverse complement strand
TATGCGGATGCTAGATTATGCATGAACATGTAAAGGCATTTCTAAATGCCCATGGACCACTCAAAATTACTATTTTACCCTTCCCATCAGTGATGGGATGTTACACGAAGTGAAGTCAAAGCAGACGATATTCAAAGCAGACAAAGTGAAGTCAAAGCAGACGAAGTGAAGTCAACTTAAGACGATATGCACACAGACGATACCTCTTTACAGACGATAGATAAGCAGACGATAGGCGGTCAACTTAAGACGAAGCAAAGTCAACTTAAGACGATATGCACACAGACGATACGTCTTTACAGACGATAGATAAGCAGACGATAGGTTTTACTCCACCATCTATAGCTCCCATACTAAATATTCTAAGAAAACTTCTTCAGCACATTTTTCTTCACTAAGTCCCACACTTAGATTTTATTTCTAGTCTTCCTACTCCATTTCATTCTAATCATTTACTATAATCACAATTCTCAATTTATCCCATTACTATTCACTATACCTGAAATGTCAATGAGTGCATGTACAATTATTTTCATGTTTGCAAGGACTCAAATTCACATACATGTATACTAACATTCCTCTGAGCTTGAAATTACAAATTTTCTAACTCTCCCATTGCTATTTTCTCCATTATTGTAATCTGATTTCTAACCCTTAATATGGGGACGGGATGTTACAAGAAAAGACAGGAATAGAGATACACAAAATAGTATATGGACTAAAGTGTTTTCTTTGTAAGGTGTACAAAGCAAAAACCAAAGACATAAGAATGAACAAGCTAGGATTTGGTGGTAAATGAATAAAGAAAAGAGTAGGTGATTTTGGTGATGGATGAAAAAAGAGAAAGATCACTGAATGCAGCAATTTTCCTTACCAAAAATGTGACTTAGGTGTCCCATTTGTGTCTTGACACATGTCTCTATTGCATGTCTTTCATTTTTCATCCATTGTCACACATTAATTGGTCCATTTGTCACTCCACAATTTGTCCATTTGTCCTTCATCTAAGCTAATAAATGTCACACTTTCATTTATCTCTTATTTATATATTTTTCCTAGTTCAAAATACTGCAAATTTTTAGAAATTTCTAAAATATCCAAAATATCACAAAAAATGCGAAATTAATTTTAATACACATCAATTCAAAATACAAATAATCCACAATTCACATTTTAGTCACTTTAAAATCACTTACACTCAAAAAATGTGAATGCATGTACAATTATTTTAATAAGTGTCAAAATGATTCACGTGTATGAGTGTGCGATATGATGCATGAAATGTATTACTAAATTCTCAATAAACTCTAGTGTTTGGTATCCTAGGGTTCTAACCCTGATCACGGAATAATGGGATGTTACACTTACCTTACCAAATCCTAAACATTAACTTATTCATTACTAAAGCTAAACAAACACTCTTTATTGATATGATCCTACTCACTACTCCCATATATTTAGTTGTGCAGAATTAAGTTTTATTTTTCCTCGTGTTTGATGTGCATCATAGTAGTTCTCTATAGTCCATGTAGGAAGGAACTCCTTAATGTCATTAAATCAATGCAATGTATTCATTTGTATGTGAAAATTGAGCATATAAGAACTAGTTGGATAAGTTTAATCTCTACTACATACTTTGCTTTTAAAAGATCCCTACTTTGGGAGGAGCTTAGACATCTCAAAGCAGTATTAGGAGGGCCTTGGTTACTACTGAGTGACTTCAGTTGCAACTTATTTGCCTCAGAATTAGAAGGGGTTACATGTAGTAGGATCCCTTATAAAGATCTTGCCAATTGCTTATTTGACATTAAAGTTTCAAACATAAGACACACAGGGATTCACCTTACCTAGTGCACCAAACAATTGGGAAACTGGATGATAAGTAAAAAATTGGATAGAGCAATAGGAAATGAGGAATGGTTTATGACATATCCAAATAACTATGATAATTTCATTGATAGTATGTGTTTTGATCACAGTGCCATCGAAATATCAAGCTTAAAGGAAATTTATGCAAGAAACTTCCCTTTTAGGTTTTTCAGTTACCTATCAATGCAAGAAGGGTTTGAAGAAGCCATTTTTAAAAGGTTAGTCACTTGAGCATATGGAAATGAATCCTACAAGCTCCTAAGAAAGCTATAAGCTATAAAAACAGAACTCAAAGGTTTATATAATGTTTTAATCCTTGATAACAACAAATCCATCAACTAAGCTAATGAGGAGTATATGCATTAAGGAGATTAGCAGACAATAAGAGAAGATTGCCTTTGAAAACTTAATAAACATAATTCATACACATATTCATCATTTACCAAAAATCTAGATTAAACTAGATATTATAGGGGGACTCCAATAAAAACTCTTTCATAACTCTGTCAATGCTAAAATGAATAGGAATAACATTAGATCTTATTAACTAAAAAAGGTGTACTGATCCACAACTACGAAGATCTGCTATGATATAAAAAGGAATACTTTTCTAAAATTATTTGATGTTCAACATAGTTAAATTAGAAATATTCTGAACTGTAAAGCATTACTTTTAAGATTACCTTCGATCCTCATTTTGAGTTATTATGTAGGCCTAAAATAGATGACGAGGTAGAAGGGGTTCTCTTTAGCATCAACCCTAATAAAGTTCCAAGTCTTGATGGTCTTAATAGGCTATTCTTTTACAAAGCTTGGAGACTTATCAAAACTAAAACTACCAAATTAGTTAAGGATTTCTTGTCTAGTGGCAAAATGTTGAGAGCATGAAACAAAACACTTCTCTGCTTAGTCCCAAAATCCTTATCATCTACTTCTCTCAAAGACTATAGGCCTATTGCTTATTGTAACAGATTCTGTAAAATCTTGTTTATAATACTTACAAACAAACTGAAGCATGTGCTACCTGACATAATCAACACTTCTTAAACTGCATTCATTAGAGATAGGCATATAGGGGAGAATATTTTCATATAATAAGATCTCTTTAAGAACTATTATCTCAAAGGAAAAGGGGAAATTTGTGTTCTTAAGGTAGAAATGCACAAAGCCTTTAACACTTTACAATGGGAATTCATTTTGCTATCCATGAAGGCTATGGGATTTCCAAGTCAATTCATAAACTAGAATGTGGAATGCATAATAACTATCTCATATAACACTATGGTAAATGGTGGTGAAGTTTCAACCTTATTCCAAGGTTTAAGAGGATTAAGGCAAGTGGATCTAGATATTCTCAAAGAAACTATAGGGAAATACTACAATGGATAACTTCTTTAGCTGGCATAAAAATGCATTAGACTTCCAAATCTCATACAAGATCTTTGTTGATGACTCCTTATTATTCAACAAAGCCAAGCTTTCTTCCATCTCATGCCCAAGAAGTCCGTAGACACCTTTAGTAAGCTACTAGGATCATATATTTACAAGGAAAAACCTCCTCTTCCTCTGCAGAGATGTTGAGCATACAAAAGAAGAATTAAAGAAACTAACTAAAATGTCATCCATCATTTAAGTACCTTGGAGTTCCTTTATCTTTTTAAAAAAATTGTATTAAGACTGCCAAATCCTTTTTGATATGATTAGGAGAAAGACAGAAATTGGGCTAATAAAGCTCTCTAATTTTCCAAAAGGTTAAACTGATAAGCCCCTTTCCTGATAGGCAACCTGCCCGGCACCCCACCAAAAACCTCTAGTCGATATCTAGTCTAACTGGAAAGTTCCCCTGGAGCTAAGCCTTTTCCTTTTTCTTCAAAATATTTTAAAATCAATATAAAGAAAAGAAAAAGGAATGGCAGTGTAAGTTTTTAAAAGTAACCTTCATTAAAAATTTCGACAACATCATAGTTGTTATTTAGTAAAACAAAAAATTTTAAGTTCCTGAAAAGTAATTCAAAACACTTCTATCCACTTAACCAAAGCACCACTGCTACTTTTGGATGTCAAGTCCATTCAAAAGCAATCTCAAAAGGTCAAACACATTCATGCATTTAGTTAAAGAAAAGAAAATTTATAAATAACCATATTTTCAAAAAACCAAGATTAAGACATATTTACGAAGATGATGAACTATACATAGTAAATAAAAAAATAACATAAAATAAAGAGTGAGCCAAACGAGCTCAATGAGTGTTATGGTTTCTATTCAAAACGTTTATACAAACATTAACCTCCATAAAGAACAAAGATAATTTTCTTTTCTTTTCAAGCAACAACTAATGTTCTGACATAACAAATATATATAATCAATGCACATTTAAAACACAACTAAATTCCTCTTTTCTTGTAAGGTAAACAAAGATGGCAATCGATAGTTTTATGAACTTTCTCTTTTAAAATTGTCTTTGCCATTTGGTAACGTTAGGTGTAAGGCCATGATTCTGCACCGCTTACTCATATCTGGCTAACCTTTAGTAACGAAGCTGGTTTTGCATCACTTAACAGCACTAGGTTAACCACTATATACCAATTGTTATGGAGCTGGTTCTACATAATGGTGCTGACACTATATATAAATCAGTGGTTACGGAGCTAGTTCTACATTGCCTTGTAACAGTGTTGGCATAATATATACTCCATACATATAGAGGGCAACTCACAAGACATACTAAAAGACATGACGCACGACTATTAGTGATAGACACTCACCCCAGACTCTGCCATGCACATTAGGACGTACTCTAATTGGTAGAATCATATGTATAAGGAGACCTAACAGCATACCATATGTTAAACAACAATTAATACCTAGGTGCAAACATTTCTATACCAATTTAATGCATGTTTAAATTCCATTTTTGTGCCAATTCAGTGCATATACAATTTCAATTCGATGCCATCTCAAATCATATATATGCAATGCACATTAGGACGTACTCTAATAAGTAGAATCATAAGTATAAGGAGACCTAACAGCATACCACAGGCCAAACAACAATTAATACACAGGTGCACCACATTTCAATACCAATTCAGTTCATGTTTAAATTCCATTTTTGTGTACACACACACTCACACACAAAATTAATACACAGGTGCACCACATTTCTATACCAATTCAATTTATGTTCAAATTTCATTTTTATGCCAATTTAATGCATATACAATTTCAATTCGATGCCATCTCAAATTACACACACACACACACACACACACACACACACATATTCTTTAAGGCAAAATCTTAGCATTTGGTGGCTTAGCTCTTCTGGCAGATCTGTAAGAGGTAAATTAAGGAAGCTGGTGCCGTAAATAAATCGTTTTTCAATATGGTCGGCTCATGGTAGAGCTGTGTGGGGGTCTGAATGATTTTCAGATCAAGCTATTCATTTTTAGATCTCCCATTTACTTCTTCACTGCGGTGTTGCTCATACGGCAGATAAATTTGCTTCTCCAATTCTAGAACTTTCAAATCATCTTCCGGTAAACTTTGGGGTCAAGAAACTCTAGCCTATACTCGTCTACTGGAGGAAGCCGAATCAAGGTTTCTATAAACTAAATGTTGATGCTTCTTTTACAAATTCACTTTCTTTTGGAGGTGCGATTTTAAGAGATCATTTAGGCTCATTTATTGCTGCATATTCTTTTATTCTACATGCTAATGATCCGTTAGATGCTGAATCTACTGCTTTCCTAATGGCTTTGAAATGGTGTTTTGAATTGAGGCAATCTTGTTTACGAGTAGAGGTGGACTCTCTCAATCTTATCTAACTTTTATCTAGGCGTCAATTCTCATTATTTCCACAGTTGGTGATGATTGACATCTTGCTTGGATCCAATTCAATCTCAATTACTCACACTTACAGAGAAGGTAATCAGGCTGCTCACAATTTAGCTTTCTACAGTAGATTGAACAATGTAACAAAAACTTTCCTTTCCTTTATTTCTCTCCCTAATATCGTTAAGGGAGTTGTGCTTACTGATTGTATGATGCCTCATATTCGATATCAATAAAAACACCGCACTTTGAATTATATATATATAATTAGCTTTCAAATTCAAGTAGCAACACCAATGAATTTATTCATAAACATACTGTTCATGATAAAATAGAAACCATTTTTCTTTCATAAAATCAGTTTAAAGATATACTCACTCACTCACACACACACTCTCTCTCTCTCTCTCTCACGCACACACAAACACATATATATCTTATAAAAATTAGCTTTCAAATTCAAGTAGCAACAGCAATGAATTTATTTATAAACATACTTTTCATGATAAAATAGAAACCATTTTTTCTTTCATAAAATTAGTTTAAAGATACACTCACAGTTTTGTTGATTATCGATAAGTACGCTTACATGGTGAGGGTCTCTTCTTGACCTACACAATTTGCAACTCATTTAATCATTTATTTCCACTATAGGAAATAAAGCATTACAATCAACTTGGTCTTAAATACCATAAGTTATTCCATTGGTTTCCATTTCATAATCTAACTCCGAAATTTACTTAAAAGTTTTTTTTAACATCATTCCATCCGCTCAAATTATAATATGACCAAACAGGTCAAGCTAACTTTTTCCATTTGATTTTTCATGAAAACAACCTTAAGATTTCGAGTTATTTACACCTTAACCGTAATTGAACTTCAGCGAATCACACTGTCAACTAATTTCCTCTTTAGGGTCGAATTGTTCTCATTAGATATATATATATATACTATTCCACTTTCTTTCAAACTTTTCAACACATTTCAACTAAGGTCTATACTAAGCATCATTTAAACTCATCAAACCAAAAATTACAATTTTTCTCCAATATTTCCTAGCTTGGCCAAATACACCACTCTTTCATTATCCTTATATTTGTCTTAACACATCTTCTCTTCATTACACATAAATGAACTCAAACCAATTCTAATTCTATCCTTTTTCATTTCTTTACTTCATTGACATCAAATCCATGTCATGAACATCGTAATCCAAACTTTGGTTTCTTGGTTCACTTTTGTTATTTTCAACCTTTACATGCGTTCAAGTTCATTTTTTGATCAATAATAAGTCAAAAACAACCTTTAATCTTAAATAACTCCATTCCATATGAAATCCACAAAATAAACAACTTAAATTATGAAAAACTTACCACTTTTTTGCCTAATCTCTTAGGAAATTGGTGAACACCAATCCTAGGTCAAGATGTCTTCAATTTCTACTCCAATCCACCAAAAATGGCACCTCTCTTCTTTCTTTTCTCCCTGGTTGAATTCTCCCTCTTTCTCTCTTATTTTCTTTCTTTCTTTTTGGTTCTCATGAATCATCCTTTCAAATGATCAAATTTTGTCTTCTTTTTCCTTTCTATACTACTTTAATACTTTACACATGTCATTTTCTTATTAAACATCTTAAATAACTCATCATCATATAATTTAATGTTTCTTAAACCATATGGAGTCTTGTAATTGGTCAATAAATGTGAGTCATTTAAAATTTATTAATTAACTTCGTTTATGTAAAAAGACCAATTCGCCCTTTTATGGATTACTACACATATAAACCGGACTAAATCCCAAAAATATTCCATAATCGTCTCACCATCAAATTGACCATGGGATACTTTAATTACGATCAATACTTAGAAACTAGATGCCTCAAAAATTTTGAATAGGTTTAAAATCATTAATACCCATTATTTTCCAAAAAGGGCATTTTTATCCTAAACTTATAAAATTTCTGAAATTCATCCGATTGGATTTGTTTTAGATCCATTTCAATGTCATTTGACTCTAATACCTATTTTGGGTATTTTCACATTTTTTTCTAGGTTGGGTCCTCAAAATCTTTATTCAAGTGGAAATACTGTTTACCCAGGTTTACTATTCATCTAGAAATACTATTCACCCATAATAAAATGTATAAACCGATAGAAGGTTTTACATGAACAGTTAATCACATATGTTTTAAACAACATATATAAACATTGAGAATCAAACTTTATGCTTCCAATGGAGATCATCAAAAACATTGATAAGCACATCAGGAATTTCCTTTAGATAGGTAATTCAAACTCTAAACCCTTTACCAAAGTTAGTTGAGGAAAAATCACTAATCTATGAGATCATTTACACTTGATAAACAAAACTTTAATAGCAAAGAGGTTATGGATGCTAGTAAGGGATAAAAACTCTTTTTGGATGAAATGGATGCATAACTACAATATGAGGGGCAAAAACTTATGGATAGCCAAGCTTAGAACCAACTCAACATGAAGCATGTTACAAATATTCAAGATGAGGTAAATACTTCAATAATCTATCAAGATTATAGTTGGAAATGGTGCAACAACATCTATGTGGTTTGATAATTGGAATGTTTATGGACCATTGTACCAAGTGCCAAATTATAACTCATAATTGGAATGTTTATGGACAATTGTACCAAGTGCCAAATTATAACTCCTTAATATTGTTCTTGATGCTAAAGTTTTCTCCTTAATTAAAAAAGGGAAGTGGGACAACACAAACAGATTCTTTAACATTATACAAGGTTGGCGGCCAACTTACCAGCGTAACAACTCAAAGGAAGACAAAGCCATTTGGACTAAGCATCCATTAGGTATTTTCTCAACTAAATTTTACAAAGAAATGATGATATAAGCTTTATGGAGCTAAAGTGTCCCGATATAAGCTATTCGAGAACAAGATTTTGCCGGTCAAAGTTGCTTTCATTATGGCTAGTAGTCAAGAATAAACTCACAACTTTACAGAAGATCACTCCAATCTAGATTTGGTCTCCTTGTCCTGTAAATTCTATAATGAACAAATTGAAAGCACAAACCACATTTTCTTTGCTGCCACTACTTGGAACCTTTATGGAAAGACATATTACACAAATATGGTATAAGCTGTCGTTGTTAGGAACTAGAAAGCATAGTGCATTGGATCATCAAGCCATCAAATATGAGTAAATAAGACACATATTTCCTTTAGTTTTCCATGGGATACAGAGTCTACAACCTCTGGAAGGAAAAAAACATTAGATTTTTCAAAGTCCAAAGCAGTGATATCACTGAAATGCAAGTTAGCAACATCAACATTATTAAGGAAATAGCTGTAATCCGAGCAAAAGTGCACAAATTCTCCAGTTTTTTACTGCATAGATAGAATATAAGATAATTAGAGAACCTTACATGCTTCTCTTGCACTAGATCTTGTTGCAACATTCATATTTTGTCCATGTTCGATTCTATTGTACTCTTAACAGTTATCCATTTGTTCCCCTAAGATTTTGCCTTGAATTAAGACAAATTTTTTTAATTTCCAAAAAGTCAATGGTCGCATCCTGAGCTGTCATTATCCAGATCAAACCAAATCAACCAAACGTTTTTATAGTTAAATTAATTAGTTCATTTATGGTTACACGTACTAAGGTTGTTTAAAGGATTAGAAGGTTTCATTAACAATTAATTAGTCAATCAAACTTGTAGACCCTTAATTTATATTTTGTAGGAAGGTGTCAATTTTGCAACGCGACTGCGGGAGTCAAATTCCTAGATCGAAGTGCCGTTCTCGAATCACGTAATCACATATGTACCCAAGTTTCAATGTCAACTTTGGCTCAAGATGGCCAAACGAGACTAGTTTAGGATAATATAACGGTTCGCTTTGTCTACATACCTAACCTTTAAACTACAAATCAATACTACGCAAAGCAACTATATAAATAATATCATACCGAAGTTTCGATTTTTGATATTTCAAAGATTCTGGCAAGACAACCCGGGCCAACGACCGACTTCCAGTTGTATGTGTGATCATTCAACCTATAACAGCTGATTATGAACCATCGATGCTAACCACTTAGCTATAAGAGTACAGGGTCAACCTTAAACTCGTATGCAGAAATATTAAATCAAACAGAGAACTAGATAAGAAACTAGGTGTGTTTATATTTAAAAGGAAAAAGAAAATTATAATGAAGCAGGACTGCTTCTCTATTTACGAGAATAAAAATATTATGACGACGAAGTCCTACATCTTCACACTCTTCAATGAAATATGCATACGTACATATATATATATATATATATATAACCACAAAGGAACGATTATTTTTATAGGTTCTACCCAAATTTGATGCCAAGGGTTATATTTAATAATGATCAAGTGAACAATAAATCTTTCTTTTGTGAATGTTTTCTTTCCATTTTATATATATTTAGATTATTCGTTTATTTAGGATACTTATTGATGTGAATTCAGTTAAAATAAGTTTGAAAAAAATATAAAAAACTAAATAGATGTATAAAGTAAGGTATAGTCATTTTGATGGTGCTAAGATTTCTATCTGCTCCTCAAATTTAGAGCTCCCTCTCTGCTTCCAATCATGCCTAACTCCTCTTTGAGGTTTAAATGTGTCCTATTTACCCTCAATTGCATCGTCGTCGTCGTCGTCGTCGTCAGTACTAAGCTCATCATTCTCCTTATTAATCTTTATTGAAGTTTTTAGGTTATACCTAGTATGCCTCCCCTAATTATGTATTTGGTCTTATAGTCTCCCTTTTAACTTTGAAATCTACCAGGATTGCTTCTTCAATATATCCTTAACCCTAATATACATCATATTCGTCATATCAAACTATTATTTCATGGCCTACATAATATATGAGTTATCTCTCTCCTCCTTCAATGTTAAAATGCCTTTAAGAGACAATTCTTAAACATATAAGATAAAGTTAGTAAAGAAATTTTCTACACACACTCCCTCACAATTATGCTCTCAAGGTGACAAATTACTCATGTTTCACTCTTCATTCTCCTTTTCTCAATTTTAATCTCACTTTCTTGCCTTTTTCACTCTTTGTTTCTTTTTCAAGTTCTTTAAAGAACTAAACATCTCAAACAATAATTTAACATCATAAAATCTTTAAAAACTAAAAAGTATATATTGGTTAGGAATAGAAAATAAATTACTAGGTAAGCAAGAAATTCAAAAGTTGAATTAAAAAAACTAGCAAGAATTCTAAACTATATTTAAAAAATATTTTTGGGACATTGTTCCCACACCATTATTTGCTTTCTTAAACTATAAAAACAATTGGTATGAACTACATGAAATAAGGAATTGAACAAAGAAAAAATCCTAACAAGAAAAGGATAGAAAAGACTCTAAATAAGAAGATAACAAAATTTATTTTTGTGTTTTATAAACAGAAAGCATATTTAATAAAAGGAAATATTAAATCATACAGAAATTGAACTTCTAGATGAAGAACTAAAATCCAAAACTATATAGAAAAATGAAAGGATGGTCACACCTTATCTAAATCAAACCTTCATATTAACTAATGTGAACTGATCTAGGAATATGTAATGTCGAACTCTCTGAGCTTTTTGTATTGTGTTATATTTGGAGATACTACTATATATTAATATATACATGGTTGTAATGAGTTCAAAGATGTATTTGAATCCTTTTGGTATATATACCATTGATATT
This sequence comes from Erythroxylum suave, assembly GCA_027563595.1. NCBI lineage: Eukaryota > Viridiplantae > Streptophyta > Magnoliopsida > Malpighiales > Erythroxylaceae > Erythroxylum > Erythroxylum suave. The sequence goes on along the minus strand of JAOSBN010000005.1, from coordinate 39,987,442 downwards.
GTTGGAGCCCGATCCGAGAACCGGACCTCAACCGAAAATGCGGAAAACGAAACGAAATTTCGAAACGAAGAGGAATCGAAAGCAAATCGAAATCGAATACGAAACGAACGAATATGAAGCGAAATCAAAGCAAAGCAAGCACGAATCGGAAGCAAAAACAGAAGCGGATACGAATCAAATAACAAATACAAAGTATCAGAAACGAAAGAAACAGAAACATAAAACGAGGACAAATCGAAAACGAATCGAAAGGTTCGAATGACAAAGCTAACGAAAGGCGAAACAATAATCGAAACAAATCGCAGGAACATATCCTACAAGAAGGAATCCGAAACGGAAACATAAAGCGGAATCATATCGGAAACTAATAAAATACGAATCGAAATCAAAAGCAAATCGAATCGGAAGAAAAACAAAACTTAGCAAAGTGGATCCGACATCCGAAAACAAAAAACGGAGAAAAACGATCGCGTTGGAAACCTAGACTAAACCTATCCGAATCGGTATAATTTTTTTTCACCTTTATCTAATTCTTATATTACTCAA
>JAOSBN010000005.1:39952811-39981460 GCA_027563595.1 Erythroxylum suave | reverse complement strand
AGATTATGCATGAACATGTAAAGGCATTTCTAAACGCCCATGGACCACTCAAAATTACTATTCTACCCTTCCCATCGATGATGGGATGCTACAAAATTGGTTTTGCATTCAACAAGTTTTTGGTGTCATTGTTGGGGATTGTTTGTTTAGTATATTTTTTAGTTTAGGTAACTTTGATTTGAGAGTGTTTAATATTTTTCCTTCTGTATTTGTAGGTGTATGAACTCAAGGAGCACAAGAAGGTTCGACAAACCTTTTGAAGAAGAATTTTTAGATATTAAAAGACAATTGAGGAGGTTAAGTAGAGTAAAGCGCTAAGAAAATCTTCGAAAAAATATGGCAAAAGAAGGAGAATAAGGAGGGGCCGAGAGAACATTGATGGACTTTATGATGCCCAAATTTAGTCCACAAGGAGTTACAAGGCTTGCAGTCACAACAAACAATTTTGAAATCAGGCCAACACTCCTGAACATACTCTAGAACAGTGTTCAATTCTATGGGTTATCAACTGAAGATCCCAATGCTCACCTAGCAAACTTTTAGGAGATATGTGACACTTTTAGATTCCAAGGGATGTCTAATCATGCTGTGAGGCTCAGATTATTTCCATTCACTTTGAGAGATCGAGTTAAGGCATAGTACAACTTACTTAATGCATCTCAGATTACTACATGGGAGCAAGTAGCCCAAGCCTTCTCTTCTAAGTACTTCCCATTGACAAAGACTACGCGGATCATCAAGAAAATTACAAACTTTCAGTAAAATGATAAGGAGTCATTATATGAAGCTTGGGAGAGGTTCAAAGAGTAGCAAAGAAGCTACCCACACCATAAACTTGCAAGGGAGTTCTTACTATAGACACTCTATAATAGTGTGAATCAGACTACAATAAGGACAATAGAAGCAGTTGTAGGGTGGGATCGTTGATGAGGAAAATCATTAAAGGGGCTCATGATCTTTTGGAGGAGTTGGCAAGTAATAGTTGCATGCAGTTGAACGAAAGCAGTAGGCAAGGCATAACAAATAAAAAGCCATGATTCCAATTGATTATGTCAAAGCCTTGCAAGCTCAGATTACCGCACTCTCTAAGCAGTTGAATAAAATGCAAGGAGCTTCTTCATCAAACAGCCAAAACCATGGAGGTCCATTATGAGTTATGTGGGCAAGACAACCATTATTAGAGAAGTTCTCTAAAGACAGTCACCTTTATCATATATTGTACAGATTATTTTATGATTAATAAAGGCATTTTTCATTATTTCGATGTTCACAAGTTTATAGATTTGATGTTGATCTTAAATTGATTCAATGAAGTCCTTGATACAAAATATAGCATGGACGAAATCATGATGAGATCATGATAATGAGATTCCTATTATAAGTAATTATGTTAGTATCTAAACTTTCCTAGTTATAGGACTAATGAGTGGGATATCATTAATTCAGATAGAATAGAACATGTTATACTCCTTGATTGAATCAAGAAGTAGATCTTATAAGCTATAGACATTAATTGTTTAAAGTTAACATGTGAATGCTTACTAAGGGTAGTAAGTACATTGGATTGACCTACAATAAGAAAATCATATGGATATTGTATTCCAGTGTCAATTTTAGTCTTATCATAGCAATAGGGAAAGTATCCTTTGACTTGAGGTGCTCAAGGATATCTAGAATACTAATCCTATATTTTGACTCCATTCATTGATGCCTTTTAGGGGTTACGCATAGGGTGGTGATTGGGTACAGCTTGAGGTATTCAGAAGTAATTAAGTAGTCAATAAAGGATTCACCACTCCGGATAGAAGGAGATAATATCCACACCCTCTTGTTGGGGTCATTACTAGAGAGTCTCTAGCCAGAGCATATATATGAGATCCTCAAGACAAGATCTAATATCACTTAGACCAGATATGACGTAGTCAGTCTAGTGGGAGTTAACACTTTGACAATAATCTGAACCAAGTGTGTATAGATGGTGAAAGGACAAATTGCATGGAAACATTGTATATGAAAGGTTTCATAGTCAAACCACTAACTTTCCAGTCAATTGGAGGATATCATTTGGACTAGATGTGATCTAGTCGGTCTAGTGAGAGTTGACACTTTGAACATACTCAAAACTAAGTGGGGTATAGATGGAAAAAGGAGAAATTGCATGGAAACATTTATGGAAGCTTTTGTAGTCAAACCATTGACTTTCCAGTCAATTGGAGGTCAAGACGTGTTGTTAGATAACACTCTTGACTTACTTGAATTAAGTTTTAATTCAAGTGGCCAACATAATTGGGAACCTAATGGGACACACACATAGGAGATCCAAAGGATGAGTAAAATGGTCTTGAATGGTGATTCAAGATATGAGAGAGTGTTTTGGGATTGTATCACGATGTGATCATTGTAGAAAATGTTGCATGGAATGGATTAGAAACAAGTGTTGGTGGCTTCCATTAATACACACTATTCATGGTCTTTAACTTCCCATAACTTCCATTAATGCATGTTATTCATAACTATTAACTTCCCATAACTTTCCAGTAGTGATGGTGGTTTTGGAAGGCCAAATGGTGCAGAAAATTGAGATGACGTGCATCTTATGTAAAATACAAAGAGAAAAAGAAAGGTTCTTTTTCTTACATGCACAATTTTTCTCTCTAACTCTCTCAAGAGTTCTTGTCTTTGCTAGCACAAAGAAAGAATTCTATCCATCTCCTAGTGAGGTTTCATCCTTTTATCTTTGTGTGAACTTTCATTAGAGGTGGTCTGCATTGATCTTCGTGGTTTATGACAACTCAACGTGGAGAAGATTAAAGAACAAAGGAGATCGTCAGAAAGGTATGTAAATATCTTACATATCATGTTTTTGCTTTTTCTATATCTATATGCATGAGTAGATCTAGTTTTTGAGTTTTTGTTTTATTTCTACTATGTACATTTGATATATATTATGTATGAGATGCATGATCAGAACCTAACAATGGTATCAAAGCCATCTTATGCCTTGCTTGATGTAGAATATATGACATGTGAAAATTGTTTTCATGGTTGTGACAATTTAAGGTCCTGTAATGTTTTGCTCAAAATTAATTATAGAAAAATGGTTTTTACGATTTTCTTTCACCAATCTTCTCATAAGATGTACGTGAATGATTTAGTGTGATTGATAATGTCTTTAACGTGATTAAAATATTTAATTTCGAATTTAGAAGAACATGCATGAAATTTGTCTTTCTGTTGGGCATGTGATGTCTATTGACTAAACTAATGAGGTTACACATGATTTTCATGGAATTTGATTCTGGAAAAATTATGTGAACATATTTTGGATTTTTTATGCCTCTTTAATTTTAGTATAATTATTTAAAATGTTTTCTTAATTTTATCAAACAATTTTCTAGATCTGGACAGTTTTCCAGAAATTGAAGGATCTTTTGTTTGACGTTTTTGTATGTTTGTATTTTGGTTCCAGAACCTTTAAAATACTTTTATGTGATAAAAATGTGTTAATTTGATGTTTGATGCAAACCTAAATGATTTTGCTCGAAATTTGATTTCTAGAAAATTTTAAAAGTCATGTTTGTCGTTTTTGGTATCTTATCAGTGTTCTGATATTCATGATAATTTTTGGGTGCTTCCTAAATTATTTTGATCATCATAAAATGACCTATATATGCTTGGAATGATGATTTGATGTTCTGTAAATTTTTTGAATTTATAGAAATTAATTTTGAGTTAATTTTAGTAGAGTAATAGATTTTCTAGTAAGACTAAAATAATTGGCATGTATGACAAAGTTGAAATTGTTTAATTTTAGACATCAAATAATTATTTGAAACTAGATTAATTATGAATTAATTTCTGGAATTAAGAATTCATGTTAATTATATTAATATTAATTCCAGTCAAAACAATATACATTAGTAATTTTAGCCAAGTTAGTAAGGAAGATAGTAAATCTAAGTGTTAGATTAGGCTTAGATCCAAGTGTTGGATTAGGTATCCATGTTAGGATCTATAAGATGACGTAAACAAAATGATGTGTTTACATATATGCATTAGAGAATGCATGGTTAGGAGAATGTGTGGACTTGCATGATGGATGGTTATGGGCGTAGTCTCAATTTGATTGGGTATTCCATATCACGCCATAAAGTTATAGTAACTATATATGTATATATATATATATATAACCCTAACTATAAAAGGACTCTGATTCTGACCACATTAAATGAGGGGTTTGACTAAAGTTTCATCTAACTTAGATGTTCTTATACATGTAACTCATATATATATATATGAGTTGTAACTCATATATATATATATGAGTTATATATGAGTTACATGTATAAGACCATCTAAGTTAGATGAAACTTTAGTCAAACCCCTCATTTAATGTGGTCAGAATCAGAGTCCATTTATAGTTAGGGTTGTTGGGCAAACCTAAGCCTGCTCTACACGGATATGTTCGGACTATGGAAATAGGATTTTCGAATTAAATGGTCAGTTTAACTAGAAGCGTTAGTTTATTGGACAAACCCAAGATTAACATGGACAGAGACGAAGTTGGGTAGTATACATTATATGTACATGTGTTAAAAGTTAATAGCCCAATGAGTGTGTACACATCAACATTTGATAGCACGAGATTTGATAGTTACATTAGAGATGCAATTGGTATGATCAATACGTACCAATTGAACTAAGGTGGCTTGTTGGGCAAATCCAAGGTCATTCTTAGGGATGTTGGACATTGACCCACTAAGAGAATTTCTCTACAAGTTCTCTTAAATTTATATTGAGGGTTATGAATTTGTGAAAATAGTGGAAGCCATAATGCGTGTTATTAAAGTCCTTATAGACATGCATTTAAGTACATTCTAATTTTGCTCTATTTGACGATAGGTTACTATTACCTGAGTCAACACCATGAGGACTAGTGTGAATCTAAGATCACTGATGGAAGCTAACAAGTTGACTGGACCAAACTTCCTTGACTGGCTCAAGAACTTGAAAATAGTTCTCAAGTCCGAGAAGCTTTGGTTATCTCTTGGAACAACCACTTCTCGATCCCCCTACTACTAATGCTTTTGATGATGATCAGAGGATATATAGGAAGCATCTTAATGATAGTGAGATGGCTAGTTGTATTATGCTAGCCACTATGTCACCGAAGCTACAAAAGCAGTACGAGGCTATGGATGCTCATACCATAATCTATCATCTTAGGGAGCTCTTTGATGAGCAAGTAAGGTTCGAGACTTCATGATTGCTCTTCTGCTCCAAGATGGTTAAGGGGACATCTCTAGTGTAATACGCACTGAAGACAAATGGCTACATCAAGCGATTGGCCTCCTTTGGTTTTCTTTTGGATCATAAATTAATTATTGACTTAATTCTAATGGGTTTAATTGATAATTACTCATAATTTGTGCTTAATTATTGGATGAACGATATATCCAATACAATTCCTAAGCTAGTCGACATACTTAAAGCAATTGAGCCATCTGTCCACAAAGACAAGGTTGTGATGCTGGTGGACTCTTATGGTTTGAAGAAAAAGAACCAAAAGAAGTAGAAGTCCTCAAGGCCTAAGGGAGGTGTCAAGAAAGCAAAGAAGATTGCCTTGAAGAGAACTTGCTTCCACTGTGGCAAGGATGACCACTGGAAGAGAAATTGTAAGGCCTATCTGGAGTCCTTAAAGAAGAAGAAGGTGTCCCATCTACTTCAAGTATTTATATTATTGATATTCATACTATTTCTGATAATAACATATGGGAATTAGATACCAGTTGTGGCTCACACATTTGTACTGACATGAAGGGCCTCAGGAACAGTAGACAACTCAACAAAGGAGAGTCAGACCTACAAGTGGGCAATGGAGCAAGAGTTTTTACATTAGTTGTAGGCACATATATATTGACACTCCCTAGTGGGCTTGTAATAGAATCAGAGAATTGTTTTTTATGTACCTGCTTTGACTAAAAATGTAATGTTTGTTTTTAGTTTTAATAAAGTTGGATTCCATTTAAATTTCAATAACAATGGTTGTTTAATTTGTTTGAATGGAATGTTATTACTTTAGGTACATTGTGCATTGGTATATATATAATGGATATGTCTAATCTGATTCTAAATATCAATAATAACAAAAGAATAAAACGAGATAATGTGAAATCATCTTACTTATGGCATTTTCTCCTTGTCCATATAAGTGAGAGACGCATGTCTAAACTACACAAGTGTGTTAGTTTAGGGTCACTTGAATATGAATCATATGACACATGTGAATCTTGCTTATTAGGCAAGATGACTAAATTACCCTTTAAAGGAAAGGGTGGACGAATTGGTGGACTTTTAGACCTAATACATACTGATGTATATGGTCTGATGTCTATACATGCCAAAGGTGGTTTTGTATGCTTCATTACCTTTATCGATGATCATTCTCGATATGGGTATGTGTATCTTATGATATACAAGTTTGAAGCCTTTGAAAGGTTCAAAGAATTCAGAAATGAAGTTGAGAAACAACTTAGGAGAAGTATTAAATCACTTCGGTCAGATTGAGCTGGTGAATACTTAAGCTAAGAATTTTTCGATTATCTCAAGGATAATGGAGTATTGTCCCAGTGGACTCCACCTTACACACCACAACACAATGGTGTGGCTGAGAGGAGAAACCAAATCTTGTTAGACATAGTGAGGCCTACGATGGGTTTAATGAATTTTACCAAAATCCTTTTAAGGGTATATACTCAAAACTTTTGTTATTTAGTAAACAGAGTCCCATCTAAGTCGGTTGTTGTTATTCCATATAAGATATGGACTAAAAAAACCCCTATCTTCCTCATATGAAAGTTTGGGTTATCCTGATTATATGAAATGGATTCAGTTAGATAAGTTTGAAGCTAAATATGACAAGTGTCTGTTTATAGAATATCCTAAGGAAACTATAGGATATCAATTCTACCATGTTTCAGAACAAAAGGTATTTGTTTCAAAACATGTTGTCTTTTTACAGAAAGATTTTCTTCTAAGAAAAGACAGTGGGAGCAAAATTGAACTTGTGGAAGTTCAAGATGCTCAAACATACACAAATCAATTGCTTGGACCCGAGACTATTATTCATGAAAATGAAACAATAGTTTATCCTTTTGACACACAAGAAGTTTGTAGTTTAGGTAGGATACGTCATGTTCCCAAAAGATTCAGATTTTTCATAAGTGAACTTAGCAACGTATTGCTCATAGAAGATGACGAACCTACTATCTTCTATGAGCATGTTTTGAAGAGTTCAGAATTTGAAAAATGTCTTCAAGCTATGAAATCCGAAATGGATTCCATGTATGAAAACTAAGTATAGAATGTGTTTGACCCACCCGAAGGGATAAAACCCATAAGGTGCAAATGGCAAGAAGAAAATTGACATAGAGGGTAATGTAGCTTCCTATAAAGCTAGGCTTGTAGCCAAAGGTTATCGTCAAAGGCAAAGTGTTGACTATGATGAAACCTTTAGCCTAATAACTATGATTAAATCCATTAGGATACTCCTAGCCATTTCCGCTCATTATGATTATAAGATATGGCAAATGGATGTAAAAATGGTTTTCCTTAATGGCTAAGAAATTCTCTATAAAAGACCTTACAGAAGTAACTTATATTTTGGGGATAAGGATCTATAGAGATAGATCTAAGAAGTTGCTTAGTCTTTCTCAATCTACATACATAGACAAAATGCTAAAGAGGTTTAGCATATAGCAATCTAAGAGAGGTTATCTTCCCATGGTATATAGGATTATACTCTCTAAATCTATGTATCCAAGGACAAAAGATGAGAGGACTTATAGGAGTTTGATTCCTTATGCTTCGGTTATAGGATCAATCATGTACGCTATATTATATATTAGAAATGATGTATTATATGCTCTAAGTGTTACAAGTAGATATAGGATGGACCCTAGTGAGGGTATTGGGTGGCTGTTAAGAATATCCTTAAGTACTTGAGAAGAACTAAAGATGTATTCTTGGTATATGGAGAAGGTGATCTTGTGGTAAGCGGGTATACTGATGTTAGCTTCCAATCAGATAAGGATGACTCAAGATCCTAGTCTAGATATGTATTCACACTAAATGGTGGTGCAGTCAGTTGGAAAAGCTTCAAAAAAGAGAGAACTACTGATTATACAACAGAGGCGGAGTACATTGCAGCTTCAAAAGTGGCAAAGGAATCGGTTTGGATCAAGAAGTTCATCATGGAACTTGATTTGGTTTTAAGCATCGCTAACCCAGTGCAGTTATATTATGACAACAACGAGGCTATAGCATAGGCGAAGGAACCGAATTCTTGTTAGAAGTCCAAACATGTACTCAGGCGCTACCATTTGATTAACGAGATCATTGGTAGAAATGATGTCAAGATAGAGAGAGTTCCCACTTATCAGAATATAATTGATTCGTTAACTAAGCCTATTTCCCAAACAAATTTTGTGTCACCTGTACATGCTTATGGTATTAGATATTAAGGTGATTGGCTTTAGTGCAAGTGGGAGTTTATTAGATAAATGTTCTAAAGGCAATCACCTTTAACACTAATAAAGGCATTTTTCATTATTTTGATGTTCATATGCTTACGAATTTGATGTTGATCTTAAATTGATTTAATGAAGTCCTCAATACAAAACATAGCATGGAGGAAATCATGATGAGATCATGATAATGAGATTCATATTATGTGAAATTATATTAGTATCTAAACTTTCCCTAGTCATAGGATTAATAAGATAGGATATACATTAGATTGACCTACTATGAGACAATTATATGGATATTTTATTCCAGTGTCAGTGTAGTCTCATCATAGTAATTGACTTGAGGTGCTCAAGGATATCTCAGATACTGATCTTGTGCTTTGACTCCATTCATCGACGCCTTTCAGGGGTTACTCATAGGGTGATGATTAGGTACAACTTGAGGTATTCGTAGGTAATTGAGTTGCTAATAAAGGATTCACCACTCTTAATAGAAGGAGATGATACCTACGGCCTCTTGTCGAGGTCATTACTCGGGAGTCTCTAGCCATAGAAGATATGTGTCAAGAAGATAGTCTTCAATGATACATAGAGTAATGATTCAATGATACATAGAGTAATGAGATCCTCAGGACAAGATCTAACATCACTTGGACTAGATGTGACATAGTCAATCTAGTGGGAGTTGACACTTTGAACATACTCTGAACCAAATGGGGAATAGATGGTGAAAGGACAAATTGCATGGAAACATTGCATATGGAAGGGTTCGAAGTCAAACCACTAGGTCAATTTGGGGTTATGACATGTCGCTAGATACGCTCTTGATTAACTTGAATTAAGTGTTAATTCAAGTGGTCAACATAACTGGGAACCTAATGGGTCACACAAATAGGAGATCCAAAGGATAAGTAAAATGGTCTTGAATGGTGATTTAAGATATGAGAGAGTGTTTCGGCATTGTATCGCTATATGATCATGGTAGAAAACGTTACATGGACTGGATTAGAAACAAGTGGTTATGGCTTCCATTATTATTTCCTATTCATGGTCATTAATTTCCCATAACTTCCATTAATGCATGTTATTCATAACTATTAACTTCCCATAACTAGTGATGGGTTATGGAAGGCCAAATAGTGCAGAAAATTTAGATGATTTTCATGCATCTTGTGTGCGACACAAAGAGAAAAGGAAAGGTTCTTTTTCTTACACACACACTTTTTCTCTCTAACTCTCTCAAGAGTTCTTGTCTTTGCTAACACAAAGAAATAATTCTAGCCATCTCCTAATGAGGTTTCATCCTTTTGTCTTCATGTGGACTTTCATTAAAGACAGTCAATGTTGATCATTGTGGTTTACAACAACTTGACATGGAGAAGATTAAAGAACAAAGGAGATCGTCAAAAAGGTATGTAAACATCTTACATTTCATGTTTTTGTTTTTTCTATATCTATATGCACGAGTAGATCTAGTTTTTGAGGTTATGTTTTATTTCTACTGTGTATATTTAATATATATTATGTATGAGATGCATGATTGGCACCTAATAACCATTGCACAGTAGAAGGCTTCTTGTTGGGAGCTAGTAGCACAGAACAGGTTAATTACTTGGGCCAAGCACATCTAGGTAACAATCGATACTCTAACATTCATAATCCGAGTGGAAAAACCACCCAAATTTTTCTTGGAGTTCTAACAATACAGGTGGCCAAGCAAAACCATAAAGGCTGTTTGGATTTCAATAAGACCGGCTTGGGTCTTTAGAGAGCAAAATGGACAAGTTAATGGATGTATTAGGGTCTAAATTCTCAAGCCAAAAGGAAAGTTAAAGAAGGTACGGAGAGAATCATAAACGAATGTTTGCGAGCTAGGACACCAAATTTAACCAAATCTTGAAGAACCATGCTTCCTCCATCCATAACTTGGAGGTTTAGGTAGGTCAACTTACTACTGCTTTGTTTTTTAAAAATGTAGGTAGCCTATTAAGAAACACTAAACCAACCTAAAGGAATAACTCAAGGCCATCACACTTTCAAGTGGCAAGCAACTAGAGGAGCCAAGTATGAAAAAGGAGAGTCAAACGAAGGAGAAAGCAAGGAGATAGAAAAAGAGAAAGTAGAAGAGAGGCCATATGTACCACTACCACCTACAAGCCTAAACTCTCGTATCCACAAAGGGTAAACTCCTGTATCCACAAAGGGTGAGACAACATCAAGTAGACACTCAGTTTTCCAAGTTTATGGGGAAATTGAAGAAGCTTCAAATTAACTTAACATTGGTGGAAGCCTTAAAGTGCATGCCTAAGTATGTGAAGTTTCTTAAGGAAATACTCACATGTAAACGTACTTGAAAGGATAATCAGACGGTAACCTAGACGGAGAATTATAGTTCAATCATATCAAGCACAATGCCTTCAAAAGTACCTGATCCAGGGAGTTTTACTATTCCATGTGTTATTAGTGACTTTTAATTTTCTAAATGTTTATGTGATTTAGGTACAAGTATTAACTTGATGCCTTTGTCTATGTGGCACCTTGCTCCTATCTAACACGTGTCCGTATGCCCTTTTAATGCACGTGCACATGCCTGACAGAAATAGCATTCTAACTAATTCACTTTCACTATATCTCATGACATCATCATTAAAACCATAAATAACACAATGTCAAGAATTTAAAATTTACTCATTTCATTTCATAAACCATAATTTACAATGTAGCATTATATCCATCATCCATGTTTACACAATATCAACCTATCATAGTCCACAGCTCTATCTACAAGTATGCTATATACATAAGGATTAAATAAAAAGTAAAAACTGATCCTTCAATCCTAGCTGACCAACCTTTGATCCATAACTTCTATCCAAAAGCTATACAAGATTGCTTCTAAGCAGTCTTAGAAGCTAAGTTGTTGCTCTCTCGAACCTGAAAGTGTCAACATTACAAATTGGTTTAGTTTTGCAAACTCAGTTGAGTAACCATCCTTGATGGTTCACTCTTATCATGTAACACACAATTTACGTTATCATATAATGCACATCATTTCAATTACCATCATGTACTATCACAAAGCACTTTGTTCACAATTATCACATTTCAAAATCAATACAATTTATCATTTCATTGCAATCATGCTTAACATATTCATCGATAAGAATTCACAACTTTCATACAATAAAAGTCCTCAAAACATTGCAATTGCTCAATTTATTCATATCATATGTTTATGCAATATTTATAAGACTCAACTTCATTTATTACGTTGTTGTGACCGAGTGTCATTATATGATACTCTCATATATAGTATCTTAGGGTTTTAAACCTAATCACGAGATAATAGGATGTTATTGTCTATTTTCAGGAAATTGGGATTAAGAGAGGTCAAGCTAACATCCATGCTCATTCAGCTTGCGGATCAATCCATCAAGAGGTCACTTAGAATTATAGAAGATGTGTTGGTAAAAGTAGATAAATTTATCATTCCTGTTGATTTTGTTATGTTAGACTTTGAAATAGATAGACATTGTCCACTTATTTTGGGTAGCCCCTTTATGAATACTGGTAGGGCATTAGTTGATGTGCATGAAGAAAAAACCTTTTTTGAGAATTGGTGGTGAGCAAGTTGAATTTGACATCTCTAAATCTTTGAAGAAACCAATGGATGGTACTGCATGTATGAAATTAATGTTGTGGATAAGTGTTTGAAGGAGGTTGGAGAGGAAGTTGATGAAGTTATTGAAGTGCAAAAGGATGAGAGTGAGAGAGAAGAGGAATTATGTAAGGAAGTTGATGCACCCACACCACCTTCCATTGTTAAGCCACCTACTTTAGAGCTTAAACCCTTACCTTCCCACTTGAGATACACCTTTTGAGGTAAAAATCATACCCTACCCATCATTATCTCTAACCAATTGGATTGTGAGCAAGAAGAGAAATTGGTGGAGACCATTAAGAAGAGAATGAAAGCCATAGGGTGGCAAATTTCTGATATTAGGTGGATTAGCCCTAATTTGGTGATACATAGGATTAACCTTGAAGAAGGATGCAAACAGTGAGGGAGAGGCAAAGAAGGTTAAATCAAAACATGCAAGAGGTTGTGAAGAAGGAGGTAGTGAAGCTCTTAGATGCGGGGATTATTTACCTCATTTTAGATAGTGAGTGGGTGATTCTAGTGCAGTGTGTACCTAAGAAGGGTGAGATGATAGTGATGGAGACTGACCATGGCAAAAAGATTTCTACTAGGACCGTCACAGGTTGGAAATTGTGTATTGATTATAGTAAGCTCAATTTGGCCACTAAGAAAGACCATTGTCCTTTACCTTTTGTGGACCAAATGATTGAGAGGGTGGCTGGCCATGCATTTTACTATTTTCTTGATGGATACTCAAGGTACAATCAGGTGTTTATACATCCACAGGATCATGAGAAGACCACTTTCACCTTTCTTTGTGGAACTTTTGCTTATCAGAGGTTGCCTTTTGGTTTATGCAATGCACTTGCCATTTTCCAAAGGTCCATGATGATCATATTTGTAGGCATGAATGAGAACTTCATGGAGGTATTTATGGATGACTTCTGTCTTTGGAGATTCTTTTGATCATTGCTTGTTTAATTTAGATGTAGTGCTTCAAATATGTGAGGAGTATCATCTAGTCTTGAACTAGGAGAAATGTCATTTCATGGTCCAAGAGGGAATTATATTGGGCCAAGATCTCATACAAGAGGATTGAAGTGGATCGAGCTAAGACTGAAATGATTCAAAAGCTACCACCTACCACCAACATTAAGGCATTCGAGCCTTACTTGGTCATGCAGGGATCTATAGACAGTTCAATAAGTATTTCTCTCTTATCGCTAGACCCTTGACTCATTTATTAGTTAAAGATGTGCCTTTTATGTTTGATGATGCTTGTTTGGATGCTTTTAACAAGTTGAAGAAGGCACTTACAATAGCACTAATTTTAACGTTGCCAAATTGGTCTCTTCCCTTCGAAATTATGTGTGATGCAAGTGATCATGCCATTGGCTGTGTCCTTGGCCAACAAAGGAAGCATTTGTTATTCCAATTTTCTTGATATATTTGGTATGAACCTATGTTATATAAAATTTGTGCTGACAATATGATTCACAGGTGTGTCCTTGAAGATGAAAGCATGACATTTTGGCTCAATATCATAGTTTAGTGTATGTCAAACACAATGGAACTAACAAGACAGCGACTCATATCTTAGAATGTGGGTTCTATTGACCAAGTTCGTTCTAGGATGCTCAAAACTTTATGCTACAATGTGATAGATGACAGAGAGTGGGCAACATATCGAAGCAGGATGAGATGCCACTTTTGAACATCATGGAAGTGGAAATAATTGATGTGTAGGGCTTGGATTTTATAGGACCATTCCCATCCTCCTTAAGTAACACATACATACTGGTTGGAGTTGATTATGTTTTGAACTAGGTTGAAGTCGTAGCTACTCCAAGCAATGATGGAAAGGTGGTGCAAAGATTTATCAAAAAGATTTTCACTAGATTTGAAGTGCCTAGAGCGATAATCATTGATGAAGGGAATCATTTTTGTAACAAACCCTTTGAAGCTCTATTGAAAAGATATAATGTGCATCATCGAGTGGCAACTCCTTATCATCCACAAATGAGTGGCCAAGTGGAAGTGGTGAATAGAGAATTGAAGAAGATTTTGGAGAAGGTAGTGAGCACTTCAAGAAAAGATTGGGCTTTGAGGTTAGATGATGCACTTTGGGAGTATAGGATAGCCTTCAAGACACCCATAGGTACTACTCCATATATACTTGTCCAGGGGAAGGCTTGCTATTTACCTTTGGAGCTGGAGTATAGAGCCTATTGGGCAATTCGGAAGTTGAATATGGATGGAAAGCTTGCAAGTGACAAGAGATTATTACAACTTAATGTATTGGAAGAGTTAAGATTTAAAGCTTATGAAAATGCTAAGTTGTACAAAGAAAGAGAAAAAAAAGTGGCATAATGCTTACATTACAAAGAAGGAGTTTAAGAGTGGGAATTTGGTGCTTTTATTCAATTCACGAATTCAGTTATTTCCCAGAAAGCTCAAGTTAAGATGGAGTGGACCCTTCAAGATCCTACAAGTGTTTCCCTATGGAGCTTTGGAGTTGGAAAATGACAAGGGTGAAGCATTCAAGGTCAATGGGCATAGGTGCAAGCCATACTATGGAGGGACATACTCATAAGAAAAGGAAGTCATCTCTTTCCTTTCTCCCACTCTTTCATGAATGCATATGGAGCGGTCATGCTAATGACTTTACTTTCTTTTGTTTGTCTTTGTTTACTTGTTTGTTTCATTTGGTTGGTTTTGATTATGTTTGGTTTGAGTTTTCTATGATTCCTCGGGATTTGTTTGAGTTTTAACTTGTTTTTGCTTCAAATTTCTTATTGGTTAGGTGATTTTAATATGTTTACAGGTTGCTTGAATGTTGGGAATGCATGCTAAGCTTAGACGAAGGCTAAAAGGTTGTAAAAATCAAGATTGGGTGTCTCTACAGTGCCCACGATCATGGGAATGGGTTTATTTCCCCCTGAACATGGGAAGGCTCTTTAGAAACTTTTTGGAGCCTTAACCCGTGATCATGGGAAGCACAGGGATTCCCACGATCATAGGATACCCAACCGAAGGATTTTAAAGATCTCCTCTTTCTTCTTTCTTCATCTTTTCTCATTTAAAACCAACACCCACTCACCCAAACCTCATAAATCTTTCATCTTTCCACCAAATCTTGGTGTTTTCTCCACTTTTTCTATCATTATTCACTCCTTTAACACTTATTTCCCATTACCCACTCAAAATTCCAAGGATTTGTTAAGTTTTTCTCACTCTCTCTCTCCAAAAAGTGCTAAACTCTCTCAAATGGCTCCAAAGAATCTTATAGCCCATAAACCAACTGACCAATTGCACCTCCAAGTCTCTAGAGAAGACGCTTTGAAATTTTGAAGTCCCATTCTATGGAGCTCTGAAATCCTCATACGTGCACTACTGTTAAGAACAAGAAGGGCAAGGATGCCGCCACTTCTCAACCACCCTCCTCTCAAGCAACCCCAAAGCCCCAAGAAGAAGCAGTTGAAGATAAACTAACTGTAGTAGCAGATGTCGATAAGTTCCAACAAATCCTCAACAAAATGGCTGAAAACCATCAACAAATGACACTTCAAATTAGTGAGCTCAACACCCAGATAAGACAAGTGCGACAAGAGCAGTGGTACATCAAAAGGAAATTCCTCAAATTCATCTAGATGAAGAACATTGAAGTCCCTTCCCTAATGCCTTCACCACCACAATCTCTATGAAGCTTTCTTACCCTTTACTTTTTACGTTATTTTATTTACCTTGTTAGTTGTTTTACTTTCTTGTTTGTTTGATGTTGTGTTTTGTTTTTTGCTTTCCTTTTGTGATTGCCTTATCACATTAAGGACAATGTGTTATCTAAATATGGGGAGGTGACATTTGCTTTGTCAATTACATTGTTTTAGTTTGTTTTAGTCATTATTTGCATTTTGTTAATTAGGATGCATGTCTTAGGCATATTATGTTTTTGTTTTATATTGTTTTGTGTTAGCAATGGAACTACACTTGAATCATTTTGATTTGTTCTACCATGAGATTTTTTCATGCTAGTAAGAATAAGATTGAATGCATGCTTGAACTCAGATCAGGCTACTTGAGTAGAGACTAAACCATGTTGAGTGATGAAAAATAATTAGTTGCATAAGCTTACTCAGAATTTGACATTTAAGCAATGAGGTAGTGTAGAGAAGTGTAATGAATTTTCATTTAGGCCAATGTGAGGATTAAGCCTATATGACTTCATCTATAGAATTTCATTTCCTTATTTGTGTGATTCCTTAGGTAATTACCTTCAAAAGTTGCTTTGAATTGATTTAAATATACTACATGCATCCTTGATAGCAATGATTAAAGCCCTTTTTTGTGTTAACCCCTTAGCTTAAACGACCTACCCTTGTTATTATCCCTTGTTAGCCCCGTTTAGCCTTTACCTTTTGTTTCTTGAAATACCCCAATTTAAAACCTCAAACCCCATTAGCTTACCCAATCACAAGTTTAATAGAGTGCTAAATGATGCATTAGTTTGGATTTTTTTGATATAAATTTTTTTAAATGAGTTAAGTGATACTTCTACTCTTAGAGCAAATTACATTTAGTTGCTATTTTTTTCGTTGTTTCTTCACTATTATACAAGAAAAGAAAAAAGAAAAAAGGAAGAGCATCTTAGTAGCATAAATAAGTGTGGAGTAGTAGTATATTTACATTTGTGGATCTTATAAATAAGTTTTGTTATACCTTAGTTTACCTATTACTTTATGAATGCTTGTGTTAAACCCTTTACCCCTTTTGACCCACCTTAACCCTTACAACATTACAACATAAAGCAAGTCTTTTGATCTATTTATACATGTAATCATTACAGAGGAGAATTGGTGTACTAGCAAGCTTATAGTAGTGTATTTTCCTATAGAGAGCTTGAGCAAAACATTAATATCAAACACTTGAGAGAAATGAGTGAAACTGTGAGGAAGATTTATTTTGCATTTATACTTATCTTTGAGTGATGGTGTCATACGTTGAGCTTGCTTATGTACACTAATGAAATGCAGTCATGATATGTGTAATAGCTTGACATTTGAGTTAGACAAACTTTGAGGGATGACATTTATGAAAATGAAGTGATGGAATTGATTGGTTGTGTTTAATTTTGCTTGAGGACAATCAAAGATTTAAGTGTGGAGAAGTTGACAGTTGTGCATTAGTGTGTGTTTTACTAAGTATTTGGCATGTGTTTCTTGCATAATAGGTTATTATTATTGTGTTTTAGGAATTATTTTATATGTTTTTGTTTAGTTTGATCTTCATCGTTGATTTTTTATGTTTGACATTGATTTAAGGTAAGAATTGATCATTTTTATGTAGGAATGGAGGGTGTCCACCTTTGTGATTGAGCTAGGGACCAAGAGAGGAGAAGAGAAGTAGAGGAGTTGTAAGACAAGAACCCACGATCGTGGGATTCATGCTAATTCCCACAATTGTGGGATGCCTGACCTGAAGAGACACGTGAGATTCACTTATTTTTAGGTTCTGTTGATTACATAA
Source organism: Erythroxylum suave (assembly GCA_027563595.1). NCBI lineage: Eukaryota > Viridiplantae > Streptophyta > Magnoliopsida > Malpighiales > Erythroxylaceae > Erythroxylum > Erythroxylum suave. The sequence continues at coordinate 39,963,769 of JAOSBN010000005.1, read as the reverse complement.
GGAAAAAAAAATCCCTAGGGTCGAAGTGGGTTTCGTGAGAACTTGCCTCCTTAAGCTAAAAAATATATTTAGAGCTTAAAGGAGATATAGAATCAAGATTTCCATTCCAAATTGGGCAAAGAGCACACCAACTCCAAATTTTTCAGATTTGGGCAAAAAAGAGGAGGAGCTTGCTTCATCTAGTTCTTATTTCATTTTTCTCTTCTAACATCTTTATTATGAATTTTCTGGTTGTTGTGGATGTTAATGACATTATGAGTGGTTGAGTTATTTATATAGATTACTTTTGAACTACTTATTGAACTCCTTCTTTGTTGATTTGAATGAATGATGCTTTTGATGAATGTTAAGCTTATACCTTGCAATGTATTGAGAAATTGAGTTGGGTAAATTGTGTATTGTACAATGAGAATTGGCACTATATAGACCTACATTCATCAAGTTAATTGATTAGTTAGAGAGAGATCTTGGTTAATTAGTTGACTAACCATAGGATAACTTCATAACTAGTTGAATTGGTGGACTAATTCTGAATTGAGAGATTGCTTAATCATTTCCTTTTAATTTATCTAGGGACAATTAATTACACCTTTAAAGAGGATAGTTAATGCATTAGGACATCTTAGGTGAGGCACAATTCAATTAACTAGGTAGGAGGGAGATAAGATAGGAAAAAAGTGATCTCTAATTGTTAAATCCAGTACTCTAAGTGATCTCTAATTGTTAAATCTAGTACTATAAGTTTCTACACTTTTGCTTTATCATTTGTTCATTGTTAGTTGTTTGATTTAGTTTAATTTTTCAGTTTATATTCATTAAAATTGGTTCTCAAATGAAGCAACCTTAACTAGCATCTAAACACAATCTCTGAGGGATCGATATCAGTTCTTTACTACAAGTTATACCCCGTATACTTGCGGTTTTAAGCATAAAACTAGTGAATTGGTTTTGCATTCAACGGCAAAAAGGTGAGAACCTCCATACAAATCAAAAATAGGTAAGGAGAAAGAGGTCCCCTTGCCTAAGTCCTTTTTTGCCTTTAAATATCTCTATGGGGCTTCCATTAATCAATATTTCATAGGAGGCAATAGTGATGCATTCTTGGATCCATATGATAAAATTATGGGGAAATTTCATAACCTCCACAGTCTGCAATAGGAATCTCCACTTAACACTATCAAAAGCTTTTTGTAGATCCACTTTAATAGTACAGTTTTGAGGATTTTTTCTTTAAGTGTACCCTTTCAAAAACTCCTCCAATAAAAGGATATTATCCCCAATATTTCTACTACTCATAAAAGCTCCTTCATTCTTACTGATGAGTAAGTGTAAAACATCCTTCAACCTATTTTCCAAAATCTTGGCGATGATCTTATAGAGGAATTAGTGCATGATATAGGTATGAAATCACTCCAAGTGGTCAGGTTGGAACTCTTAGGACCAAACAAAGAAATTTCTTGTTAATCTCCTTAAGCAAGACACCATTTTAAGAAAACTCTTATATAACATCTTTAACTAATCTCCCCATGCTACAAGTTTTTTGAAAGAAAAACTCATTCAATCCATCTGGACCTGGAGCCCTAGAGCCATTCATATTAAAAACCACTTCCTCTATTTCCTGATCCGTGACAGGTCTAATTAGTAATGAAGCTTCATGTTCAGGAATCTTGGCTGTAACAAATTACCTAAGGTCTGCTCCAATACCTACAGAACGGCCTTCTGTGTTTAAGAGATTTTGATAAAAATTCCTGGCTTCCTTTGGAATTCCATCTTTGTAGATGTGATTATGTTTACATTTCTTCGAGCTGACACTGAATTGAAGAAAAGTTTTGTGCATCTTTCCCCATCCTTAATCTAATTAATTCTAGCTCTCTGCTTCAATATAGAACATTAATTATCCACAACTTGCAAATAGGTTTTAAGGACTTCCTTCTCAGTTATAGCTAGTGTACAATCAGTAGGGTTAGCTACCAAATATTTCTGAATTTCCGAAAGCTTGTTTCTTGCTATTTCTATCTCCTTTATGGAATTTTGACCTCTCTTTAAATTTAACATCTTCAATTCCTGTTTAATAGCCTTGAGCTTTTGCGAACAAATATACTGCTTAGTAATATAGATCTTATATTCCAATCCCTTAGTAATTGCTTCTTGAAAGCCCTCCATATTAACTAGAAATTTGTTGAATATGAAAGGGTGATGGATTCTGGTCATTTTAAACAAATTATCAACCTTGATAGGGGTATGATCAGAAATTCTTGAGTCTAAGAAATTGACTGAACTTCCTGAAAAAGTATTTAACTAGTCCACATTAACCATAACCCTATTTAGCTTTTTCCAGATGAGCTAATTATAGCTTTGTTTGTTGGACCAAATGAACCTATGACCTTTAGATTTTAATTCTGTTAATTCCACATCCCTCATGCAATCGATCATATCATAGGTGTAGTTGAGTAGGTTACAATTTCCTTCCACCTTTGATCTGTAAAGGGTGGCATTAAAGTCCCAACTAACTAGTCATAAAACTCTAACTGAAGCTTTAAGTCTTTGAAGGGAACTCCATAACTTAGTTCTTTGAAACACTATGTTAAAACGGTAGGCAAAAGTAGCTAAAGCATAAGAATTTTCCATTTTGAAGTTAAGCTTTATGTGAATAAATTGCTAGTTGGTTTCCAGAGCATTCACTTCTAAGAGATCACCATCGTAAATAATAATAATCCTTTCATAAGCATGACATTGGTGATTTGTGAGAAACTGTCATTTGTTAACCAAACAACTTAATTTATTCAGATTTGCTTCTCTAATTTTGGTTTTTAATAAACAAAATAACACAGGCTTTTCCTTTTGAGCAAAATCCCTTCCCGCATTAAGCTTAGAAGAGTTGTTTATTCCTTTTACATTCCAAACTATCAGAGTCATATAAGATTACTTTTTCCTGTGGAGCCTTTCCTACTACTCCTGTTGCTCTTTTGAGAGATTATCTATTCAAATTATTCCTCTTAAGTAACTCCTCTCTACTGTTCTGCCATTTATTAAGTTTGCTCATTCTGTTGGATTTCATGGTCTCTATGGCAAGGATTATTTTCACTAATTTCCATTTCATTCTCTCTCTTATTCCTTAGTGATTTATTTGAGGCACTCAATGATACCGGGTAAACTGAACCTAAAATATTATACACTTTAACACTCTCCCCATTTATAGGTGGTTCCTTTTTAACCTAAACCAAATTACCTAGGCTTTCATGGTTATCTAATACTTGTTATACTTCCACCTAATCTTTGTTGTCTTCTAAATTGAGCTTTTCCATACCCATCACCTCCCAATAGTCTAGTCTAGTGAAAACTCTCCACGCAGGTTTCCATTCTTTGCCTTATGCTTTTAGAGAAGATTTCCATTGTTATGTAACCATAACCTTATCTTCTCTGAGAGAATGCTCATTTTCCAACTTTAGGATAGAGATGTTGTCTTTCATTTCCTTAGAAATATATATACTTATATATAATTGTGCAAATCCAACCCGTTTTCTCATAGCAGTGTTTTCACCCATACAGATTAGCTTTCCTAAATAACTAGCTAGCATACTCAAACCTTTAGTTTTCCAATATTCCAAAGGAATGTTATGGATACTCACCCATAGAAGAATGGTTTTCAATCTAATTGTTTCTAATTTCATGCCCGATTGTCAATTTTGAAGAAATAAAAGAAGTTGAGAGATGTGCCAAAGGCCTTCTTCAATTACCTTTTAAGCTTTCAATTTTAAGGAGAAGTTAAAGATTAAGTTATCCTCCTCAGTTAGCATAACTTCCATTAGACCGCTCCCTTTCCAGTTTCTCTAGATCCATGCTTGTATCAGTAGAAAAGCAGACCTTTTATTCTTTAAAAAAACCAACAAGCGCAGCATCGCATGTCCTAGCGCCTTCATGCAGAATGCCTAAACTTAGAGCCACCATTAGCTTTCCTTCAATCTCAACAGGTAGACTGTAACTCAAGGGAGAGCTAGAATTGTCACCCACAACCTATTTCTAGGTCTTTCTAGCACATTTAATATGTTGAAACCCACTAACAGATGGAGCAAAAGGTTTAAGTGGAATGGCAAAGATTGAGGGAGGGACAGTGTGATTTGTAGGGTGGGATGGAGAAGAAGAGTGGGCTGCAGAAAGTTGAGAAGGGGATGAGGGAGTAGAGTGGAGAAGCAGGGAGGTAGACGATAGAGATGGGAAGTCAGTCTCCATTTTAGTTCTAAATGGAAACTATAGATTTATTTATTTTTTTTGCAATTCATCAAAGGAAGAATAATGCTGGAAAATAAGAGGAAATCAATGGATGAGGAAACCCGTTTTAAAGGAAAGGAAAGGAAAGAAAACTCGAATTCAAAGTTGTAAGTCAAATACTAATGAATGTCTTCCTAATCAACAAAGCATCAATGTGAGTTGTACTCATTTTAAACTCATATAAATTTATTAGAAGGTATCAATTTTGAACTCGTATGAATGTTCATAAATAGTTTGGTTCACAACTGCTACTTCCATAAGAAGTACTCAAAGGAAATATGGATATAGGTCGATCCAATATTTTTTAAGTTGTCATTTAAAATACGAGGTCTCAAATTTTAAGGTAAGTCTAGCATAACCTCCTATTGCAAGCAAGAGGAGAGAGACAATTAGGATTAGCAGCTAACAAGTTAACAAACTAAAAACTTGACATATTTTGAATCTATGACAACTAATAAGATGCATTCTGTAATAATGTTGTATTTTTCTTATAAGATGGTTGCATTTCTGACAAATACAACATCTATGTTTATATATGACATATCTTGTATGCATGGAGATTTGATATTATTTGAATGCCAAGTAGGTTCTATTATATGATTTATGGTTACATATATGTTTATACTAGTCTATACATTTATTTTCTGCTCCATTTTTAATAGGTTCATCTAGTTAACTAGTCATGAAAATTCTGTTATGAAATGGAAATACATACTAATCTAGTAATGGAAATTTTGTAGATAGATAACAATTGAAATATTATTATTGAAAGGACGTTGGTGTATTTAATGGCTTATAAAGTACATCTTCATTCAATAACAAAAAGACTAAGTACATTCATAAGTACAATCATACTAATCTTACGAAATTTTAAATTTTACAACAGATGAGAATATGAATAATGAAATTAAAATTAAAATAAACCTTAAATTCAATTTCAATAACATCAACTTTAACACTTTTTTTCTCTACTCAACATCTTAATGTCTTGCTTTATAATTTTCAATTGCATATCATCCTCATTTGGTCCATATATACTTCTCATTCTTTCAGCATCCTTCTTTAGTACAGATATTCCATTCTTTAATCTTTTTGATTACATAGATTGCTCTCTCTAAGAAAAGTACTTGTCCTACCTTCAAAAAAATTCACCATTATCAATAATTCAAAAAATCTTCTAACAAGAATTCACTTTATAATAGCAAACCACTTTATTAACATTATTATAACTAGAGTTACTAGATGTTAAGGAATACATCTACAAAATAAGAGAAAATTAACAATCAATAACTACAAACAAACAACTCCTTTACATTGTGAAGTTTGCATAGATGAGTTAAGTTAGACATAGGTCTTGTAGATTTAGGACACTCTAAAGTGCTGCCATAATAAGCACAATAAAAACCTCAATTTTTAGCAAAGATCCATTATACAAAATTTATAAAGCACATGTTCAATTGTAACCTAGAATGGGACATTTATAAAGAAAGATCTTGTCTTTATAGTTTGGAGTTAAAGACTGCAAGATTAGGATAAATTCAGCAAGAATTTGCTGCTTAAACAATATATTTCATATATTCCATAGCATAATCTCATCACGATGATACTTTGAGTTCATAAGACACTTTACAAAATAAAATCAAGTCATATTCATCTTCACAAAGTTTGTCAGTTAGCCCATACTATGAATGCTTATCCTGTTAGCTTAAAAGAATAGAAGTCCAAACAAAGTGCTTAGGAAATGCAGTCAATTGGAGTATAAAAAAATAATTGCATATGAAGGTTGGATAATGCATAAAAATCCCAAATAGTCATAAATTTTTACCAAATTATAGTCAACCCCACACCAAAAGTCGACAACAAAACATATCATCAAAGCAACATATTTCTCATACCAAATTACAAATTAGGGATTTCAACCTACAGTTGATAATAATGTACACCAAATTACATATTGATGTAACCTTATACATCTATAGTTCGTTTCCCATATTTTCCTGTATGAATCTCTTGCTTATCTTTAGCCCATTAGACATGTGGTGAACACTAATGACCCTGTATTTGTAAATATATGATAGGTCCAGACTTGGGCTATACATTAGAGATTCTGAGAGTGGGATTAGTTAAGACTAGACCAAACCTAAGTTTGGTTTATAGCCAAGTATGAAATTAGAGATGACATCTGGGTAGGCTCTGGTCTCCCACTAGGACTCACACCTGGTTCTTTTGAAAAACTCGAGTCTCGGGTCGAGCTCAAGTTCTAGCTACCCAGGCTCAGGCTTGAGTCAAGTTCAATCGGATGGGCTTAGGCTCAAGCTCAGGCCTGCTGCATCAAGCTTAACCCAGGCCCCAGTAGCAGTGGTTAGGTCGTCTAGGCCTACCCCGTTTCATTGTTATCCCTATCTAAAATATTATATATGCCAGACACTCAGTGAAATAGTGTTTATGCAAAAAACATTGTTTAAATTCAAATATGTTTAATCCAAATATGAATATGTCTATTTAAATAATTTAAGAAATTATGCTATTGGTGGAAGCAATCTGAATATTCCATCTAAATTATACATGCATGAAATACTTCCTTTTTATACTGTAACTTTAGAATTATTGTAAAGAAAAACCCGATACAAGGAAGTAACATTACGAGATTATTTATATATCTAAACTAATAAAATAGGGAACTCATTGTAAAAATAATCTAAACATTTATGAAAGTTATACATTTAAAATATTAATTAAAGTCATATAGCTAATTAAAATTTGTGATATATCTACTTTAATTTAATGTGATATTAGTTCTTTAAAATAAGCTCGGATAATTATTTTTTGCTACCAAGTATTTCTATTTATTCAACTTGAGGATGTATAATAATTTGCAATTAATCCATAATAACTGAATATTTCACCTATATTGGACACTCTTTTTTGCCCTATCTGATGCAATCACTAAAAGGTAATATTTTTAAAAAGATATATCAAAGGTACGTATGTTATCTTGAAGTTGAATCAATAATATGAACATTAATAGTAATTTGATTAAGGATAAACTTATAATGTCTATTTCCTATTATTGTATATAGTATATATTAGCACATGTACAATAACAACCTGAGTCTGATTAATAGTGTTTTATCCAGGTGTGGATTTTCACCTTAAATATTTCAGGTTAGGTTGGTGATGAGTACTTAAATGTTGCCATATCAATTAGAATTAGTACAAGTGTCAACGTATATTAAGAGTTGCCCTTTTAGTTCTAGCATATTGTCCTACATCTTTTGGTCATTGTTGAACGAAAAAGATTTTAAAGAAAATTGTAGATTTGCTGGGTTCAAGTTACAATACAGATCCTACCATTGTTAAAAAGATTGAATCTAGAATCTAGATTAATTAGCTTATGTATATTCAAGTCTTAAGACTAAATAACTAAAAGGTTAGTCAACATACTGAGTTGGTTGGGATGCCTCGTTGAAAATCTGACCTAAATATTGTAACCTAAAGTGAGAAAAAATAAACTTAACTATGAACAAAATGGTAGCAGTACTTCCAATCTTTTCCTCTTTTCCAGTTTTCTTATTCACTACTGTACTGTTGATCGACCTAGCTACCATGCGGTCCGCGTACACCACAGCAGGCCTCATCAACTTTAAACGAAGCACGGGGCACTTGCTCTCTAAATTTTATTTTTGATGAATGAAGAATGAGCCTGGAGCAAATTTATTTGATGTTCATGACAACTTGTTAAGTTAGATCATTAATCTGCCACAAAACTGAAATCGTCTTACCAACAGGTAATTAATTCATCACAATACTAAGGCATTCAGAAGTATCAGGAATTCAAACACTCAAAACACAGGAGCAATAAAATTAAATTGGAAAAACAATTGCAGCTTATATAATTTTTTGAATCTGGAAAAAGCAAGGTAACTCGTTTACTTATAGGTTTTCCATAGAAATTAAAAACTCAGAACTGTAAGGTTCTATATATATATCCTTGTCTAGATTATTTTCAACTCTATACACTATATAGCAAGACAAAAAATTAAGAGAATCCATTTCATCAATTCCTTGAGAAAGTATGATCATTTGATAATTCGAATGGACTCCAACCGAATAGCATGTTGGGATCTTGAGTTTCAGGGCCAAACACTGCCTGGTGATCCACTTGCAGGCTATGATAATCCATAGTGTTCCGAGAATTCGGCCACAGCATCTCCTGAGGGACAGTCATTTCTTCTCCTGGCAATGGTGGCAATGCATAGTTGCTTGTTCCATGACTTGAACAATATTGTGTTTGATGATCACTATCTTGGTTTTTGTGTGTAGGATCAATTAATCCACCATAATACGTCAAGTGGTCGTTGTCGCTTAGAGGAGCTTCAACAGACATGTCAGAGATTGTAAGACAACCAAGGACTCCACTGTCTTCCGTTAGATGAACACATGGTTCGAAAGCTGTGTTAGAGATACCGTTAGGGAACTCAAGAGATCGACCAAGCTCACTAGGAAATTCTGTCATTTCAACACCAGATGATGACTTGGATTCCGGCTGTGGATTCAGGAAGTTGGCGTAAACAAGCGCAATATCAATATGCGAACCATCAGCCACCATTGAGCTAGAGGACTCAACCGAAGAACTCCCTCTATGCCCGCAATTACTTCTCATCAGATGGTCACCGGAAACACTTCCATAGCCTGAAGTTTTGGAATTGGCAACGTCAGTTGATAGCCTTAAGGACTTCCCTCTTCTGTTCTTCCGACAACCACCGCCAACCGGCACGTTCCTCAATGATCCGCCTTTAGTCCAATACCTTCTACAACCTTTGCAGAAGTATCTAGGTTGCGTCAAGCTGTAGTTATTGTAATAACAAAACTTGGTGTTTGTCGAGCCACACCGTGGACAACTTGGCGAAATCTCAGCATTAGGCCTCCATCCTTTCTCCATCCCAAATTGAACCAACCTTCATAGGGCTCATAGAAGTGAAGATTTTTCTCCCAACCCCTTTGATGGTAGGAGTGAGATAGAGAGAGGGGACACCTGAGAACAGAAAAGAATGATAGAATTAGTGGCAATTATATGAGAAAATGAAAAAAGAGTGAAGCCTAAGCACATGCAAGCGTGTGGCTAATTAGTTTTGTTTAGTGCACAAAGCACATGATGAGTGCTAAGTGAGAGTCTTGGAAATGTATATGTAGTCATGCACATGAGTGTGTTTAAGGCAACTTTGAGTTTCCGGCGCCGTTAAGGACGTCAACGACGGGGGTGGTATGTTACAGCCCCGGAGGCTAATACACGTTGTCGGTGTTTCACACACTTGGCTCGATAATATTGGCTGAGATGAAGGTGATAAAGGAAGCAATGGCATCGAGAAGCTGACCTCAGGTCAGGTTTCTTGCAATAGCAGACAGCTTAATTAAGTTACACAATAAAAGGATGCATTGATTATCTAAACACTGCGTGGCTATGTGTTTTCCTGCACCCTTATTTGTAGATGTCAATGTCTTCAAGTAAACACAACAACTTACTCCCTCTATCCCTGTGAAGTGGAATTAGGATCTCGCATGCTAATTAATTAACTCCAAAAGAGCAAGAGCAAAATCTCCTTTCTTTTCCTGTTTTTAACAAGGAAACATATATACGATATATGATCCATGTTGTACTTGTTTGGCCAGTTGCATTTGTAACGTTTTGTAATTATTACAAGAAAATATTTATATGTACTGTTTTAACTAACCAATGAAATGGGCCTCAGTAGCATGAATAATAATATTATTGAACTTTCTCTTTTCCTAAGACCTCTTAAAGTTAACGTATGAGTTATTCTTCCAACAACTTAAATTTTTGATTGAATAGTTTCTTGAAGAAATAGAATCAAAGAAAAGGCATTAAGCAAGACATGCTTAAGTTAAGAAAGTTCAAACATACAGCGGGAGCCATAGAAGCCTACTCGGAAGAGACCGCGAAGTATATAACGCTGGAGCCAGAAAGCGGTTCGTTTATCTTTGAGTTGTCAAGATCTTTGGTCATTTGCTTGGAAAAGGAAGCGCAGCATACCTATCATATGAGAGGCAAATGCGTAAAGGAAGGACCACCTTAAAAGAGGAATGTCTATACGGTGTCTGACTCGTCGTATGATATAAAATTAAGTTGGTAAGGATCTCTTGGATCATGGGATCCTCGGATCCTGTGAACATCGAAACTTCATAAGAAATTGGTTATAATTCCATGGCAGGGATCAACTCAGCTGCGAGACAAGATCTTCTGTCCAATTTTTATGTTGTCTTATTTTGTCCAATAAATCTCAGTCATTTATTTATCGCCGGCCTAGGCTCAGCCCGGCCCGTTGACATTCCTAATTTGCACCAGCATATTTGCCAGCTATTCAAAACCAGGAAATTGTTCTCTTCTTCAACAGGTTTTTTTTACATAATATTTTTTATTATATGTAATATTTATTTATAATAAATATGTTATTTTTATATTAGATATTTGTGATATTTATTTTTTATATTTTTTTTGCATTTGATGTTTTACATTTTGTTCTTGAAATTTTATTATGTTGTTTATTTGTGATTTTTTCATCTATTTTTTATTTGTTTTTTGGTAAATATCATAAAAATTATGAAATAACCCCAATAATTATGTTAAATTTTGATTGAACTCAAAGGTTATTAGAAATCATAGATTGATA
>JAOSBN010000005.1:39907492-39935930 GCA_027563595.1 Erythroxylum suave | reverse complement strand
CCCCCCCCCCCCCCCCCCCCCCCAAAAAAAAAAGACCAACAAGAAGAAGGAAATAAGCAGAATATAACACCTATAAAAAAAACAAATAAACTAATCAAACAATAAGTAGTCTATTGCCTAAAAAATTGAATTCAAATTGTTGGTAGCAAAGGTAATAACAATAAATATACTGATAATTTTACCTCAACTTCAAGCACATTTGATGAGGAATGAGAATAGAGGAATGGCTGGCAGAGGCGCCTAAATCTTGTCTCTCCCTCACACTGGACAAACGCCTCCAAAGCAAATGAAGGGGGTGAAGTGGCTCTGTTACGGTGTAACAGCAGATTAGGAAATCTCAACGTAAACTAAGTACAATCTTCATAAAAACCCCAGAATTTTAGCAAGCACTATAATGAATAATCTATAAGGACCAGAATGTCAACCTTCTTGGGATCTTTCTCTTTTCAAGATCCCAAGTTCAATATACATGCCACAAAAAATACAAGCAAAAAGTAAAAGACTTCCTATAACATTAGACATAGAGTATGTTACTTCCATAACAGGTAAAGAATCCAGAGCTAAGTTAAACAACAACAAAGAGCTACTAAGTTGAAAATTTAAAACAACATTCATACCCAACAAGCGGCACAACTTGGGACGAGGAAGACCCATTCTGTTCAAGAAATTCGCATGCTGTAATTACAACTGGTTCACCAAACAAAACCTTCAAAAACAAATTGGAAAGACCAATTAAAGAAAGAAATTAATTTTTTTATGAAGGAGAGAAAAGAAGATAGTGACCAGGTAAGTTACCTCGTCGACGTACTCGTCGAGTTGGGGATGGACAAAGTTCTGAGAGAAGAGCACGCACGGCTCGGGTCGACCCATTTCAGCTCTTGAAGATCTGGGTAAAGTGATTAGGGTTCAAGAAAGCTAAAAAGGAACGTGAAGATTGGTTGATTCCGATGAGGACATTATAGGGTTTTGCGGCGGCGAGACGGGGAGGTTTCCGGTGCGTTAAGTCGGCGACTTAAAACACGTGACGAGAGTACCTTGAAAGAAAAATTTGTTATATAATTATGTGCTGCATATCCGAGGCCAACCCGGCCCAAATTGGTCGCTGTTTTTAGATTTGAAATAGACAATACTTTTGAAATTAATTATATAATAACTAGTTTCATGCTTGCACCAAATTTTTAAAAAATATATTATTTCATAAACTTCCATATTTTTAATAAAATAGTAGAAACAATTTTTAATTATGTCACATGTTTATTCTATATAAATTATTTTAATTGTATCCTACTAATAGTAATTAATAATCAATCTGTCAATGATTTTAAAACTAATTAATAAATTAAATAATGAACTACCAAATTAAGACACATTGATTTATCTTAATGTAAATACATTATTCATATAAATGTACCCAAAAAGGATATTATCATCAAACTTGTAAATATTAAATTGCATTATAATAATTAAAACATAACATAAAAGTTAAGGAATAATGTGCATTTATAATAACTGAATTTTAGTTTAAATATAGACTTTTTAAAACTCAATTAAATAATAAAATATGGATTATATAAAATTTTGAAATTATTTATTAAATATATTTAAAATATGTTAATTTAATTCCTTAAATTACATATTTAAAGTATTTATCGAAAGTAAGTTTGCATAATATCATGCCAGATCTTCATTTATATAGTTTTGGCTTTGATGTACTCGTTATATAAAATATAACATCAAATACTAAAAGTTTTTGCCATTAAATATGAAAGAGTATTTTATATGCAATACAACATTATGAATTAGTTTATAGTGAATTCGTTATGTGAGAATTAATAAAATAAAATACATCTTCCATTTTGATATTCATTAGAATAGAGAGGCTAATTAAAGGTATGTTTAATTAATGCAATACATTTTAACATTTAATATTTAAAGAGGATGTTGAATTATTATGATTTATTTGATGAATATTAAAATTAAAGGTGTCGAATGTATGTTTCATAAAAATTGAAATATTAGATTGAAATTCTTTGTCATATATACCTTTTAGTACATTTATTTATATATTTGAAATTAATTAAAGAGAAAATTAATATTTACAAACTTCAAAATCATTAAAGTACGCTAAATCTCTAAAAGTTGCATCTCTTAAAGAATTGTACGAGTATCCATCAAACCTATAGTGACTTTTGGCTTGTGTACCTAGAGTGCAACTAATTTACATAATGTTGGATTTATACACTTAGAATTATTATGGAATGATACTTAATGTGCACAAAATTTAAAAACATTAAAGTCTATTAGTAAATAATTATCTTTGATATTTGTAAATTAAACTTAATTTTCAAATAGATGTTAGTTATCTTGAAAATATAACAATTTATTTAATATATTTTAAAATTTTATTTTCTATAAAATTTAACGTTTATTTAATACTTATTTAAAATTAACGTTACACTCATTATAATTGTTACATGAAAAATTACGGTAAATGTAACTCTCCTTTATATATAAAGAGAGAAATTAAAACATAAGAAGCATTTTTTTACGTGGAAGCTTGAGATCTTTTCTTTTTATAGTAGAAATATTTAAGTATATTTTTTGAAATCATTAAAAAAAGATTTTATACAATTTCATTTGGATTAAAGAGCTAATTTTTTTATTGATTTATCGTTAAAGCTATTAATAAGATAAAGTCAGAAGATTTAATTAAAATACTTTAATAAAAATGTGGTTCATAGTTCAAAAGATGCTTTTCTGATCTTTTTGTTTTGCTTTTCTCAATTAAAACGATTTATGGAAGATAGCGTAATATTCTTTGTTCTTTGTTCATAATTTTGTTGTATTTTTAACTTGTTATATCTTAATGGTGAATTTTCATTGTGTTTCTCAAATAAAATTCTTAGAACAGTTTCATTAGTCTATAACAAATTAATTATGTATTAAAAATAAAAAATTCCCAACTTTTTTTATAAGAAAATAATTTTTGATTCATCTTTGAATCTTAAAAGTAGACAAGTTGAATAGATTTACAAGCATGGAAATGTTTAGGTGTAGTCTAAAAACCAATGCTTTGTAAAGAATTATATAAAGGACTAATTTTTGTGTAAAAGCGTTAGAATCTTCTTACCATTTGCTAGTCCACGTATCACGGTTAGCTACTAAAGTCATCGTTAAGCTACATCCCAAACTCTAAGCCTTTGATGGTTTGCTTCACGTAAGAGAGAGTAGAGAAAATCTTACTTTTCTTTGGTTTTGTGATTACACCAAATAATCATTTTCATTCTTCTTTTTATATTGGGAAAAATAACCCGCGGAAGTTATCAAAAACTAATTCTAATGTAACCGTCAATTGGTGACCATTTATTTGTGCAACTGCCAACAACTCTCACTATGCCACATAAGCCACGAGTTACATCTTCTCTCTAAAATTTTGCATGTCATACTGAGAATAGAGCATGTGACCATTAAAGAACCAGTAGTGTTATATTAACTCACCATCTAACTAACATAACACTTTCACATATATGGTACCCCGAATCATTCAAAACATCTTCGAACCCATATATTGTCCCTTTATGCTTATAGATATATCATATGATTATACATCAAGTATAATCGCTCGGGCCGATATGGTGACGAAGGAAATGATTTTTCCTTAGACACTCATAATAATCTATCTTAGTTTAATGCTTTCCTAATGTGCTCCGCTGGATTGTATATATCTTAGCCCTTGGAAAACACACTAAAGTAGCAACACTAAGCCTTGACTTCATATCATAGTTCTAAGTCAAAGGGTTTTATTCGATTAAATATTAAAGTCTATAAAATCACATAGTGACAGAGAAACAGATTTGACTATCACTCCATAAGTAGGTTGTTATATAGCATAGACATTATGAAATGTGTATCATTGCATAGCTCCAATTAAGTTGGGTATGTCACTCTTCTATGCCATGCAAATCATGAATCTAACTTTACTTAAAAAACTAATCTGAGCCACTTGATTAACATACCTAATGCTAATTTTGACGCTCGAGATTTGGCTTTAAGACTTTAATGTGAAATTTGAATTTTTCACATCCAACTCATCAGAGTCTCATCTTAGACTTACTAAGGCAACTATTCAAATAAAAAAATTATTATGCATACTACATAAGTATGAAGATAACAAAATATTACATACACTCAATATTAATATTGTGAAGTCTCATCCTACACGCTATTCAAGCGTTAAGGCAATTACCAATGTGACAAGGTCAATCAGAAGTCTGGTGACATTACAATGTGCCTTATCATGTAATTGCGTACCAATGAACATTTGGGAAAAACTTTCATTAAACAAATGCTCGCTACAATTACAACACATCCATTATACAACAAGATATAACTCAATGAAAAACTAAAACCTATGCAAACTTAAACTCATCACATGAGCCTTGAACGAATCTCGAGGAATAGGCTTAGTTAAGGGTTAGCTACCATCTTGTTAGTAGGTATACTTTATGACAACCTCTTTATTTTTTATGGCGTCTCTTACAAAATGATAAAGCCTTTTGATATGCTTGAATTTTCTGTGAAACTTCGGATCTTTAGCAAATTGTATAGCAGCAATGTTGCCACATAACATTTCAACAGGATCATTAACTCTATGAGTAAGATTAAGATCCTGAAGAAAACTTCTCAACCATATTACCTCTAGAGCGGCAAGACAACAAGCAACGTATTCTGCTTCCATTGCTGATAATGTTATGCATTCTTGCTTCTTGCTGCACCAAGATATGACTTTGCCTCCCAAGGTGAAGATATATCCTAAGGTTGACCTAGACTCATCCTGGTCACCATCCCAATTGGCATCCGAATATCTCCTTAACCTTAAATCCCCACCTTGATAGCAAAGGACTAGATCTAAAGTACCATGAAGGTGGCGAAAAATCCTTTTGACTGCTTGCCAATGACCAGGTCCTAGGTAGCTTTGGTAACAACTTACCAAACTAACCGCAAAGCAAATGTCAGGTAGTGTATACATCATACCATACATTAAGCTTCCTACGGCACTAGCATAAGGAATGTTGCTCATTTTTTCTTTTTCCTTATCTGTTTTAGGGCATTGATCAAGACTCGTGGTAAGACCCTTTTCAACTAAAGTATTAACAGGTTTCGAATAATCCATTCGAAAATGTTCCAAGATTTTATTAATATACACTTCCTGACTTAAACCAAGAAGCTTTTTCGGATGATTTCTAGTTATTTCCACATCTAGGACATACCTAGCTTCACATATGTCCTTGATCTCAAAGATAGAGGACAACCACTTTTTAGTGGTTTTGAGCATCTCTATATTATTTCCGGCCAATAATATGTCATCAACATAAAAAGTGAGAAATAAAATTTCACTTGTTGTTCTCTTGACATACACACAATGGTCTTCTGAAACCATGACTAAGTCAAAAGAAGTAATGGCTTCATGGAATCTGAAATACCAAGATCTGAAAGACTATTTGAGACCATATATGGATCTTTTAAGATGACACACTTTGTCTTCTTGATCTTTTGATAAAACCAATAGGTTGATTCATATAAATCTCTTCCTCAAGGTTACCATTGAGGAAAGCAATCTTTACATCCATTTGAAACAACTCTAGGTCTAAATGGGCAACCAGAGCCAGAAGTAAGCGAATAAAGGCAAATGTCACCACAAGAGAAAACGTCTCTTCCTAGTTTATACCCTCTATTTTGGTATAGCTTTTTGCTACCAAATGGGCCTTGAACTTATCGATTGTTCAATCCTCCTGATGTTTTATCTTGAAAATCTACTTGTTTCCAATTGACTTTCGTTTGGGGGGGGGGGGGGTAGATGAACTAGTTCCCAAACTTTAATTCTTGCCATTGAGTCCATTTCATCCCTCATGGCTTCCATCTACTCTGTGTGGTTAGGTGAATCAATAGCTTCTTGAAAAAAGGTTGACTCTTCTATTTCCAAAGAAGTACAAAGGAATATTTCCTCTTCGAATTGAAAATATCGTCGAGTAATTCTTCTACTCTCACTTCTTCGGAATTTAGGACTTACATTTGTCTACCCTAATTCAGAATCTCTCCCCTATCTCTTGGAGATGTGGGGTCTTAATCATATTAAGAACCACTCCCACTATCCCAGTGAGATGTGGGATTTTGAACATGTAGACTATCGACAGGTTCTTGGTTTAGAGATTGAAGATGAACCTCATTCTCATATGCTCGGTGACTTGGTGAGTAACTAATAAATTCTCCCCCTCACCGAGATTATCTTGTTTTAACTTATACAACTCTAGATCCTTTTTTATTTGACCTATACTTGGGAACTCATCCTCAAGAAACTCCACATTGCGGAATAAACTTCCATCATGCCACCATCCAGGTACTCACCAAACATAACATACCCTTTAAAATATTCAGTGTATCTTATAAACATCATTTTGGTGGCTCTTAGAATAAGTTTCTCATGTTTATGAGTCGGGTTGTGTACATAACCAGCCGAATCTCATGGACGCAAATGATTTAAAGAGGATTTTCTTCCATTCTATAACTCATATGGAGTGACGGGTATATTTTGACTTAACACACGATTAAGAATATAAGTTGTCGTGAGTAATACACCTCCCCAAAAACTAATTAGAAGACTAGCGTTTTCCATCATTGACCTGACCATGTCAAGCAATGTTCGATTCCTACGCTCTGCAACACCATTTTGTTATGGAGTTCGAGGAATCGTTAGTTGTCTTATTATATCTTTTTTCTCACATAATTCTTTGAACATATCAAATAGATATTCTCGACTACGATCAATCCGAAGAGTTTTAACTCTTCTTTCCAATTGTGTCTCAACTTCAGTCACAAAACATTTGAACACATCAGATGCTTCATAACGATGAGCTAAAAGGTACACATATCTATAGTAAGAATAGTCATCTATCAAAGTGAGATAATAGATAGCCTCATGATGTGCTTTAATATTTATGGGTCCGCAAATATCAGAGTGAATAAGTTTTAGAGGTCTATACACCCTTGAAGTCTTACCAAAATGTTTCGCAGTTGCCTTACCAGCTAAACATGACTCATATCTAGGCAACTTAACCCTAGTGAGTCGGGCTAAAAGACCTTCTTTAGCTAGCCTACTTAGTCTATCTTGGCCAATGTGACCAGGTCTAGTATGTCATTTAACATATTCAGAATTAGGATCATAATATGATATATAAACAAAAGACGAATTACCATAACATGCATCTAAATAAAGAATAAGAAAATCATTTTTCAATGTAACATCGCCAAAACACTGCCATTATACAAAATATCCAATCTATTGTGACTAGAATTAAAAACAAATCCTGATTTCGTTAAAGAAACAATGGACACTAAATAGCATCGCACCTTAGGTACGTAGAGAGCATCATGGGGAAGTAACATACTTCCTCTATGTAACTTGAGCTAATTAATATGTCTCTATTCCTAGGACATCTTCTTCACTGTCGTTTCCTAACATGATAGTTTGTGAACCCACCGGATATCGATGAAAGTCCACATAGCCAGCTCGCTCCCGAATTATGTGCTTGCTCGCTCCCGTATCTACAATCCAATTAGGAAGAGAATTAGCAACTAATGCATAAGAACAAACATATAACTCAGGAGTAATGGATAAGAAAGGTACTTTCTTAGGTTCAGGATAATCCTAAGCAAAATGACCTTTCTTTCTACAATTATAGCACTTTACACGTGCCATGTGTTTTCCCTCCTTTGCCCTTAGCCTTTTGCTTCTTGGTTATCACCAATTAATAACTCTTCCCATTAAATGGACTCAATCATGTCAGAGCTTCGTTTAGTTGAGATACAAAGCTTCATTTAATTGAGATACGTATCAAACATAAAATACGGAAACTCTCCAAATTTCTACCTTTAATTAAGTATTATATACTAAGCACGAATGAGGATCATTGTCGCCATGCCTATGCGTCCTAATCTAACGACCCCAGTTTATTCTCATCATCAAATGACCCAATTTATTTTGTAAAACCATGAAATTCTTGCTATATCGAAACTCTCGAAGCTTCGACCTTAAACGCATTCACAAAGCCCTTTCGCTGTCTCCCTGGCGATAGTTTCTGCTATCTTCTTCTGATGTTTTGAGCAGTGCTGGGTGAGTTAGAGATTTGTTCAACTTATCACAGAACAAACTCTACGTCCGAGTTTGGTTTTATTTCTCTCTGTAATATCCTAATATTCTTATTTTTCTTTTTCTTATTACGATGCAGGTGTCTATAATCGACTCAATGACAAGCTTTCCACTAGAAAAGATCGCTCTTAGCTTCGGCGAGGAAGAATAAATGCTCGATTTGTGAGTAATGTTCATTGTTATTTCCCAATACTCTGCTTTCTCTGTGAGTAAGGTTTCTCCTTCGTTATTCACCTACTTTTCTATCTCATCTATTCCATAAAGATCAAAGAACCTAGCTGATCCACTTCCTACATTATCCTTTTTTCTTCACAATGGTAATGAAAATGGGATTATATTCTTTAAAGTTTCAATCTTTAATTTATGTTTAGTTTCTCAAAGAAATGTTAGCCACTAGTTATATCTTTCTCAAAGTTTGGATCTTTCTTTCTTTGTTATTTCATGAGTGCATAGATGATTTCGTAGGCCTTTTGATTTCAGTGATTCTTATCTCGGTTGCTTGGTTTTGTGATTGTCTCTTATTGCGTATTCTCTTAGGTTTTGTGATTTTCCATGCTTTTTCTTCCATCTTCTTCCATATTGCCTCCTTTTTCATGTTCTCCTTCATGGGTCTCATCTTTGGAAGTGTATAAAGCTTGTTTTTATATCTCCTTGACATTTGGTGTGGCTATTAAGACTTGGAAGAGTTGATGGAGGAGGTTCAAGAAGCGAGAAGGAACAAAATGCTGCACCAACCAAGCAAGATATTTATAGGTATCACAATTGACAACAAAATATCATTTGTGAGTGATTATTATATTCATAGATTTGAAGGCAATACTGTTAGCTCGTGTGATGTTGGACATGATTGATCACGAGCTGATTCTGATGAGATTTTTTATGGGTAACAACATTAACTTATGACTAATTTATTGGCATCTGTTAATACAGGAGCTACAAAATCAGTTTATGCTCTAGAGCCTTTTGATGTTGGGTGATTCTTGTAAGATGATATTGTGTGAAAAGATCAACATATCACATTGTCTACAACTGATGCCATTGATCCAGGTATTCTCTTTAACTACTTTTCTAGTTTAATTTGGTTTACTAATGCAGGTTTTACGACAACAATTTTTCTCAAAATTTTCATTTCAAGATTGTCCTTTTGTAAGTATACAAGTCTTTCATGTTTAGTATATATACTAAATAGAATTCAAATCTGACCTAATTCTTTGCTTAGCTGCTGGTTTGGGTAGCTATGTAGAGGCACTTGTTCAGAAACATGACGTTGAATTTAATGTAAATGTTCCTAGCACAATTTAAGCATTTCCTAAATTAGTTAATCGTGAATTAGGTTGATTTATATCTACAACTGGTGCCATTGATCCAGGTATTCTCTTCTAGTACTTTTCTAATTTAATTTGGTTTACTAATGAAAGTTTCATGACGACAATTTTTCTCAAAAATTTCATTTCAAGATTATCCTTTTGCAAGTACGTGTCTTTCATGTTTACTATACATACTAAATAGAATTCAAATATGAACTAATTCTTTGCTTAGTTGCTAGTCCGGGTAGCTATGTAGATGCACTTTTTCGAAAGCATGAAGTTAAATTTAATGTAAATGTTCCTTGCACAACTTAAGCGTTTCCTAAATTAGTTAATCATGCATTAGGCTGATTTACTTGAAGAGTTGAACATTTTCAAACTATTATAGTATTACATGTGTGCTAATCGTGGTGTTCACTCTATCAAGTTTATGTTGGTCTCTGTATAGCTTATGTTTGATATTTGTGACCTTTTTCCTGACGAAAAGGGCTAGCAGTCATTGTGACTGTAATACAATCTTCAATTATTTACATACTTTTTCATTTCTGCTTCAAATTCTTTGCTCCACATGTTTATAAATATGAGCATTTGAGTGGAAAGAAATGCAATGCATGATGATTCTACTCACAAACCCAATCACCAAGTAAAGGCCTACCAGAGCTTCCTGCAAGATGCCCTATACTTTTTTTGATCTTCCACTTCCCTACGTTAACTTTTATGAGCATGATTCAAATTTTCCCAAGTATGCCACTAACTGAAGGAATATTAATGGATGAATAAGTGGCATTCTCTTTTTCCAAATAACGTAGGGAAGATGTATTAAGTGGTATTCCCTTTTTCCAAATAACATTGGGAAAATTAGTCGTATAAATTGTCTGATAGAAAAATCTGTTGATTCCACAAATTATCCTGTAAAAAGAAAGAAAAAAAGAGATCGGAGCGTATAGCCCATTAAACCATCTGCGATGGAGAAGTTTACTGTCGTTTTGCAGAAGTCGGCAGAAACTTACAAATAAATGCCCATCTGCATGGGAATACTAATAATAATAATGCAAAGCCAAAATCTCAAGTTCTCCCACCTGAGAGGATCAAAACTCATAATCATCAACTGGATCATGATTATTGATACAGGTACATGGAACCAAAAGAGAGTAAAACGAAAAAGAGATGCATGCAATAAAGATACAGGGAGAACCACAAAAGGGCTTTAGTTTGATGTCAACTGCTAGCAGTTAGGCAATGGCATTTCCAAGACTTTTCCTTCTTGTGCTGCTTGACTAAGATCTGTAAATTGATAAGCTTATATCTCTGGCAACTGTTAATCTAACCATCCATTTGCTGCTAGAAAAGAATTTCCTTTAAATGATGGTGGTCATGGAGGGAATACTTTTCAGTAACGAATATTATAGCTGTGCAACAATTCAACTACAGCAGAGACAACTCCTTTTCCTTCTACTGCTATGTCCAGTCCTGGGTCCTCAATTTTCCTACTTAGAAGCTTGTCAAGTTCTGACCGCAATTTCTACAAAACAAGATAAGAGGAAATGAAAATTAGGTAGGTCAGGCTTACAGTTTTAACAACATGATTTGGTATGGTTTATTGAAAGGTGGCAAATTAGAACAGTCAAAATCAAGTTGTTGAGAAATTACCCTAATCAGCTCCAACACATTCTTTGATGAAGAGAAATGTAGGTAACCTCCAAGCATCTCAATACCATCACCAGTTTTGCTGGGAATCAGATTACCTCCAAACAGAAGAAGAGCATAATCTGATATATTTGTCGAGTCTCGTACATAAATGCCTGTTGTTTTCACCTTTTCACTGTATACCATGTATGGCAAAGGGAAGAGATAAACCCCTGCATTCACAGACGCAGGATGGATATCCACTTTGCCAACTTCTCTACTGTAAAATGCTGTGCGTTTTCCTCTTCTTTTGCATTGCAAAACATTTGGGTATAAGCCAGCACAAAGAACTGCAGATACCATTTCCAAGTCATGGCTGTGTTGGTTATAAGCCTGCAGAATGCACACATATTTAGTAATTAACCACCAAATTCCCCATCTTCAGACTAATACAGCACAAACAATGCTGCAATAAAATTTAAAATAAGGGAGGGAGTGGATCAGTCACTGCAACTAATCTTTGTAATGCGGCAATTTAAATTTGGGAGATTCACTCCAAAGATGGCACTTCTGAGATCTTGTACTTACGCTGGGACCCCTGGACTTCTCTACAAAGCCAATGTCAGACAGGAGACTCAGGAACTGGTCTCTCATATCCTCCATCATCTTCAAAGTTACTGGGGACAGAAAATTCTCCCAACAGAATGCTCTTTCATTTCGATTACGTTTTGCTTCCTTATATCCTTCAAAAGCTTTAACAAGTGCTATGTGATCACTGCATTAAAGAAAAACATGGATTCATTATCTATGGGATAAAAGTTCACCATACAAAAACAGAAAGATTGCTTAGTTTCATGTAATTACCTGCAAGAATCACCAGCAAAGGACCGTTTAGCATCATCAGCTTCTCTTTTGCGATCTATTGGAAGCACAAAAGGGTCACGATGGGCCAGAGCAGCTGCAATTGTTAAAGCGGGATTGAGGCATTGAAAGATACACCCCATCAGAAGCATCTTTCCAATATTTGGGTCTACTGGTAGATTGCATAGGTGGCGACCTGTGGAACTTAACAATTTAGAAAGAAGCCTTAAAACCACAAACAAAACAAGGTACAAAAGAAAGCACCAATTCATACCCAGTGGAGTAAGGTCCTCTTTATCATCTAAAGCACCAGTGGTTTTGAGAAGTTCAATAGCATTTTGGACAGATAGTGGATCTGGTGGCTGAAGAGCCTTTGCTAAGAATGTTGCAACAGGTCCAAGTTGCAAACTCTTGATTTGTAAGCATAGCTCTTGTAAAGGTGTTCGGAGAATTTCGGGCAACTGATAATCAAGCATTGCATCATGAACGATTTTTGGATATAGTTTGTAACAAACTCCAGGTTGCACTCGACCAGCACGACCTCGTCTCTATAATTATTCATGCAATGAAACACCAAAAATCACGTTCAATTGTTAATCTGATGAATTAGAGTAGTTGCAATTTTTAATATCGATGAGCTGAATTTCGTGGTAGACTTGGACATTATAAAGTAAGTACCTGATGTGCTGAGGCCTTTGAAATCCACGATGGTAGTAGACAAGCCAATTTGTTTAGAGCATCATAACTAGTTTCTTTTGCCTTTCCACAGTCTATAACATACACAACATCGTCTATGGTGATACTGCTCTCTGCAATATTTGTCGCAACAACAATTTTTCTGCAGAAAAATAGAATTAAATTTAAGGAGAAACAGCACAAAATTTCCCAGATTTTCATGGGTGAAACTGAATAACTAAAAGAACTTGTTAATTACACCTCTATCATCAATTCACAAGCAAGATAACCAAAATCTATTGTCTAGGAATTTGTAAGATCACTAGACTTGAAACTTGGCACTATGCACCAGTCTATATTACAAAAGACACAAGCACAGCCATTGTTTCTTGTGATCGTAAACTTATTGACAGACTGAGACTGAAATCGGACAATAATTTCATCTTAGAAAGATGCTCACTCAAGTGCCCCTAAGAGCTAACCTCCCAGCTCATGTCTTGAAATGGCATACATCTCAGTGAAAACACATAAAATTCTTAAGCATATCAAAAGAGATGTAGTCAGCCTTCACATAATCAGAAGCTGGACTGCGAGATGGAAAAGACAAGGAAGCTTGATTTCAAACACCCAAGACAAAAAATATAAGGAAGCTTGATCTAAAACACCAAACTCCATTGTATTAATCCAGGCTCATGCTCCTCTTTTTGTGAATGGAAGGGGGATCCCACGGTTTAAGGGGTTGGCTTATGCAAGTTCACAAGGTTGTCTTATGCAATCTCACAACAATCATGAAGGCATTAGTTTGCACCCCTGTACAAATGTAAACACACATGCCAAGACACACAGACAAGCAAACATTTATGCATGAACAAAGACTACATGATGATTAGTGACACTAACACAGGTGACCGGTGCCAATGTCTGGCTCATTGCAATCAAAATGCGGCCACAAAGGGATGCTAAAGATTCAAACCGAGATGGCAAATTTGAATAAAAGAAAAACATATCATGTCTGGATTAAAGTACAAGTAAAACTGAAATCTTTCTAGGTATAGACTTGTATTATGTAAGCCACTTACCGCTTGTTAGGGGGAGGGCGATCGAATATTTCACGTTGATTTAGGGTGGGCATTGATCCATGTAAGGGAAGGACTAGAAACTTGCTTTGGTCTCCTAGAAGTTTGTTTGATTTAATCTTGTCAACCAGCTTTGAAATATCATCCCAACCTGTAAGAAACACAAGAATTGCTCCAGCAGCTTCATGGCGGCATATGTATTCAATTGTTGCCTCCACCTACAAAGAAGTTTTAATAGTAACTTAGTGTCAAAGAGAACAAAATTTAGCCAGAACAGGCTTTTGGGTTTTGTTTTAGGTGATATATGAATTATGTTGAATAGATAGATGAAACTGCTAACTAAGAAGTAATATGATCGTCGGCGGAATCTTTAAATATTAACAGTAAGAAATGCAAAATGCGTTAAGGAAGACCTGTAAAATCTCCTTTGTCAAGAAAGTACTTCCTTTACAAGGAATACACATATTACACAGGATAATCAGTTTCTAAAAGAACTAACCAGTCCCAAGTCAAGCTGTGACCCTGGCCAAGATTCAAGAGAAAGCCGTGTAGAAGCACTGTAGTTTTTGTAATGAGAATCAATGTCAGTGTCCTATAAAAAAGGAAGAGAAGACATTCGGTGAGACTACAAAATATTGTATTATTAGTCCCTAACCTAATCAAAGAGACATTTTCATCCATTTCTAGGAAGGAAGAGATGCTGCTCTATCTAAAATTGATCCCAATAAGCCAAACTTTGGAGTTTTGCACCTTAAATGAAAAAGAAAAAGGGAAAGTGGAAATGGAATTATCTTTCACACAATTGTCAAGACAAAAGAACATTATGCTATCTGTTAAAAATCTATGTAGAAGCGTAAAATATAGCTGTTCCAAAAAGGCAAATGAAACAGAGAAATACTTATGACATTATGTATTCTTCAAAAGATAACTCAGAAAAAAAAAAAAAGAAAAGCTAGGGGAGGGGGCATCAAATTTATACTTCAAAGTTCAACATGCCTCAAATAATTCAGTTATGGGATCTTTCTTCAAATCTTGCTCTCTTCTTCTTCTTCTTCTTGAATTCCCATGAATGTTTTCAGACTCTGATTGTATACTATAATGAGTTCTCTCCAACACATCTTCCAGAAATAATTCTTCCACAGGGAAAGTAAATCCCTGCAAAAATGCAGAGAATAGTAATAACCACTTAACCATGCCCTACCACGACTGATCCTTATTGAGAATCCCTTAAAAACCCAATGTGACAAATCAAACAATTGGAGTACCGGTATGTGAATAACTGGAGCGTTTCCAAAATAATTTGAGAACAAATTGGCATTGATGGTTGCACTCATAAGAATAACACGGAAATCTGGACGCCGAGGAAGAAGATCACGTAAAATAATTAATAGAAAATCCTCATTCATGCCTCTCTCATGAATTTCATCCACTAACAAATGGCTCACACCAGTTAAATCTGGATCCTGTTCCTGTTGTTTAATAACCAAATAAATATTAAGTAAAAGTGCCAGAAGAAATCACCAGAAAGAGTCAAGTAACAGGTTCAAAATAGTTTCAGTGATGGACAAATTTAATGTTTTGAGATTTCACAACCAAAACATAAACCACTATTGAGTCGCATAGAATCCAAAGTAAAGTTTCTCCAACTCGGTTACACAGTGAACATAGAAAAACATTTCGAGTGGAGTAGCTCCAAGGAGAATCAGAGGACAGCTAAAGCTACAAAATTTAGTAGGAAAACTATTAGAAAAAGAGCTAATGAAATCAACAACAAAGAAACCCCAGGCCACAAGTGGAAGATGCAAAGTTGAGATCAATTACCAGCCGTCGAAGTAATACACCTGTTGTGCAAAATAAAAGCCTAGTCTGAGCAGATTGTTTAGATTCCAAGCGTATTTGGTAACCAACAGTTTCACCAAGACTTTCTCCCCTTTCAGATGATATTCGAGCTGCTACAGATATGGCAGATATCCTACGGGGCTGTGTGCATATTATGTTGCAGTCATCACCATGCATAGATGATATCTCCTCCTCTAATATATATTGCGGAAGCTGTGTTGTTTTCCCACAACCTGTCTCTCCTGAGATCACCAATACCTGCATGACAAAAAGTAGGGATTGTCCATATGTCTTAAGCACTGAAAAATAACATCATCAACAGAAAAAAAATACTTGACTTGGTAATGTACTGTACAATCTATGGATACTGACATCAAAGTACCCAAAAGTTTATAAGGAAATATGAGAGAGAGACTGAGAGTGACAGTAGTTCCCCTTCATCTACCAAAGTTCAATCCGAATGGTTATTGAGGAAGGAGGGAGAGTAAGAGAGCGATTAAGTAGAAGTTTCACTTCAGTATAAAACTTTCTTAGAAGGATAAGATACTATTGGCCAATTCTCCTCTAGTCAACATTTGCATGTGAAAAGCTCTGGACTACCATCCAATGCACAATACCCACTACAACTTCGTTTATTTTCTTCACCATTTTTGAAGTGAAAACAAAATTTAATTAATATCTTAAGAGCATGAATCAAACGTCAGATTTCAAATCATAACCTATAGATACACAACTGTTCCAATATAGCAGGTGTTGAGGTACGAATGGAGTATGCTGCAAACCTATGATGTTAGGTGCTATCTGTTGAATTCATAATGTAGCTGAAAAAAATATTGAATTAGGCTAAAAAATCCTGATCCAAGTCTTTGTGAAATGAACAATACATGTACAGATAAAATAAAAGATGAGACAAGTTCCTCATGCTAACATCTAGGAATCACAGAGCCACATTACCAAGCTGAAGTAAGCAAAGAGATGCAAACCTGATTTTCTGAAATAGCTTTCAAAAACTTGGTTTTCACTTTGAATGAAGGAAGCTTCTCTCTGAATTTTAGCATTTCCTTCACATCATCACTTGCCTGGAAACAGTAAAACACATAAGAGAAGGTATATATAACAGCAATGCGGCATTTACTTCTCCACTTATCACTGTAAGGAGATGTCAATAGTATAGCAGAAGAGGATTAGAATGTTAACCTTAAGTTTGTCTTGTCTCTGTTTCAGTTCAACACTAAATTTCTCATTGTCGGAATCTTTTCCCAGGGTGGGAACAGGTTGTTTTACTTGTAAGCTCAGTGATGGTTGTTTGGGTCCTTGCCCAGGAGCTCCTCCAAGATCATTTGAGGATTCTGCTCGCTGGGAACTATCCAGAAGATTTCCAACTCTTCTTTCAATTTCCGTAGACATTCGGATCTGCACAAAGTTCTGAATGAGGAAGTGTTACAAAAATAATATAATTATTAACCACTTGTTTGACCTCTTTCTGTGATGAACCATGGCGCTCATCAAGATCTGCCCTATAATTAGGTAGCGGAACTTTGCTGACGACAAGAGTCTTGCCTTTATTATATGCATGACTACCTTTCCACGATTACGAAATCAGGGAAAAAGATGATTAGTCCAATCTGACAAACTAAAAACATACACAAGGAAGAATAACAAATTGAGTAATTGCAATTGCTGCTTACAAGTAGAGACCCAATTGATAAGCCATATCAGAGAGAGTGTCTTGGTCAGCCCGACTGTAATTACACTTTACTACCATCTCTTGCTCCCCTCCATTTTTCATTCCCTCCATCTTATTCCACCATTCATCCTCATCAAGGACATCCATCTGGGCTCAATAACAAAATTTCTAACTCTTAGAGTGCAGCTGAATATATTCGAAATAAAGAGACATCACTCTAGATTTGAATCAACACACAACACACACACACACACATACACACACATTTAATTCTTTACACGTAGACTCGTATTTTTCGTAAATTAACTCAAGAATTTGAAGTACAACATTTTCAATTCTCAAACAATTTTTTTCCAATTCACATTTTTTAAGAGTTTTCTACAACCAACCGGAAGTTTTGCACTAACTAAAACACTTCTCAAAAGCATGATTACCAGTAAATTAACAGAAGAGCGACGATCACCATACCTCAGCTTGTTTCTGTCTCAAGCGCTCCGCTCGCCAAACTGGGTCCCACCAGCGCTGATCACCGCGGCCTCCTCTTCCTCCACCTCGGCCGCCTCCACCGCTACGGCCGCGGGAGCTGCCTCCGCCACCGCCACCGCGGCGGCCGCCTTGGAAGTTGGGACGGCGTGACATGGTGAGAGTTAAGATCCGTCGACGAAGAGATAAAGGTGTGGGCGTGAGTGTTGCTAGTAAATGTTTGGGAAACAAGGTAGCGAGAGTTTTGGTGGCGCAGTTAAGTGATGCACACATGGAGCAAACTATCGACTATTGCCTATCGAGTGCCCCGCCCACTCACCAATTGAGTATGTTTTCTCTTTTTTTTTAGCATAAATTTCTTTTACTTCTTTAGAAGTTATTTTATTGTAAATTATATATTAAAAGATCACGTATAAGAATAGAAAGTTCACAAATTTCAAAATTACAATATATTTAAAATAAAATTACGATGATCAAGAGTTGAAATAATTATGACATTTTACTTTAAAATGTTATATTTTATTTTATTGTAAATTATATATTAAAAATCATGTATAATAATTTTAATGAATTATTTAGTAATTAATATGAGATGAATTTATAAACAAAAAGATGAAATAAAGACATAATGAAATTAAAAAAAGCCCAAATTCGTTATCAAATTAAAGAAAATAGTCAGACACTAATCACCTATTATGTTGAGTTTAGCAAGTAAAAGATCGTATTAAGAAAACAACAATTAAGAAACTAGTGAAGTGAACCGCGAATCCGAATAAGTCAGGAATTGGCTGTATCGATTAAGAACGAAACGGGTCAGATCCGAACTTACACGCCCAACAACATTTCTTTTTCAATCCGATAGAGCAATTCCTCCACCTGCCTTTTCCCTCTCCGTCGGTAACAGGAGAGCGATAGAGATCTGATCGGACTATTACTCTCCTCAGCCACCTACTGACCGAACTCCGGTGGCCCATGGATCCGACGACCACCCCGCTCGGCCGAATGCTACTGGATGAAATCACTCCCGTGGTCATGGTGCTCCGGACTCCTCTCGTCGAAGAAGCCTGCGCGAAGAACGGCCTCTCTTTCATTCAAATGCTCAGTCCTTTCTGCAGCTTTAATAACATCGACGGTTCTCTCTTTCGCGCTCTCTCTCTCTCTCTTTCTTTTTAATTGTTTTGTACATGTGCTGCGGATTTGAAATGTGTTAGTGGTTTTTGCGGATCTTGTTTTGTTACTCAATGCAGTGCCTGTACGGACATCGAGTGATCAGCCTTACAGGCTCCAGAAATTCAAGTTGAGGTTATTTTACGAGTCAGATATTCGGCAGCCAAATCTGGAGGTAAATGTGTAGGCCTTTTCAATGAAGTGATGCTTTTGGATTCTAGGCCACTAAAGTTTCTAAAACCATATAGACTTTTTTTTTTCTATTTCAGTGAAGCTGAACATTGCCTTTGGCTTCCTTGAATTGTTTGATGCTTTAATCAGAACGATTATGACCCTATAAACTTGAGCTCATTTTTAGCTCTTTTAAGTGCTGATTTTGTGAATGGAAAAAATGTTCACTTTTACTATAACTGCTTCTATTCTTAAGCTACGTGGGTGTAGTTTTGTTCAGATGGATTTTGAACTTTTTGACATTACTTTCCTTTTAGATGTAAATGAAAGTTGCTTTTCATTTTCGTGTTTTTAGATTTATGTGTTTCATGATGTTGTTGGTTTAAGTAGGTAGCAAAGGATCGATTGAAAAAGGTTATTACCCATGCTGGGGAAAAAGATTATGAATTGTCTTTGGACCCACCTCCTCTTAGCAATGTACTTGCTGGTAAGTTCTTCCCATTATATAATGAGAGATACATTCTCACCTTTGATTTCACATTATCTTTTGCATATTAATATTAGTTAAACTTTTGCATTTTTATTTTCAAATTTCAAGCAAAGAGCAATTTCTTGGTGCTAATTTATTGGTTCAAGGTTTAGCTGCAATGGGCCAGCTTTGATCTATGGTCCTTTCCCTTTTAATTGAGATATCGAAAGACATCCACTCAGACTTAAGTTTAAATAATTATATCAAACTGAAATCAGTAATTTCAATTTTGTATGTGGCTGAGGAAGTCACCTAGTGGCTGGCAGTGCCTTCTTAGAACCAAGATGTCTTGAGTTTTAAGTCGGATTCGAGTGGGTGGGGTTGGGAAAGGCGAGGCTTACCCGCTACCACGTAACTCAAATGAGTTGCCTACAAACAAGAAGGAAATGAAAATTTGTACTCTAATTTGAGTCAACATCTATTGTTAAGATTGATTTACATTGTGAGACTTTTTGAACATCAATACATCAGCTTCTAGTCTCTTGTTTTCTCATTTCAATTTGAGGATTATATAGACATTTGTATTTCTATTTACCTCTCTTGGATTATGAGTAGTATAGGTGCTATGTATAACGTGTGAGTTGGTGCAGGATCTGGATTGGATATTAGGCCTTCGTGGTTTGAATTTGTCAATAAGGAGCTCACAAGTACAGTAGCCTTTTCAGATCATGAAGCTTTTGACCATCCTGTGGCATGTAAGCTTTCGAATTTGTTAAAATACATGTGATTTTGAGGCTTCTTCCACTTCTTTAGGAGCTTGAGAGGTTCTATCTAATTTGTATATGAGGTTTCAAATATTTATTTCACTTGTAACATAGTTGGTTAGCAATGATTTGCAGGTCTTTTAGTCGTTTCTTCAAAGGATGAACAACCTATCAACAAATTTGTAGACCTTTTTAACTCTAACAAGTTGCCATCTCTTCTTAACGGCGGTGCAATGGATCCCAAGATTTTGAAGCACTATTTATTGGTACATGACAATCAAGTTGACCCCTCAGAAAAGTAAACTTTCTTGTCCTTTATTCTTAAGTTTGAACTTCTTACTTGTTATGATCTTTAATATCATGATAACTAGGTGAGGGTTTGTGTCATCTTTTTCTTTCCCTCGTTACTTTGTATGGATAATCTCATTCAATGCTTGCTTTTGATGTTTGTTTTTCTATTCAAATAGTGCACTTCATCTGTTTCCTAAGTTCCAAAATGAGGTTTCTCTCTGTTTGAGGGACTTGTTATTGGCAAAATCTAGATCACTAGTTACTTTTTACCAAAAGATGTGAAATAATGGAGAGAAACACCTGATTATGTATGGATATAAAGTGACGAGGATTAGTCCATTGTATGAAAGAGCCTTACAAAGGAGATAAGGTCATTGGAATAAAGCATTGTGTAGGAACACAAGTAAGAATAATTCAATAAGGAGCTAGTGCATTTATTATGGGGGAACAAAGAAAAGAAAATAAATATTAACTCACCTGGGTAATAGAAATAAGGTGGGTTTAATATTGTTAGGTTGCTTGGTTTTGAACACGAGTACAAAGATTTAAGGAAAGGCAGTTGATTCGACCCTCACCAGTAGGATTAGTGTAAGAGTAAAAGATTGAAGAAATTCTCTTCAAGGTCTTTGATTGATCAATAACAATGATAAGCTAACTAATCACATCAATAAGAACGCCTTTTATAGGCATAAAAACCTTGTGAACTAGTTTCCTAAAAGGAAATAACATTTTGAAATAAAAAATCCTAAGTAGCTAAAATTTGTGATCGACACTTGTCTAGTTTTGTATCTGGCTCCAGTTTCATTCTGTAACTTCTTCAAACACAAACATGATCAACACAGCAACACAGTACTTTGTAGGTGTCATGTTGGTTAATTCTCTAATGTTCTCCAACGTTCTCTAATCGCTAGTAACTTTTGGCGCTTCATTTGAACTTTTAGAACTTGTTCAAGCTGCTCTTCATGCCTCCTTTTTGTAGAAGCTAGCTTGAGTAGCTGCTTAATTCCCATCATTTTGATACCAAATTCAAATACAACACTCGTCAATAGGATTACTGTGAGAAACAAATTTGGTTCAAGAGCACAAGCATGAAAACATAGAGAATGACATGAATCTCGACTCTAACAAATAGAAAGGATTGGTAGTGATGGGAATTTAGGGTTTGATTACCGCTAGTAAGCTAGATAAGATCACATGTTTTAGAGAACCTAAAACAAGAGTTACTCTAAAAGGTTGAAGAAAAGTCTCTCCAAAGTTTTCGATTAGTCAATGACAATGATAAGCTAACTAATTACATCAATAAGAAAGTGTTTTATAGGCCTAAACACTGTAAGAACTAGTCTTAAAAGGTAATAATATTTTAAAATAACAAAACTTTGAGCAACTAAATTATGTAAGCGATGCTTGTCAAGTTTTGTGTCTGACTCTAGTTAACGTTCTGGAACTTCTTCCGGACACAAACATAACATTAACAGGTATCATATTTTGGAATACTAGTCCAATGCAGTACCATATAGGCGCCTTGTTGCCTAATTCTCTAATATTCTCCAGTCTCCAGCAACTTTTGGCACTTTAGTTGAATTATTAGTAACCTTTCCAAGCCCCTCTTTATGCCTTCCTTGTGTAGAAGCACATGTACTTCGAGTAGATGCTTGATTCCTATCAGTGGTGGCTTTAGAATTAGCTGTTTGAAAGAAAAGGTTAAAATTATGAATTGAACTAAGGAGAAATTTGTTTACTTGAGATTAGCATTGTTGGGTTTCCAAATTAGGGAATATAAGTGGTGACTTTAGAATTAGCTGTTTGATAGAAAAAAGTTAAAATTATGACGGTATAGAACTAAGGATAAATTTTTTTGCTTGAGATTAGAATTTTTGGGTTTCCAAATCAGGGAATATGTCTGTTAGAAAACTCTTTATATTCAATAAAAATTGCCTCTTGTGATTATTAAGATCATTTGCCTCTTGCTGCAAACGTTTTTTTTCTCTTGGTATGACACAACTTCAACATCTACAATCACACAATGGAAGTCTACGCCTTCTTCTTTTGACTTGTTGTCAGGGAACCATTAACTTATTTTGATTTTTGGGTTTCCTACAATTATGTATTATAACCTTGCTACCTGCATATTCTACGGTTCTGTCAATTGTCTCTTGAATATATTCTCTAGGCTATCTTAGTGCACTGGACAATCATTTTTGTCATTTGCAGGGGAACACATCTTTTAACAGATATGAGAAATACATTTGGCTCAAATGACTGCAGACTACTTTGCATTAATTCTTCTCGGGAAGGGCAGATGGAACATCAGGATAGCCCATGGTCTCTCTATGTATGTTACTTTCAAGCATTCTTATTCACCATCTTGGAACGCATAATATCTTTTCTCTCTGTGCCATGATCATCATTATCATTATCCAATCAGCTTCTTCTTCTTCTTCTTCTTCAGCTTCTTATTCTTCTCCACTTTTTCTCTTTGATTATATGGTTCTTGTTACCTCTATGACAGATATCTGACTCTTCTCCCGGTGAACTTCTTGGTCGTTTCCTTAACATTGATGATATTAATGAGGTAAATTGTTTTTTCTGTTATTAATTCCTCTTCTGAAGTGTATTTCAAATTTTTTGCATGTGATATTTTTTTTTACCGTACTGAGTTCATAAATCTGGGAACAGATAAAAGATCTGATGCAAGAAATATCAACCAAGCAAATTATTCCATACATGGAGCAAAAAGTTCGTGTGCTCAATCAACAGGTCGTGATTTTAGGCACTTTATTCTTTTCTATTTTTCCCGTTTTGAAACGTTTGCAATTGTCTTATATAATACGCTACTTGTCTTCCCTTTATATACATGCATATACATACGAACATAAATAAACATATGCGTCTCTGATTTTTTCTTCCATTGTCTTCACCTTTGGTTTTTCTCATTCTCGACCATGTTTAGATTTCTGCGACAAGGAAAGGTTTTAGAAACCAGATTAAAAACTTATGGTGGAGAAAAGGAAAAGATGAAACAGCAGATTCTTCCAGTGGCCCCATGTATGTTGCACCTTATGTCCTCTGACTGTCAATATCACAGCTTTTTACTTATTTTATTTTGGTTTTTTCTAATTTAGTTTTTTCATTACTGTTGAAGGTATACTTTTAGCTCTAATGAGTCCCAGATTAGAATCCTTGGGGATTATGCCTTTATGCTACGTGATTATGAACTTGCATTGTCAAACTACCGGCTTATTTCCACAGATTATAAGCTTGATAAAGCTTGGAAGCGTTATGCTGGTGTGCAGGTAGCATCTGATCATTGAATTCTTTCTCTTAAGATTCCATTAATTTGGTCTTTTTGATAATGATTCTATATCAATATGCTGGATTTTAGATATTAGAAGTAGCAGGTTTGGGGATCTGGTTGTCTCATATTATTAAATTTTTGTCTCTACTATTTTGTTGTGACTAGCCATGTGATATGTGTTGAATTGAAGGCTAGGTTGTCAGAGGTTTCATGTTTTTCAATAAATTTGTTCCATTTTAGTAGTGTGCATGACATCAATGTTTTATGGATATGCTTGAATGTTTGACTTTTCAGCTTTGTGTTCTGTTGATTATGTGTATTGTGGTATGTGAGAAATTCTTTACTTGAATTGTTATTTTGTTTTCTTATCTGTCTTATGTTTTTAGTTTCAGTCCTTCTTAATGGTTTAGTGTCTTACCTTGCCAATCATCTGGTCTAGAACATCCTTGATATTCTAATTTATTCCTGCAGGAAATGATGGGGCTTAGTTATTTCATGTTGGATCAATTAAGAAAGGATGCAGAGTATTGCATGGAAAATGCATTCAATACTTACCTGGTATGTGTAGACTGTTTTTGCTATGTCCTGCGGATTCTATAGTTCAGTTAGTCTGCATAATATGTTTAACCATGTTGAATATGGCATTCCTTTAGAAAATTGGAGCTGCTGGTCAGCAAAATGCTACACGCTGTGGTCTTTGGTGGATTGAAATGCTAAAGACAAGAGATCAGTATAAAGAAGCTGCCACTGTTTACTTCCGTATTTGCAGTGAGGTGATGCCTATGCTGTCTTGCAACCTGAAAATGGTCAACAATACCTTGTTTTCTGTTGCTGACAGGTTTCTTCTCGTAGGAACCTTTGCATTCAGCTGTTATGCTTGAGCAGGCATCTTATTGCTACTTGTTGTCCCAACCTCCCATGCTACACAAGTATGGATTTCATCTTGTTCTCTCAGGAGACCTATATAGGAAATGTGATCAGGTACCCAACGTAGTTCAAATTTCTTTCTATAATTATTACACAATTTTTTTTTGGTTGAAAATTTTCCTTTGCCCTAGATTAAACATGCAATTCGCACATATAGAAGTGCAACTTCTGTATATAAGGGAACCACATGGAGCTACATCAAGGATCATGTTCATTTCCATATAGGACAGTGAGTTATTTCAACCTGATTCAAGTGGAGATTGCCTGGCAATTTTTTAAAACACTTTGCATTTTAAATGTTTCTGAACCAAAAAATAAATAAAATTGGTGTAGGTGGTATGGTATACTTGGGATGTATGATGTTGCTGTGAAACATATGTTGGAAGTCCTTGCTTGTACGCATCAATCAAAGACAACACAGGAATTATTCCTAAGTGACTTTCTCCAAATTGTGCAGGTGACTTAGTTCTAATTGTTTCAATTCTTGCTTTTTGGATATTGTAAGATAAGTTAAACCCCAAATTCATATTTCTTGAACTTGCATTTTAACTCTTTTTTCTTCTTCAATTTGAACTTGGCATTTGAATGTGATCTTAACCATTGCACCTATGCCAGCTTATGGTTAGCACTTTGTATCTTCAGATAAGAGCTCAATTACCGTTTAATTTAGCTCATACTAGGAAAATGCAAGACTTGGATGTTTCATTTCCAAGCTCTAATTCATAATTGGGTAAAGTACGATTGAAGTCTTCGTAGCTTCTTGTATCTAGCAAAACTTCTCTGGATTTAGCTTCAAAGATTGATGTTGTTTGATAACTGGCACAATAGATCTATTGGATAGTATTTTATTATTTGATATTGCAAAATTGTGAGTGTGATGGTATAATTGAAAGTAAGTTCTTAGTACTAATCTTGTTTTCCAAAATTGGACAAAAATAATTTTAATTGCTCAAATAATATAGAAAAATGGATGTAGTTTGCCTATAATCAAATTGGAGGATTCTGTAAAACTAAATTCGTACTACATCAAATTTTTATTGAAAAGAGTAAAACTATAGGTCTTAATATGTTTGTATATGTACCACAGTATTCGCCTATGCCAACTTTTTCTTGATATATTGTGTGAACCGTTTTAGAAGTGTATCTGTGGTCCATGCTGAACAATACACCCTAAAATCTTTTTAGACTACTAATATACGTGTCATCTTTGGTCCTCCCCATCAAGGTATACGATCTAATGATAGCTTTACAGAAAGCCCTTCCCGTATGTACTAAATACTAGATATTGTACTCAACTTAAGACTTAAAACTTATCAAGTGAGCTTTGAGGATGGATTCATATTTCAACTTAACAATAACCTTTGAGATATATTAGATCGTGGACAATTTTTTCTAGTTTGAGCCAAAGGATTGTCTATAGCCTTGAGATCTCTTTTGGTGTGATTTACTCCATCTTCATCGAATGAGTTCTTAGGGTAGAGACAAAGAACTTTTTCCAAATATTTGTTCTTTTATAATTGATAAACTACACCCAAGTCCACTCCAAAATGCACCTAAACCCTAAAGTGGATGATGATTGCTCAAGGCTTAATATTGGGCTCTTAGTCATAGGCAACGTGGGATATTAACACACTTGACACAAGTTTATAAGTTGTCTGTTCTTTATAGGAACACCGTGGTGCAAGTTTATCAAGGACTTGCTAGGAGCTTCAAGTCTTGATTCCCACATTTTATGTGCTCCTAGATCATGGACATTGCTATTGTTCTTAGTCCAGATGGTGAGCTATGCTATCCTTCGCATCATCTACTAGCAAAAGCATTGTTAGCCTTGGAATCGGAGAGTTCCTATGGTTAAGATACATATTATCTTATGATATTGATCTGATTGTAATCAGATCCTATAGATTATATAGCAGTATCTTGGAGATAAAACATTATCCTAGCATTATCTTCTGTATCTGTGTAGATTATCTGACCTGTTTTGTACTCCTATTCATGTATATATGTATTGCATTCTCTTAGTAATAAAATATAGAGCAATAAGCTCTTATTCACATGGTATCAGAGCCACGTGAAAGAGATAGCGAAATCGAGGAGTCAACCCCAACAAGTCAAGAAATGACTTCCAACCTTAAGGGATCCTGCATGGCAAACCCAAACCAGAGTAGAGGTTTGTTATCAATGACCTCTGTTCTGGAAGTAGTTTCAGTTGTCATTGTCTCAGACAAACTGAATGGAACGAACTATCAGGAGTGGGCTCAAGCTATGAAACTCGCCATTGGAGAACACTGGAAGTTGAGCTTTATCATTAGAGATGGAAACATTCCAGACCCAAGAAACTTGCGAGCTGCACGACAATGGGAGATAGACAACTCCATGGTCTCGTCATTGCTTATAAACGCCATGATACCGCCAATCAAACGGACCTTTATGTTTCTACCAATAGCTCGAGAAATCTAGGAAGGAGTGAGACAATCATACTCTGATGGGGTGGATGCATCACGAATCTATGAGATAAAAACAAAGCTATGGCAAATGAAACAAGGTGACAGAGAGGTTACTGAATATTGGGTCGAAATGGTAGCATTGTGGCAGGAACTTGACCTTCTGGAGGATGAAGAGTGGAGGTGCAAGGAAGATGCTATGATGTACAACCAGAAAATTGAAAAAGAAAGGTTTGAATTTTTGGCTGGTCTAAACAAAAAATTGGATGATGTTCGTGGAAGAATCCTAAGTAGAGTTCCTCTGCCAACCGCTAAATAAGTTTTTTTCTGAAGTTAGAAGGGAAGCAGCAAGGAGGAAAATCATGCTAAAAGAGGAGCCAAAAGAAGAACAAAATGTGTCTCTAGTACCTACTAATGAAGTATCTGCACTGGTGTCTTGTGGTGAACCCAGTAAGAAGGGTCATAAGAAGTGGTGTGATCATTGTAAACAAAGTGGTCACAACAAAGATACATGTTGGGACATCCATGGAAAGCCACTAGACTGGAAACCAAAAAAGGGAAAAAACCGAGGCTACCAATTCTCTAGTGAATGGGAAACAGAAAAATCTGAAGATAGTCAGAAACAAGGTGGTGAACTGAATATTTCACTAGGGAAACTAGTGAAAATACTGAAGAATTTCTAAGATAACAGCAACCAATAGAAGACAAGCATAGTTGCTAATGCTACTATGAGAGGTAAGATCATAAAAGCTCTTTTATCTTCATGCGGTAGGAAGAAATGGATAGTTGATTCTAGAGCATCAGACCATATGACAGATGATCATAACCTATTTCATTCATATTTTCCTTGTGCTGGGCATGAAAAGGTTAAGGTAGCAAATGGTAATTCCTCTTCAGTTGCAGGAAAAGGAGATATCGAAGTAAAAGATTCTATGAAACTAAATTCTGTTCTACATGTTTCGAATCTAGAATGTAACCTACTTTCAGTCAATAAATTAGCAAGAGAAGCTAATTGTAGTGCTTATTTTTTCCCTACTCATTGTGTTATACAGGACCTGTCATCGGGGAAGACGATTGGCAGTGCTAAAGAGGTAGATGGAGTGTACTACTTTGAAGATGAAGAAAGTTATTCTACTCCTTATAGCTTGGG
>JAOSBN010000005.1:39890333-39907392 GCA_027563595.1 Erythroxylum suave | reverse complement strand
AGAGTGTTATATAAGAGAGAACATAGAATGTAAAGAGTAAGACATTTTTTAGAAATAAAAAATCTTTCTTTCAACTCTTATTAATAGAATGCCTAGTTGTGTTCTTTCTTTCAAAACACCTCCTGAGAAATTTCAAGAAACCCATACTATTACTCATCTTGAAACTAACCTTCCTAGTGTTCTTCGGTCTTTATTCATAGTTATTCACACAACAAACTTGATTTAAGAGCCAAAAAATGTGTATTTCTAGGTTACTCTGCTACACAAGAGCCAAAAAGGGTTGTTTGTTAGTTGCGATGTCTCTTTTTCTGAGACAGATACCTTCTATCCTAAGTCTTCGATTCAAGGGGAGTATTGGAGTGAGTTTGGTGGTGATGAATCTCAGCTTAAAACTTCTTTTACATTTGTTCCTGAACCTATTCCCATGTTATCTCCTATAGAGGATACAGAAGTAGTAGTTCCTGATCATACACTTGAACGTATACTCTCAGAAGAAGAAAATAGGTAGTAAACTCCCTGCACCTGAAGCGATATCAATCTATGAACCAATGCAGGTCCTTGTCGAAGAAGCTCAAAATAGTGAGGGTCAAGAAGACAACATAGATTTAGAACTACTAATTGCTTTACGGAAGAAATCCAGATCATGTACTATGCATCCGATTGAGAGGTTTGTCTCTTATGATACTCTATCTTCTCAATACAAAGCATTTATTGTTAATCTGGACATAATTGACATCCCCAAAAATATTCAAGAAGCTCTTAAAGTTCCAGAATGGAGAGAAGCAGTTTTCGAAGAGATAAGAGCACTTGAAAAGAATGAAACGTGGGAAGAAGTTGATCTGCCAAAAGGAAAGAAACCCTTAGGGTGTAGGTGGATATTCACAGTCAAATATAGGGCTGATGGTTCCATCGAGAGTTATAGAACAAGATTGGTAGCAAAGGACTATACTCAGACCTGTGGGATGGACTACAAAGAGACATTTGCACCTGTAGCCAAGCTAAACACTATCAGACTATTGCTATCTGAAACTGCTAACTTTGACTGGCCACTTCAACAACTTGATATTAAAATGCC
The DNA here is from genome assembly GCA_027563595.1 of Erythroxylum suave. Lineage (NCBI taxonomy): Eukaryota > Viridiplantae > Streptophyta > Magnoliopsida > Malpighiales > Erythroxylaceae > Erythroxylum > Erythroxylum suave. The sequence goes on along the minus strand of JAOSBN010000005.1, from coordinate 39,906,317 downwards.
TTCTTGAATGGCAAACTAAAGGAAGAAGTGTACATGAAACTTTCTCCAGGGTTTGATGAGGAAGGAGGAGGAAATAGAGTATGCAAACTAAGAAAATCCCTATATGGACTGAAATAATCACGACGAGCTTGGTTTGAAAGATTTGCCAAAGTCCTAAAAATAGAATGATACACACAAGCTCAGTCAGATCATACAATGTTCTTCAAAAGCAGAGAAGGTAAGAAGACAATTTTGATTGTGTATGTAGATGATATTGTTTTAACTGGTGACGATGCAGAGGAAATTACAAGACCCAAGTCAGCTTTGAGGAAAGAATTTGAAGTTAAAAACTTAGGAGAAATGAAGTATTTCCTAGGCATGGAAGTAGCAAGATCAAAGAAAGGGATTTACATCTCACAAAGGAAGTACATTCTTGACCTCTTGAAAGGGACTGGAATGTTAGGATGTAAACCAAGCACCCCTCCCATTGAAAGTACCAAGTTTGAGGATGAAGAAGATAAACTTGTTAATCGTTAAGAATGCCAGACACTAGTGGGAAGACTGATTTATTTGTCTCATACTAGACCATATATTACTTTTTCCGTGAGTGTTGTAAGTCGTTACATGCATGCACCAAGAAGGAAGCATTTTGAGGTAGTTTATAAGATCCTACAGTATTTAAAGGGTACTTCTAGGAAAGGATATTCAAAAAGGGAGATCAAAGAACTATTGAAATATATATTGATTCGGATTGGGCAAGTTCGGAAGAGGATAGACGATCAACTATTGGGTATGGTACGTTCATGTGGGGAAACTTGGTCACGTGGCAAAGTAAGAAGCAAAAAGTGGTAGCTAAGAGTAGTGCAGAAGCTGAACTAAGAGCAGCTGTAAAAGGGATTTGTGAAATTCTCTTGTTAAAGAGAGTGCTGATAGAATTGAAAATCAATTTTGAGTCAGCTGTAAAACATTATTGTGATAACAAGGCAACTCTAAGCATGGCACACAATCCAGTCCACCATGAAAGAACAAAGCATGTTGAAGTTGATCGACGTTTTATCAAGGAGAAGATAGAAGATGGGACTATATGCCTAACTTATGTTCCAAAAAAGAAGCAGACAGCAGATGTGTTTACCAAAGGTCTTCAAAGAAAAGTGTTCGAAGAATGTATCAGCAAGTTGGACATGACTGATATCTATGATCCAACTGGAGGGGGAGTGTGGTTAAGATACATATTATCTTATAATATTATGATCTGATTGTAATCAGATCCTATTAGAGATAAACATTATCCTAGAATTATCTTCTGTATCTGTATAGATTATCTAACCTATTCTGTATTCCTTTTCGTGTATATATGTACTGCATTCTCTTAGTAATACAATATAGAGCAATCAGCTCTTATTCACACAATGTTACAGTCCTGGGTTACGGAACGTGTTATGGGTTGGCTACTGTGTCTAGAGTGATTGGGGTTAACAGGTTCTAGGGGATGACATGATGGTAACGGCGCCCTATGGTGTTAGTTTGAGTGTTGAAGAAACTGAGAACTTTCTTGGGTTTAGAAGTACCCAGGAGGAGTTGTTATGGAATTCTTGACTACCTTCTTATTAGCTGAAACCCCTTAAATACAAGAATGGAAAACTAACTCCCTGATACTAGAAAAGGAAATGGAAACTGGAGACTAAAATGTGAAAATGGAGGCTAACCTCCTAACAAACTATGAAACATATGGAAAATATGACTAAACTTATTTCAGCCTGATGACATGCCCTAAATTTGCCATGTGTGAATCTGTTGTGAACTTTAGGACTGCTAATATCCAATGCTGTAATAAAGACATGATTCAACTTCTCAAGCAACATGCTGAATCTACTGGTAACCCCTTGTGGGGGCTTGGTGGTCTTCATGATGCACCCAGTTATGATTATTTCTGCACTTGAACAGTGGATATTTTCTTCTTTCCTGGTATTCAGGCCAACTGTTGTCTCATGGAAATGTTTGCTCCTTTCCTAACTGCCCTCAGAGGCCCCCTTGTATATGTGTACTGCTTCTGAATTAACACTGGTTCTACAACACTGCCAACAGAGATGGCTATGAAGCAGTTGTACAGATGCTTGCTAGGGGTTCATGCAAAATGATCTTACCAGAAACTGAAATGTGGTGTGTCTGCATGCTGTAGGTGGCCTACAATGCTGGCATCTGTGGGAGTTCCAGCATTGAGTGATTCTGATACCATAATAGAACTGGTCTTACTCGTCCTCAAAAGGCATCTTAAGTGGAGGGTAGTTGCCCAAGCCTTATAAGGCTAATTAGGCTTTTGCTCTTAGTCGATGTTGGATATCAACAAACTTAAGAATAATTATGCTTTCTGATGTAGGAACGAAAATTTGGTGATATCTTGATTGTACTTGTTGAGATTCTACCAAGACCAAGCATGGAAAGAAATGTTCTTTTCTTTTTTGCATTAGATATTTTACTGGAACCATATACACAGACCCAATTCTTATCATTTCATAACTAACTCACGTTTTTAATTTAGTTTCACATCATTCATCAGCATGAGCAAGGAAATTTGTTTTCTGCCTTTCTGGTGACATCTTTTGTAAATTCAAGTTTATTATGCCTGGAAAATGCAGAATACGGGGAAAATGTTTGAAGTATTGGGACTTCAGTTACCTGTTATCAAAACCTCATCGCTTAAGGTTATTTATGAAGACCATCGAACATATGCATCGGCTACAGCAGTAAGTTGAATTTAATCTTATGTTTTTGTTTAGTTGCAATTCAAACTATGGGAATTGTATGAACAAGTACTCTCTCTGTTTGTCGTTTACTTTTTTGTGTTCATAGATTAAGGCAGCTTCAGATTCCATTAGGTTAATTGACAACAACAAATGTTATTGCATTTTCTTAGGAGGGATTGCAGTAAATTATTGGTTCAATTTCTTATGGTTGGACGTATGCACTTTTTGTTAAGAAATAGTGTGAATGTCATCTGATGATGCGAATGGAAGCAAAACAATAAATGTGATTGCATTATCTTAGGAGGGAATGCAGTAAATTATTGGCTCAATTTCTTATGGTTGGACATATGCACTTTTTGTTAAGAAATAACGTGAATGTCATCTGGTGATGAGAATGGAAGCAAAGTAGTGACAAGGTTTGTACTGTCATGTAATTTTCCTTTTGCAAAGCCATATGCTTTACACTTGTGTCGTCAGTACTAATTACCAATTCTTTAATGAAATAGTCCAGGGAAAATTCTTTAGATATGAGTTGTAGCTGATGGTAAGTTTCCTTCCAACTTTGCAGGCTAGTGTTACAGAAAGCTTTTGGCATTCATTGGAGGAGGATATAGTTCCATCATTGCCTGCATCGAGGACTAACTGGTTGGAAGTACAATCAAAGCTTCTACCAAAACTGTATACAGAATCCAACATTTGTGTGGCTGGAGGTATGTACATTGCATGTAAAGTTGTGCAATGTGTGTAACATAGTTATTAGTTATTCTTAACCTATATTGCACGAGGTGAAGATCCCTTTGGAAGAGAGGAACTTTGTGATAATGAGCACCCATATTTATGTCTTTTCATGGGTTTCTGCAGAAGCGATTAAGGTTGATATTGAATTTGAGAACCCTCTGAAAATACCCATTTCAATTTCTGGCGTTTCTCTGGTATGCGAGCATTCTGCAAGTTTAGATGCAGTAAAACCCAGTGAGTATACTTGATTCTCTGTAGATGTTTGTTTAATGTTTTGTGGTGTATTTAGTCGGCAAAGTTCTTGATAGATTTTTGTGACAATGATGCAGATGCAAACAATCCTACTGAACCTTTGGAAGATGTAGATAAAAAGTTGGGGTATGTATTTGAATATTTCATCATATCTTTCCCGTTGACTTTTCTTTTATGTGGGATTCTCTTGTTGTTTGTTTCTGTTTCTTTTTATCTACATTCAATCATTAAATTTATGTTTTGCTTTATGCCTTGCAGGGAAACCAGCTCCAGCATTTCTCAATTTACTTGTTCAGAGGTCAACTTGTCATTGGGAGGGGGTCAAAGCAATTTGGTGAGTCCCTGGAACAAATTAGTTGAGAGGCTTTTTCCTGTTTGACTAAGAGTTTTTTATTAGGTTTTACATGTAGGTTGCCCTTGTGATAAATCTTGGCATGAAAGTGAATTAATTGAGTAGTGCGATACTTGGTCCTTTTGTTGCTAATTTTGTCTCCCAAATTATCATGCATACGTTTACCTCCATTTGGTATTTTATGTGATTCCTAGTTGCATTTGGCTCAGATAAAATAAAAATGTTGTACTGGTTTGGTACGTGTGAAATGATGGAATTCTAGTATAAAAATATCTGTTGGTTCCTACTTTGAACCTTTATTCATTGAGATTTAGATTAAGACACTCCAAAGATTGGTTAACATGTACGAGTTCATTAATCAGGTGCTTACTCGTTTGATAAAAACATTAAAAAAGTGATTGCTCTGTTGTGTGAGCTGTGTAAAAAGGTATTGATTTTGATAATACATGATCACGTATGCTTGAATCTGTAAATTCCTCCGATCTCTCTTCTTTCCATTTGTTCGAAAGAAGTAATACAAGTGAATCCTTCGTGTTAAGTAACCAGAAAATCTGTTAAAACCAGTTTACATTTGGAAAAGTTGGTAATAGTTGACATATCATGCTTTCATGTACCTTAGCGAAATAACTTAATGGTAAGCAATCCGTTACTTAACTCCTTGTCATGATTTGTGTCTGTTCACATCTACTTTCTTTTGAGTTCTGGGCATGAACAATCTCATTTTCCTTTTCAGGTCCAACTGTCAGTTACTCCAAAAATTGAAGGCATTCTGAACATTGTTGGTGTTAGATGGAAGTTGTCGAGATCTGTGGTCGGTTTCTACAACTTTGACGGCAATGTGCAGAAGAAAAGTTCCAAAGGAAGGAGAAAAACTAAGGTTTCATCTAATGGTGACCTGAAGTTTGTAGTGATCAAGGTGGGTTATGATTCTTCTTCCCCTTATCCTTTTCTCTTCCCAAACAAATTGAACTATGAACAAATTGCCCTAATTCAATATAGACTCAGTTGGAGAAATTTCTTAGTCTACATTTATTCCTGTCCAGAGTCTACCCAAGCTTGAAGGCTTGATATCTCCTCTACCCGAAAAGCTATATGCCGGAAATTTACGTCATCTTGTTTTGGAGTTGAAAAACCAGTCAGAGATTTCTGTCAAGGTATTCTTTTTCTCCCTCCCAGTGCCTTGCTCTCTCTGTCAATTTTCTGGATGTCCTAGTGACCCTTAATTTTGGGTAACATGCATTTATCTCCCAACTAGGTGTTGTGCAATCTCTCAATTGCTAAGAATCATACCAGAGTTGCCTTTTAGGCAGCTGCTCTGATGATTTGAGTGCTCTACTTTTGATTTAAGAGTCTAAGTGAAAAGGTTGTCAAAGCATTATCCTGGCATATCTAGAAGTTACTTTGCCTATTTATCTGTATGTAAGATGCATTGGTGAACATTTCTGATTTATGATATTCATGCAGAATCTGAAGATAAAGGTCAGTCAACCTAGATTTCTTAGTGTTGGGCGCCAAGAAGATTTGAATATGGACATTCCTTCTTCCTTGGAAAAGAAGGGAAATATTGAACAAAAGGGTGTAAGCACTAATCCGAAGAATGTTTCTCATGGTGTTTTTCATTTTCCAGAGGTCAGTGCTGTAAGCCATCTGTGTTTTTACATTTTTCCTTTCCTATGGGTGGGAGAAGGGCCATATGGGGTGGGAAGCGGGTATTATATCCTGCCATTTTCTCTCTTAAGATTACCTCTACAATGAATATCAGGATTTATCAATACAAGCGGGAGCACCCTTTTCATGGCCTCTTTGGTTTCGAGCTGCAGTCCCTGGAAACTTTTCTTTGTACATAGTTATATACTATGGGATGGGAGATGCATCAAGTGGCATGAAATACCGCACTCTACGCATGCATTATAATCTTCAGGTATGCAATTTAGTATCTGCATGAATATTCTTGGGTTGTTTCTTCATTTGCTTGATAGGAAGATTGGGCTCAGATCAAACTTCTGGAGTATAATCCACAAAAATCAATTGATTTACTGGAATGTAGGTAGATGCTATCCTGAATAAATCTGGCATATATCCTTGGTGGGGTCTATGGCAGCATTAGATTTCTCCTATGTAAATCTTGTGAGATTGATGCACTTAGTTTTCTTGTTCACTCTTGTTATCAAGAATTACATTGATGCATACAATCCTTGATCTTTGGAACTGTAAGGAGATGTTTGTTGGATGAAGTTATATTTAATTCAACCAATTTCACTTACAAAAATCACTATGTGCTAAAATTATTATGTGATAGGTTTTACCATCAGTGGACGTATCATTTAGGATTGGTCCTTGCCCATCAAGATTGCACGACTTCCTTGTCCGCATGGACATTGTCAATAAAACAAGCTCCGAGAGTTTCCAACTTAATCAGTTGTCATCTGTTGGACACCAGTGGGAAATTTCACTACTTCAACCTGTCGAAACCATCTTCCCATCACAATCTTTGATTCCTGGCCAGGCATTGTCATGTTTCTTTATGCTCAAGGTTGGTATAAGAACTTGCACTCCCAAATTAGCATTGCTCAGTCTGTTGGTTGATGCACTACCCTTCCCTACTGTTATAGTTAAAAGTGAAGACCCCATACTGTTTGATGCTTTGACATGTTACATCAATTTTATTTTACTCTGCCATGAATGGCGCTAAAATTCCAATTTCACAATTCCTGCCTCCTAGATGTATTTGTTCTGCTTTTTTGCCACATGTGTCGATGTGCAGAACTTCATGTCATTTGATCATGTAATAAATGGTTTAGAATGCTGGCAGTTTTGTGCAATAATTTGATCTATAACTTCATATTTCGCTTAAATTAAGCTGATAATACCTTGTATTATTCTGGTAGAGTCGACAAAAGTCATTAGCAACTGAAGAAAATCTCTCTTCTGGTTCTGCTCTCCCTGGACATGATGTAAGGCTGGTTTCTGAGAGTAGCAATGCAGTGCTTTTTGATATATCTTGCTCACCTCTGGCTGATTTCCATGCTTGTGAAAGATTGCAGAACGGAATGTCTATTCAGGTCGGTAATGTGATGTGATCACTGTCCTTGTTGGCTTTTGTTATTGCCTTCACACTGTCATTTTGACACCACCAACATCACTGTATTGGTCAATTTCCTGCAAAGTTTAAATCATTGTTAATTGTGAAATCCCAATTTAAAATGTGAATGTGTGCGTCATTTGTTGGGGAATTGATTTATGAAAAGTTGGTGGTTTGTCATTTGTTGTAATTGAATTATACTTTTATGTTTTTGATTTACTTGTATTCTGCTGGTCTGGAGGCAATGTTAGCTTTTAGTTTTTGCGTGTATCAGGATGCTTCAGATAAAGTGGACTTCATTTTGATATCTCGACAGTTGAAAGGTGAAAGTGGGCATGGAATATCAGAACCACCTCAGCTCTTTTCCCATCACGCATGTCACTGCAGGTAAGATTTGTAAAAGCATTGAGCATTGGAGTGCTATTCTGTATTCCATCTTTTTGTTGACCTAAAGCTGTTTGTCTTCAGTACTGCAAGAACAAGCCCGATATCATGGATAATAGATGGTCCTCGTCTCAGACAACATGACTTTTCTTCATCATCCTGCGAAATAAACTTAAGGATGACAATTTACAACTCATCTCATAGCATTGCATCTGTTACCATGAATAGCATTGATTCTGGTACTGAAAATGGTGAATCGAGTGATGCCAGTGCAGTTATTTCTGGAAGCCAAGCTGGGTGGTATGATGTGTCTCCGGTGGATGGCATCAAGGTCACTTCCGATGGTCTTGGACGAACTGGAGACCAAGTCTCACCCGAAAGTGTCTCTCCATTCATTTGGTGTAGCTCAAGCTCTGTAAGGATGCAACTTGAGCCAATGTCATCGACTGAAATTCCTCTTAAGATTTGCGTATTCTCCCCTGGTACATATGATCTATCAAACTATGTTCTGAATTGGAATATTCAGCCAATTAACAGTAATCAAGAAGTTTCGTACAAAAGACATTCTTCCGGGAGGAGCCCAGGATACCCATACTATGTCACTGTCCTCCAATCTGATTGAGATTCTTACTTGTCAGCCTTCCTTCCACACGTCAGATAAGTTTGTCTAGACTGTGGTACATTTTGTAACTTTAGCTTGTAAAGTATTTTTAAATGTATTTTTTATTTTCCTTTAGAAGAATAGGAATGAAGAATAGGCCTTGGTGAAGTAAGAAACAAACTCCATTACTATTTTTGTCCATGGAAGAACAATAGGGAAAAAGAAAAGTAAATTAGATCACTGACCACGTTTTTGTGATGGAAATATTTTAACCATTCTTTGCCAAATTTCAGTTGTTTTGTTCATATGCCTCTTGATTAGTAAACGAACAGCGACAATTGTGTTCAATGTTTCTTAAGTTGATATTTCCTTTAGTTGTATATTATCTGTCCAAATTTTTTTTTTTTTTGTGTTCCTAGATATCAATATATATTCCAAAATTGCCACAATGCGATCTTAAAACCTTGATTATTGAAGTGCCGAGATTTGTTTCTTTGATGAGGCCTCACGTTGGAAGAAAGAAAATCATATACTTTGGTTTTGCCTTGCATTGAAATAGGTCAGAAAGTTATGGATTATCGATTGGGTGATTCCCATGATCAGAAATTTCCTTACAGAATCCACTAACGTGATTAAAAACGTTGCTATTTGAAAAACGTATTATTCTTGATTACTTAAATGGCTTCTGGTATGCGAGTCACCTCATCATCTATTTAACAATCATTCATTAAGATACCAATTTTATTGTTCATACTTGATCAAATTCCGTGAAGAGGGCTTTAAAATCACATTGACCAAGCTTTTTCTATAAATGATTGGTTTAACAGAGAGCTCCTAGTTTATGCCTCTAATGGAATACGCAATTCTACTAACTAGTCAGTTAATTCTTACGCTTTCCTTTTCTTTTCAATTAATGCATGCAATTGGGTTGAGGGCAAGTAAGATTCAATTCACAAGTCAAATTAAATTATATTATATGTAAATTCACCTCGACGTTGGGAATTGGGTGAGAAACATTTTGAGCTGCGCAAGTGAATACAAGTAAAAAAAGAAGATCGAGCCGGAGCACAAGAACATGTATGTGTAGAGAGTTGAAAAGGAAGACTAGGAATACGTTTGTCATTTGTAGTAAGGAGAAATGATAGAATTTACGAGTGGAAGCAGGAGATAAGGCGTTGGCAACGTTTATAATCTTAATCATCTAACATTCGGTTGAATTTCTGCCAAGACGTGGGTCTATAAAGGTTTAATGATATTCAGCCTTACCTTTGTCTAGTAGAGAAGTTGTTTCCAATAAATTCACATGCAATGCGTCATGACAATATTACAAACTTATAAATGGATGTGTGTACATGTACAAAAAAAATAGAATGAGTAAATAATTAAATCAAATAAACATAAAAAAGGTAATAAAAATAATTAAATGCAAAATTGCAAAAATACAAAAATATAAAAAATAATAAAGAGAAACAATTAAAAATATATAGATAAGGCAATACAAAATAACGTATGTACAAAACATCAATGATTAACAATAAATGGTAAGATAAAAATATATACCAGAAAAAATTTGTACAAGAGTAACTATAACCAGGTTTATCACTACATTAATTACGTTAAGCAGGAAACTAACTAAGCTAAACTAACTAGGAAGAAAGTACTACGCAATAAATGCAAAGGATAGAGTTTAATATAACCTACAAGAATGCAAATGTCCTCTTTAAGAGAAAACCCTCTACAACTAATATATAACTTGAAACTCTTCGTCCAACTAAGGAATAAATGTTTTTTATTCCCCACTAGGAAATAATATCATGAAACTTGAAATGTTTAACCCCTACATTAGAACATTAGCTAGTTGGCTCTCTTATGGGATATATGATATGTATACGAGCCCTTCCCTTAATTTCATCGAATCAATCTCAATATGCTTTATCTCATCATGTTAGATAAGCTTATGAGCAATGTTGATGACTGGTTTATTGTCATAGTAGAGTTTCATAAGAAGTTCCCACTTTTAAGTCATCTAAAAATAATTTTCAACCACAACAACTTGCACATGCCGTAAACAAATGCTATAAACTCTGATTCTATTGATGATCTAGCTACAATGTTTTCTTTCTTTCTTCTCCAAGTTACTTGAATTTTCTGTAAGGAAAGTATGGTAACCTATAGTTGATATTCAATCCACTATATATCTAGCACGAATCTGAATCAGTATAAGTTCCTAGGTTGAGATAATCATTCCTCTAAAACAAAATCTTTTGCTTAGATTGCATTTCAAAAGAATTTAAGATTTCAAAGAATTTTTTGGTTGTTGCAATTGCTTGTTTGAAAATGTACAAAAGAGTCCATTATATACATATTACTTTAACAAATGAAAGAAAGACAAAAATAATGAGATCTCATGATCATAGGATATTTTAAGGACAATCACCCATGATTATATGATATCCTAACTAAGTAAGAAATTCTAAAAAGATATAAAATCCTAAATTAATCATGTTGCTCCACACTTCCCCTCATCTAGTGAATATGCATTCTCTACTCTTAACTTAGATAAGGTATTATCAAAACTTGAACTACTTAACCCCTTAGTAAGTATATTAATAGACTGACTCTTTATAGCCGAACAAGGTGTGCAAATCAAACCACTCTCTAATTTTTCTTTTATGCAATTTTTGTAAACTTCAATGTGCTTCATTAAATCAATATTGTACTAGGCTATCAACTATAATGATCATAAATTTATTATCACAATAGAGTTTCATTGGGGCAGCCTACTTAATCTTCAAGTCTTTTAATATCATTTTTAACCAAAGTAGTTCATACATACCTTGATCTATTGCTCAAAATTTTGCTTTTGCATTAAATTTATGCTACCCCATTCTATTTCTTACTTCTCCATATTACAAGGTTCTCAAGAAAAAAGGCGCAAAATTCCAAAGTTGATCTCATTCCAACAATCGATCATGTATAATTAGCATCAGTTTATGCCTTAAATACTAGACGTCCATTTCTCTTAAACAAAATATCTTTTCCTAGTGTCCATTTGAGATATTGTAATACCCAGTGAGTTGCCTATAAATGAACTTGTTTTGGACTATGTATGAATTAACTTATCAGACTCACTACATATGCTATATTTGACAATATGTCAGACATATAAATAAGCCTCCCTATAAGGTGTTGAAACATTTCCTTGTCTACTGCATCATCCTCGTACTTTTCCAAGTTTAATGTTCAAGTCTATCGGAGTAGTTGATCATTTGCGAGCTATCTTTCTTGTTTCTCTTAGGAAATCAATAACGTACTTTTGTTGAGCGATAATAATACTTTGTCTAGAGTAAGCTACTCCAATTTTGAAGAAATATCTTTGCCTTGCTAAATCCTTAATCTTAAACTCCTAAGCCAAACATTGACTTAGAGACTGTTTTCCTTATCTTATGTCATCATATATGATACAATAAAAGTGCTATGACTCTCCTTGAAGGTGAATGTTTAATAAATAATGTATGATCCCTTGACTTTGTTTATATCACATAGCTATCATTACTCTTGCAAATCTTACAAACCATGCTAGTGACACTATTTCAATCCATATAAGGCATTCTTCAAATTACATATAGTTTAAGTAGCCAAATTATTCCTATAATCTGGTAGCACCTTTATGTAGATTTCTTCCTCGAGTTCTCCATGTAAAAATGCATGCTTGACGTCAAATTATTGCAGTTCTCAACCATAGTTAGCTAATAAAGATAAGAGAGTTCTAACAATATTCATCTTAATAATTAGAACAAAAGTCTCTAGGTAGTTAATTCCATAAGTTTGGATATAGTGCTTCGCCACCAATCTTGCCTTATACCTTTTAATTGATCCATTTGGTTATATTTTATTGTGCAAAAGAGTGATTGACTCACCATCAATGACTAAAATAGTTGTAGATAAAAACATTATAGAAGTTAAGAAATTTAACAAATAAAACTACTTTCCGTCTTTATCTTTGTCATTTTCATCTCTTCTCTCTTTTTATTTGGATTTTAACTAGATTGTGAGAATTAGGATCCCAAATTCCTAATTCATCAATCATTAAAATTAGCCCTATCAAATTAGTATTAAAGCCAATTCAATTCAAGAGGACGTGAAAGCATGGTCGAAGGAACTAGAGTTCAAGAATGGAGGATTAAAGAAGGCATACATAATCAAATGCAGCTTCATCAAGAAAGAAATATCCAGAAATTGAAGGAATGTATTATGCAACTATATTATAAGGATAATATAGAATCATTGAGACAAGAAAATGGAGACCATCGTGTACCATATGCAGGACTGGTAGATGGATCATTTCAGGGGCACTATTCAATGTCTACGTGATTTAACAAAATTGAACTTTTAGTGTTCAAAAGAGAAGGATTAAAAGCTTAGTTCTTTAAGTATGAGGATTTTTCATATTTGATAGAACTCCGGTTGAGGTTAAAGTGGGATTAGTGGCAATACATTTGGAAGGAGAAGCTCTAACGATGCATGAATTGTATCTTAGCAACAAATTGACAAGAAAACAACCTCGCTGGAGAAAATACCTTTTAGCGTTGGACCAAAGATTTAGTGACATTGTTTTTAAAGATCCTGTGGCAAAGTTGGAGGAGTTGAGGCAAAAAGGATCTATCAAGGATTATCTTGTTGAGTTTGATCTTTTGTCTCATAGATTGTTAACACCTGAATCATACCTAGTTAGTTTGTTCTTGAAAGGGTTAAAACTTGAAATAGAGTATCTAGTTAATATTTAACATTGATGGGAAAGATATAACCAAAAGGTTGGTTATTTAGTGAGGCATCTATCTAGTTCTATGAAAACATTCCAAGGGATTCTACCTAAACTAGTGGCAGAAGGGAATTAGAAACTTAGGAAAGAAGCTAAATGGGAAAAAATACTACAAACAAAGAATTAAGTGAAAAGAGGGTGAAAGGGTTATATTTTTTTCTGTGAGGAAAGGTTTGCGCCTAGTTAAATGTAAGAAGAAGACGCTACATATGTATATGGTTAAGTAAAGAGTAGGAAATTGAGGAGTTAATAAAAAATGAAGAAGATAGTATGCATCCTAGTATAACTTTACAAGCTATGGCAAGATTATAAGGCCAAATACGAACAAGCAAAAGTTAAACACACGTTAAAAGGGATAACCATTCATGTATTAACTGATGGAAGAAGCACTCACAATTTTGTGGATAAAGAGTTGTTAAGGAGGATATGGAAGGATTAGAAAAATAAAGGATGTTGCAATAAAAGTGGGAGGTAGAGTGCATCTTGCCTATAACTATATTTGCTGCAACTGAAAGGAAACAAAGAAAGCCATAACAACAAAAAATGTGGTGTGTTATTTTCTAATAATAGTAGAAGATAAGAGTGGAGAGAAATTAAACCAATTCCATAAAGAATGTTAGTCTTTTACTTTGGACTTAGAAGATAATTCACTATTTGCATAATGTAAGGAACAACTACAAAAATTGTTACAAAGCTATGGAGATGCATTTGACCAACCCAAAATACCATTAGTAAAGGAGTTGTTTGATGAATTGAATAGTGCAAGTAGGGATGTCAACAAGGCCCCGCTCGACTTTGGCTTGAGTTGATTGGGCCACAAGTTAACCATGGTCGGCACGACTGGGCCACTGGTCAAGGTCGAGCAGGCCAGGCCATACTTCAAAAATAACATTGTTTTGAAGTTTTTCTAAAAAATATGTAGCGGGCCTGACACAATCTATTGACATCTTTAAGTGCAAGATACTTTTTTAAGCCGAAAAAAATACGGTTGAATAAAGATAATTCCTTTTCAAGTTTTCTTTCTTTTAGATGACAATATGAATATTCTATTATGTTCCATTAATACACTAAATGAGTTATATGATATATTAGATGTGGAAGTAGGCTAGCATTTCTATTAGAAAATAGGAGGTTTCCAAATCCATGCCCAAGTACTTATCACTTCTTGAGTTGTAATTGTTATCTTATTAGGTTCAGCTATTCAAGCCTTACTTAAGAAAATTTGTGTTGGTGTTCTTTGATGACATACTAGTTTATAATAAGTCATTTCACCAGTATTTTGAACATTTACAGGTAGTTCAGGAGACATTAAGGATCCAACAATTGTATTTGAAGTTGAATAAATGCTCTTTTGGTGCAACGAAAGTGAAATATATGAGGCATGTCATTAGTTGGGAAGGTGTAACAGCTAATCCTTACAAAGTGCAAGTTGTTTAGTAGTGGCTTGAACCAAGAACGCTCAAACAATTGAGGGGTCTCTTAGGAATATATGGATACTAGAAATGATTTATGGTGGTATGGATTGTTGTTTTATGTCCTACAGTCAATCACATTGGTATTAGTTTAGTGACAAAATTATTTAAAGAAGTTTGTTGTCTTAATATGTTTAGATGTATATGATAAAGTCTATAGGATAGTTATACATTGCAAATGAAATTATAATAAGATTATAATTATGAGATCATATTGCATTTATGTATTATCCATAAATTGTTCTTAGTCATTGTTCTATTAAGACTAAACATTAATACAACGTAAAAAGATCATCACACGTTATGTTTTTCCTTACAAAAGAAATAGGTGATTTCATAGACTAAAGTATGGAGATGTTTCAACAAACGTGTGGGTGTTTCTTAGAAAACTGACCTGATATGAAATTTTCATTTAAAACATTACTTGCATGTCTATGAAATTTTCATTGTGAATATTGTATAAGTGATCATTTAACTTGAGGTCTTTAAAGATATCTTGTATAGGAATTGTTATGTTTGGATACTACTTATGACTTATTTAATCATGAGTCGTTCAATTAGTAGTAATTGGATGTAGCATAAACTATATAAAGATAGTTGTGTGATCAAAATATGATTTATCACTCTAAAGTAATTAAGGATAATGTTCCATGTTCTCGATTAATATTGGTTCATGAAATTCTTGGCCAAGATAGAATAACATTTTGTAAATAATTGACAAATATCATTAATTAAATTGATAGCTAATGACAGAGAACTAATATGATTGGATTCAAAATAAAATAGACATTAATTTCATGCTCTATGTCTAATTGGAACATTGTATGATGAAAAGATTGAATTATACAAAAAAAAATCATGGACGGAAATATTAGTCAAAACTACTTTGATATTCTCAAATATTTGGGTGGTCATGATAGATTATTATATGCCAATCTTGATATATGATTATAGATTGTTTAATTGGAGAATTAAAGATAAACTAAAAGGAGTTTTAATTTATCTAATTCTAATTATGAATTATAATTATAATTTATATTCATTGTTAACATATTTGGGAACTTAATAGGTTTCATATAAAGAATGAGTTAAAGAAAGCAAAGATATTTTACGAAGTTGGACTTGATTGTAAAGTTTAAGAAACTTTATGATTAAATATGAGATATTGGATTTTATTTGGGTATAATTAGTATTTAATTATAATTATTTGTAACTTTAACTAAAGTTTAATTGAAATTAGAATTTAGTTTCAATGAAATTATTAAAATATCCAAAACTTATTATAAATAAACTTAAATTTTGTGATGCTAAGACTTCTTACTTAACTCTCTTTGTAAGTGTTACAGAATCCTCTTAACCTATTATGTGGATACTATTAGGGGTCGGACACTTTTGAGGTTATGGTGGTTGAGATGATAGAAAATGACAAGAAAATGATCAAGCTTCAAAATGAGTTAAGAGTTAAAATTTATGTGTTAATCATTTTACAAAATTAAAGTGATCTTGATTTTCGGAAAATCAAAATATGAAAAAGTTTTGTGATTATTCCGCTGTAGTC
>JAOSBN010000005.1:39869143-39890233 GCA_027563595.1 Erythroxylum suave | reverse complement strand
ATTTTACAAAATTAAAGTGATCTTGATTTTCGGAAAATCAAAATATGAAAAAGTTTTGTGATTATTCCGCTGTAGTCGGGATTGGATTCTGTCTCAATTTCCCATCATTGACAATTAGGTAACCCTTGACAAATTTATTGGAAAAATGCTTTTGTGTGAAATGAGCATGCCAACAAAGCATTCTTAGCATCATAAGAAGCTTCGACAACAACTCATAATAGCATGCCACTTCAACAAATTTTTCGTTCGAGGTGCTTGCGGAGAAATGCATTCGAGTTGTTCATGTACAAAACTCACACCCAGTGGCTTTTGTTAGTAAGAAACTTTCAAAGCGTTACAAACATCTATCAGTTTACGAGAGAGAATTCCTAGCACTAGTTATGGCCATTAAACACTGGTTATATTGTTTGACATAAGACAAATCATATTACAGCCTGAAATATCTTATGGATCAAAAGATAACCACACCATTCCAACGGACTTGGCTTCCGAATCTCATTGGATTTGATTTCTCAATCCGTTAAAAGGAGGGCAGTGACAACTCAGCTGCTGATGCATTATCTCGTGTCAATAGCTCTGAATTATTCACTCGTTCACTTTCACAAATACAAACGAATCTGTTTCACTTTCAAGAAATTCAGCAGACTTGGAAGGAGGATGACTAGATGAGATTTAGTATTTACTACTGACATGATTTATTAATAATCATGGGATTATGAATAACTATACTTTATATCGTATAAACCCATCCAATTGGAATTGGAACCTTTTACAGATAAGGGTTTGATTAGTAATTCCAAATCATTACGACCAAGTCTAACTTTTTGCACTTAACTTTGCTTAAAAGGTAGGTGTTTTGAAATAGACATGGCAGTAAAGCTTAACGCGTTTAAGATATATATCCATTTCAGCTGACCCCTTCCTTCTCTTCTAGCTCTCTAGGATGTTTCCATGCACCACGATCCCTTTAAAACATAAATGAAAAGTCAATATCAACTGCTTGTTTCGTTTCCTTCCCTCCCCATCCTCTTTATAACGCAAACAATAGAAGAGTTAGTTGAACCAAAGTCACCTCCGTCTAACCTATTTCACCATTCCTATCTTCATATCTTCTGAACCCTCTTTGTGTATCAAAATCTCATCTTTCCCCTTGTTAGAACATGAATGATCTATTCTCAGGTTCTTTCTCTCGCTTCCGCAGCGAGGAAGCCTCCCCGGACCGCCACCATCATGTGATCCAGATGTCAGAGACCGCTCCGTCCACCGGCGGAGTCAACTTAGACAAGTTCTTCGAGGACGTGGAAACGGTCAAAGACGAGCTCCGAGAGCTTGAGAGGATTAACCAAAACCTTCGGTCGTCTCACGAGCAAAGCAAAACACTCCACCATGCCAAAGCTGTCAAGGAATTACGTTCTCGTATGGACGCTGATGTGGCCTTGGCGTTGAAGAAAGCTAAGCTAATCAAGGTCCGCCTGGAGGCTCTGGACCGTTCTAATGCTGCCAACCGGAACGTGCCAGGTTGTGGACCTGGGTCGTCGTCGGATCGAACCAGGACTTCTGTGGTCAATGGGTTGAGGAAGAAGTTGAAGGATTCTATGGAGAGTTTTAACTCCTTGAGAGAGACAATATCTGGAGAGTATAGGGAGACAGTTCAGAGGAGATATTTCACCGTCACCGGAGAGAATCCTGATGAGAAGACTCTCGATCGCTTGATCTCTACAGGTTCGTTGATTAATTCTCACGGGTCATGAAGTTGGCTTTGCTTTTGGGGTTTAATTTGATTATTTAGATAGTTTAATTAGAAAATTTGAACGGAAACTGAATCGGGGTCAACGTTAGATCGCAAAGAATTTTTTGTTATTTTGAGGGGAAAAATAAAAGTGAAGAACTGCAAATGGGGATTCCGATTTCAATGCGGGAATTCTTGGAATTTGGAGTTCAAAAGCCTGCAACTTTTGAAAATTTTGGGATTTGTTTGATAAGTTATTGAGAGTGGTTATTAATATATGCAGGTGAAAGTGAGACTTTTCTGCAGAAAGCAATCCAAGAGCAGGGCAGGGGCAGGATTTTGGATACAATTAATGAGATTCAAGAAAGACATGATGCTGTGAAAGAGATGGAGAAGAATCTAAAGGAGCTGCATCAAGTGTTTTTGGACATGGCTGTGTTGGTGCAAGCTCAAGGTGAACAACTGGATGACATTGAAAGCAACATGCAGCGAGCTAGTTCATTTGTCAGAGGCGGGACTGAGCGTTTGCAGACTGCTAGAAAGTATCAGAAAAATACCCGGAAGTGGACTTGCTATGCAATTATCATTTTGCTGGTGATCATCTTATTTGTTGTGCTATTTACTGTTAAGCCATGGCAAAACAATGATGGCGGTGGTGGTGGCGGTCAGCCGGCTGTCTCTCAACCCCCTCCACCACCTGCCCAACCTTCCCCACCAGCGTAGAATTGATGGGTTTTGTGGCCTTATATATTTACTTTACAAGAATGCAAATCAGTTTTGCTTATAGTGAGTTTGATGGCTGAGCATTTGCTTTTCTTGACTGATTCTTTGTTATTAAGAGCTGAGTTTTAAGGCATGTAAGAGTTGGATAATTGTTTTAGAGCAATTCATGGAGATGAGAGCTTTCCATGTTTATGTATGTTATATACCTCCATAGGAAAGCAGGTAAAATGACATTTGGTGTGATCCCCCTCCAATGTAAGCACAATCATGCAAGTAATGCTCTTAATTCTTTTATTTAATTCCGTCCCAGCGAAATGCTTGTACGCACATTGTTTCTGCAAATCATGTCCCTACATGCACACTAATAAGTTTCAGAAGGAGACATGGTTGACGTCCAAGTTGCAGATGTTATTTTTGCCTCGTCAGCCCTGTCCCTACTGATGCATGTTTGGATGTGTTTGGCTTCAAGTTTCCTTCAACAAAGGTGGCTTCCAACGGCTACACTTGGCAATTTGGAGCATAAAGAAAACAAATGAAGGATAAATTATTGGAGTCTCCTTCAGGGAGCCAAATGACCAATTTGGAGTTCCATAACCAGGAAAACTGTAAACAATACATACAAGTTTTGCAGGTTAAGTCTTGTTTTAGCATTTAACTCCACTGAAAACACAGAAAAGGAGCTGAATCATGGAGCAGCCTTTCATTGAAGCAGTCAAACCATCATTGTTGAAGATAGACAAATTGCAACAGCTCCTTTGCTCTTCTTAACTAGTTCTATTTCACTTATTTGCGTACGAGATTCACATAAATGTGTGGATAAAAATAATTGGCACAAAATCGGAATGTAAAATATAAAAATTAATAAAATGTAAAACGTGTTCATAGTGTTAAAATAATTACTCAAATTTATAAATTATAAATCATCAATTCATCTGATTTTTATCATAAGATAGAGGCTGAGTCTGTTCTGAGTTCGACCGATTCTGAATCATTTTCATTTCTCTGTAATTTAACTTACAAGAGAGAAAAATCAGTATAGTTTTGCACACCTGTTATTACCCATCAGCAGCATCCAAGTTCGGTACGGTACCCAATCAGTAACAAAAGCCCATCTGAGCTGAGCTGGATCAGACAGACAGCAAGGGACTCAACCCAATCGATTGCTGTTCTTAGGGTCTAAAGCATTTGGATTCAATCCTCCGTTCTCTTCTTCCGCTCCCTGCGCTATGGGGACTCTGAGAATGATAGGCAAGTGTATCACTTGAAACTCAACAATTACCTATTTTAAGATTCTTTTGCTGACAATATCACATCAACGTACCTGTCTCTCTAACATTTCATTTCCATGTTTGGTCTCTCAAAGCAGATGTAGCTGTAAACTTCACAGGTCAGTCGGGCATTTCATCGAACAATTTTGTTCATAACCTTTACTCTTATAGCTCATTTCTCTTTTATTTTCTTCTCATCCAACTGAGAAATAGGTTTTCAAATTTATGCAGATGGTATGTTCAAAGGAATTTACAACGGCAAGCAACACCATGTAGCTGATATAGCTACTGTGCTAAGACGAGCTTGGAGTGCTGGTGTAGATCGAATCATCGTACGTATTACACATTGATACCCTTTTAGCAGTTGTTCATTGTTGGCTTATGAAGAGACACTGATGGGGTCGGTGAAGTTTAAGTGTTGAATGTTATGAGACAATTGTCAGATTGCTTGATGAAAATGTAAAAGGATTTGCTTTGTGAACTTGTGTCAATCTTTTCCTGGTTTTATATGTAATTTCTATTGGTCTATGGATGCAGGTGACTGGTGGATCCCTTGAGGAGTCAAAGGAAGCGCTGGCCATAGCTGAGACAGATGGTTTGTCCATAGTTATTTTTCGTTAGAGCACGGTTCATTCTCTTCTCTGTTTTCATTAGTGTTGAGTAAGGGGTATTGTTTTTCAAAGTGAGTTCTTTGGTGCAGGAAGACTTTTCTGTACAGTTGGTGTACACCCTACAAGATGCAAGGTCTGGCGGTTTCTTTCCTAAAGTTTCTACTTTTGGAAATTTTAATGTGTTGTGTTCCAATTATGGATAATGGTGATTTTCTAGGAGATTGCCATCTCAGTTGTACTTATTCATTTATCACGTAGGAATTTGAGGAGAGCGGTGATCCAGAAAAATATTTCCAGGCTCTCTTATCATTAGCCAAGGAAGGAATTCAGAAGGGAAAGGTACTTACTAATCTTTCTTCTTCATAAACATGACACTTCACAACCATGATTTTGTCCAAAAAGGTATATTTTAAAGTGTAGAATACCGTCAGTGTAACTAAATGACTCGAGGATTATGATCTTATCTAGTTTGATTTTTCTTCAATTCAATTCTACAAATTCTGTGATCTGTGCTACTGTAAATTGCTGAATGCTTGTCTATGGCACTTGCCAATTAACATCTTTCTCATGACACAGTTAATGGTTGACAAATAATTCTTTTGCTCTCTAAATTCTAATTGTTCTTGGAACAGTTTAATGAAAATCACTATTGTAGTTGTATCATTCTTTTAACTGCTTTACATGAAAAGGTTGTAGCAATTGGTGAGTGTGGACTGGATTATGATAGACTTCACTTTTGCCCATCAGAGATTCAAAAGAAGTAAGCTTTTTTGCAACTGCAATATTTTCTTGAAGCCCATATACATGCACAGCTTGTTCCTCATATAGTCATGTAATGACATTATGCCACTATTACTCGTATTAAAAATGCAGGTATTTTGAGAAGCAGTTTGAATTAGCATCCGAGACAAAACTGCCTATGTTTTTACATATGCGAGCAGCTGCTGAAGATTTCTGTGAAATTGTAGAGCGTAATAAAGATAGGTAACTTTTGTCTAAATCATAGACAAGGGACCTAATTATGCCTGTTAAAATGTTGCTTTATACCAAATGTGCCCCATGACTGTTTTGGGTTCACCTGCAATCTTATGCATAACTGGTTAGTTGATAACCAACTACCTATGCCTTAAAATACACAAAGTTTTCACTTCAACGCTTTATTTGAAACATTCTTTATGAGTGTTTGTGCGGGCTGTGCGTGATGACATGATTTCTCTTCCAATTTCACAGGTTCATGGCTGGTGTGACACATTCATTTACTGATAGTGCAGAAGATCGTGATAAACTTCTTTCATTTAATAATTTGTATATAGGTAAAGAGTTACTGCTTGTTGTGATAGGATTAGTCACTTGTATCTTATTGCATTTTCATCTCGAATTAGTATAGGGACAAATTACATGCTAGAGGCATTACCTGTCCCTGAATACTGGCAGTGTTAGGAATTACAAAATCAGAATAAATGTTGCTCACTAAAAATATGGGGAAAGAGGAGAGTTCTAGTGAATCTTGTGTTTCCTCAATATTTCTTCATTTTATGAGTTTGAAATTGTTATATTTATGAGTGGGATTACTGCAATGTGAGATTTAAACTATAGTGCCTATGGATGATTCGAAGGCTTATTGGTTCTCACTTCAGAGGGAAATTTCTATAAACCTTAAGATTCAAAATCATTATCTATACTAAATAGCTGAAGTTTTGGGGAGTCACTTAGATGAAGATAATGCTTACTTGGAGAACTAAATTTGGTTTGTTACTCTCTCACTCTCTCTTCAAAACTGCTACGTTTTTAGTTCTTTACTAAAATTTCCTTAGCAGGTGTCAACGGTTGTTCTTTGAAGACAACTGAGAATCTTGACGTTGTGAGGGGTATTCCCATCGAAAGAATGATGATCGAGACAGACTCTCCTTATTGTGAAATTAAGAGCACTCATGCTGGGATTAATTTTGTAAAATCTTCGTGGCCTTCAAAGAAGAAAGAAAAATATGATCATGAGTGCATTGTCAAAGGCCGCAATGAACCTTGTTTAGTTCGGTAAGTGAATATCTCCTACATGGATTCTCTAAATTGAGGATCGTATGACTATACGATTTAACTGGGCAGAGTTCTACAGATTTGATGTCAAGATTGAAGTTTCTATTCGTTTGGCATTGTTTGCAGGCAAGTGCTTGAGGTTGTGGCTGGTTGTAAAGGTGTCAGTGACATAGATCAAATGAGCAGAACCATTTACCATAATACTTGCAAGTAAGCACCTTTCAGAGCTGGCTGATTTCAACCGTATCTTAAATGAAAAGCTTTTTTCAATTATTCATCTGTAAACGTCTTGAAGTAAATATTTTACTAATGTCTACTATATGAATAATTCTTTCCCTGAATATTGAATTATAACCTATCAAAGAGCCAGGCTTATATTTACATAACTGGATTTCGGCTCATTATAAAAAAGTAGTTTTAACACACAACTTGTTTCCGACAGGGTTTTCTTTCCCCACGACTTGGATTCTGCTGCGGATGCTCTTCTTGCTGGTCATCATGAATCTCGGTGAACTTAGAAGGTAGTTATCAGGGCGTTTTATGGAAATGGCACTGTTCTACTTTTGAAGCGTTAGTTTGACGGGCCTCTCTGAAAAGTAAAATATATTAACTTTATTATTGTCTTGATTTAATTATGTAACTCAAAACTGGAAACGTGCTCATTAGCATCCCTTCCCAGAGTTAGGCGTCTACTGGGATTCATGTTCATCACTATGGATAATGTAGAGGAAGTACTTGTTTCCTGTCAATGAAACACTTGAAGTTTGTCATGTGGTGGTTTTAAATAACAAATCTCTCATATATCTCAATGGTTTAACATGTATTGCCTTGCTGCAATTGAAGTTACAGCCATAACCTTTGCCCTATAGTCGATTTTTGCTCCTTTTGAAATTACACAAATCATTCAGTATGAAGCATTTGGAGCACCGGGAGAAAAAGAACGATCACATGAAGCAAAATCGGGCGGTACATCAGATCTTAAGATATATATACTGAGTGTACCTCCATATTTGATTTAGTCTCCCATCACAGCAACAGGACTAAATCAAGAGCCAATGCCAGAGAGCAATTCACGGCTCTCAAGGTCATTCTCTGAAGTGGCTTCTGTAGTTGGCGGACGAGCTCTTTCTGCTGCCAAATTCAATCGCAATGGGCGCCCTTCCACCTCCTACTAGTCCAGTAACATACAAAAAGAAAAAGAAAAAGAAAAAACTGATAAGAAAAGCTTGAATCAAGAAAGGTTCAATCAATGGTCAAATAAAAACTTTACCACTCCATTCATAGCATTGATAGCTGCTTCTGCAGCTTCAGCAGTTTGAAAAGAAAGGAAGCCAAAACCTCTGGATCTTCCAGTATCTTTCTCGTAGATGACTTTGGCACTTAAAAGTCCTGATTGGTCCGCAAAAGCATCTCTAAGGCTTTGAGAAGTGACGGCCCATCCAAGGTTTCCTGCGTATATCTTATGCGGAGTGTCGGTGAAACCCTGGTAGCTGCTCCTTATTCTTGGCCTCATCACTTCTCTTTCCCCTCCCTTCGGCACTTCTGGGAAGTTCACTCTCACAGTTCGCCCTCCAACTTGCTGTCCACCATTATTACATTACTCGCAATTAAAATTTGACATGTTTGTTCATTTTCTATTGAAAAGCACAGACATCTATGACTGATTCAGACATGAACAAATACATTGATGAATGGTAGCTAAGAACTGTTTCAAAATGCTCTCAAAAGATAGAAATATTAAACTTCTTCTTATAACAATGCACTTCTCTTTATGTAACAATTGAAGACAAGAACGAAAAGCTACTACTCACCGATCCATTGAACATCTTGATTGCTTCTTTAGCTTCCTCAACACTCGCCATCGTAACAAAACCGAATCCCCTGCTCCTATCCGTAACACGATCATATATAACCTGAACCCATCTTCACCCACTTAAGAGGCCCGTAAAACAAACATAACTAAACATATCATCAAAATTAAGGAAGAACAAAACCTCGACATTTATGACACGACCCGCCTCCTGAAAAACCTCTACAAGTTGATCAGAGTTCATAGAATACGGCAAGTTTCCCACATACAACTTCCCATCTTCATCTGACACTGTCGGTTTCAGCTCTTCCTCTTCATTCACTCCCTCTTGCTCGTACACTCCAGTTTCGACTTCTGGTTCGTCCGGAAATGAGAAGTTTTCGTCTTGCGCAGCTTCGGAGTTGTCAAAGGTAGAGAGAGTGCAGCGAAAATTTGGGAGAGAGGGAAGAGAAAGGACGTTGGACTTTTGGTTGTGGAATTTGAGGGGTTTTACGGGTTTACAAAAGGGTTTTGACAAGAATTTGGTGGAGACAGAGAGTGGTGAGCGAGTGAAGGAAGCGTTAGATAGTTTAGTGTGCAGCGGAGTGGAAGCGATTGTGGAGGCTGCCATGAGAAGAAGTGGAAGCAACTAATGTAAGCAAGCAATGGTTTGGGGAAGACGGAAATGAAGATAATGTGGTGCGTTTAATCATTTTGGCTAAGTGGATAAGGCTTTACTTTGTTGTTTTTTGATTGGGCTGACTCAATAATTCAACTAAGCCCATCCCAGTTTCATATCTTATTAGGCCCTGCTTCTGCAGACTGTAGCAGCAGTTCCAAACAAACAAACAAAGCCGTATGTATGATTTTTGCGTTAATTCACAAGTTAAGAAGCGTTACTTTCTCCTTTCCTTTTAATTCTGTAAACTTTTCAGTTCTCGGCAAATTATGGAAACAGGAATGGGGTTCTCTTTGGTTTTGTTATTTGATCAGTGTCCTATTGATAGTTTCAAGAGTCTTCCATATGACTCTACAGGACGATCCCAAAGGAAAGCAATGACAATACACAGGATAAGCAACTTTAGCTGATAAAAGTTAATGATGTCGCTTACTTTTGACCTCAACTGTTCATCTAATTTTAATCTCAAGTGGGATAATATATACTGCTCCATAGAAATCCAAGCCACTGAAATCCTACAGAAACATAACCAAATTTCAACATGGTTTAGGATAACAAAGCATGAAGTTCATACCCTCCCTGCGATAATGGGATCACACCCACTTATTTCGTCTAGCTTCACTTTTTACAGTAGTCCATAAGATCTTAACCACTCCATTACAGCAGAACGGTTGCATGGAATGGCAATGTATGAGCCAAGAATGACTTGCCCAACAACCAAACGGTGAAGTCAACCTTCAAGCCAAAACCCTGTCAGCAAAGAAGCTGCAACAAGAGTTTCTTTATTTGGTTGCAGCAAGGATGAATGGGGTTTTAAGTGCAAAGAAGTGCACCAACCCCATTTAGTTCCTTGCTAAACTTTGAGATTGCAGCAATTATCGGCTGCTGCAACCCATTTATTGGACATAACAGTGTCATGTCCAACGTCCATCATGCCAGAGAATAATCGAGCCGACGGTGCAAGATAGTTGATTGGAAAGCGGTCAAGCTCGCCTCGAGAGTACAAAGTACTAGTCACTTCAAAGCCTGAATGGTTAGACCCACTACTATGAGTTTCCTTAGATAGGTTGAAAGCTCTAATATCTGATTCAAGCACTTCAGAGCTCTGAGAACCAGTTGGCTGAGGAACATGTGTATCACTTTCCTTTTTCTCTGTTCCACCTCTGGCATCATTCGGATTCTTTGTGTTCAGGAAACGACCCCCACATCCTCTTGGTCGGCGCATTGCATGAAGATGGCGTGAATAGTGCATATATGGCTGTTGGACAGGGAAAAACCCACAATCATCAGCCATATAATGTCAAGAAGATGCATTGCATTTTCGCGAAGAGAAGATAAACTCTTCATATTTTATGCTATGGAAGTGTGTGAGACATCCATCTTGACAAGTTGAAGCGAACTGGGGAACTCTTTGTATGCATTTTTTGGTGTAAAACAAGCCAAGATTTGCATATGAATCAGAGTTGTAAAATATACGACAAAGAAAGTTTTCGTTAAAGGGAAAGCACACTAGTAAATCATTGCAATGGTGCAGATACAAAACCTGGGATATCATTTCCACAAACTTATTGAATTAATAATTTTGAACACAAGACAATTCATATGGAAGATCATCTTAAGTCTGGTGGTGAAGTCACAGGGAAGATTACATGTTGAAAGAAAATTTCACTTTCCATGTAAGGCAAAAGGAAAGTTTGCCACAGAAAATATGTGAAGGTAAACATTTATTGACATGAATGTTCTGTGGGACAAGACCTGAGGAAAAGTTGAACATGGAATTCCAAATAGTTCGATCTTTATAAGATTCGAGACAATGCGTAATGCAGACAGTACTGGATAAAATGCCAAATCAAAGAGATAAATACCTTGCGCGTTTTTGTTGCTTTGTTCTCCATTACAGCTTTTGCACGGGACTTGCGACGCCTCATGATTCCATGATACTGTTTGGCATTCACAAATATTGGCTCATCATTTGTTGCCATGTTCATTGGCAACATAATGCGCCCCTGTATTCATCACAACTAATTAACTCAGTAAATCACTCCAAAAAGGATTTGTAATTGTTCAATTTTCCTACTGCGTAGGCAAAGAGTTGATGACGTTACAAGGCAAATGACTCTCTTAAAGAAGGGCTAGAGGCTTGAGCTCAACAATGTCATTAGTATGGAGTTAAATAATGTTGCTTCAAATGGACGACACAATAGCAACAAGTGTACCATCACTAAGTTGCTGTATAGGACAAAACGAGCAGGATACTGACCAAACCCTGAGATCCATAAGTTGGCAGCACCCCATAGTACTGATCCAGATGTGGATACTTTGCACATATCTGCAATAATATTTCACAACAGAAGGCAATTGACAGTCATCAATCCAAATGTAAACCAATACAAATTGATAGATTGCCGAAAAACTTACCACAGGATGACCAAACCCCAGCTCAAAATGAGTAATACATTCTGGAACGGCTGGTTGAACAAAGATGGATGCCTGAGGAGGTTTTTTTCCGGGGCATGAAGTTTTGCAGTCACCTGAAAGCAAAATAACCTGTTCAATTAACCAAAACTCATACTGAAAGTGATTTAAAACATCTTGAGGAAGGAAATACTGGAATAGCAGTTTCAATCGTCACGCAGAAATTCATCTACTTATTTTTACAAAGGAGTATAGTGGTGAAAGAATTAAACTGACACGTGTATGCTGTTAAAACTCGTATCAAAATTTATACTGTCAATCCTACGAAGGAAGGCGCAGAAGAAGATGAAAAACTTCCACGCTCTTCATAACATAAGCTCCAAAACAATTCAAAGGCTAAAACCCTTAGAATAAGGGTACACAGAAACAGCACGATTTCAACTTTGGGAATGACGTCTCAAGAAAGAACCAAGAGGTTTCAATTATGTAGACATGTATGGGCTTTTAGGTGAAGAGTTTCAAGAAGAGCTTAGTTTCAGCTTCGTGGTTGGTAAAATGCATGAAACTTGTACTGAAATCACTCTGTCTAACGAAAGGGTTGACTTTCAATCTCTAATGTTTCAGTTTGGACTGGTGACTAACATTCAGTTTTTCTACTCCTGATATCACAACTATTACTTAACATAGTCTACGTCGATCAATATTCTTTGATAGGTTGTACGAACATAATTTGCAGTTGGACCTTTTTATCAATTATACAGCCCTGACTAGAAGAAAAAGTAGGTCTACTAGGATGTTTACTACTGAAATCAGTTAAGGACTATCACTGCTTTGCCTCCTGTTCTTTATTCAATAATCCATATCAATCTCTTACCATGTATTAACACAATAAACATAATTTGATTCAAAGATAATTACAACTACAAAGTATAATTCAAGATCAGAGGACGGTAAATGGGAATGAGAAGTGAAAGGAGAAGCACGAGTGGCCCTTATTGTAAGCACTTGTTGTTAAGCTCCTTGGTACATGTATTGTGATGGATGGAAAACTTAGCTTTACCACCTACCATTTGACCATAAAATAACCCTTGGTGAAAAGCCTGACTCCAATATCCTGTTGGTGGTGAAACAGGAAATGATACCAAAAAACCAAGCTTTTTTTAACACAAGGGGGAAGTGTTAACTCTTAAACATACACCCATATCACAGTACTTTGGAGTCGTAAAAAAAAGACAGCAAATTGCCATTGAAGATCTATATTACAGAGATCAACTGCTAGATTTGTTATAAATCCACTTGGAAGAAATATGCATGGGTTTATGATATGCACATGTATGTGTGTGTGTGTGTCTATTTACAAATATATTATAGTTAGCAGAGAAGAGATTACTAACCAGGAAAGATAGTGAAGGGTGTAGTGGAATCCTTTTCCAGCTCAAGCTCTCTGCTTCGCGCATCCAACTTGGAGGGAACCGTGACGTCTTCTCCAACGGTTGGTTTGCCCATTGATGTGGTTTTCGACTGTCGACACGTTTCTCCATGAACAGATTGAGATCCAACTACAGTACTCCACCAAGGTACTGAAGAGGACATCTGAGCAATTGGGCTGTGGACAATCCCTTCATGTTCTTTGAAGAACAAAGTTTTCATAGCCATTGGATCAAACCCCAAAATGATCTAAAATATTGATACTTCTCGACGGTTTTTGTCTTGACAGTTCAAACAGATTTCTGCAATTGTAAGAGAAGAGATACTATTATTGTCAATTTACTTGAAGAAAGTGTATCTAATAGAATCTTCTTTGTTGAAAAACAAGATATCTCCAAGATAAGGATAGAAAAAGAGTAACAATTATTCCTGAAGGAGTTACAAAGGGGATTGAAAAGCTTCCTGATAAAAGAAAAGGCAATAGAATTAAAGATCGTGCAGAAAGAACAGGGTCAGAGGTTTGTCAGAAATCTTAAAACAACCATCTGGCAAGATACATATACAACAGGAAGAATTAAACAGAAGAAAGAAATGGGAGAAGATACATAAACGCCAGCCCAGTTGCTAAGCAGAAAACTGAAGTTGAAAGGAAACAAAATATCAAGTGAAAGGTAAATGACAGTGACAGACAAGAGCATAGATGAGAGAGAAGAAAACAAGACAGTGATAGAAATCTGGGGGAGACAAAAGCTAAGATCAAGCACCGAAAAGGATACAGATGAAAAGGAAAAGACTAAAAGAGAGAGTGTAAGGAACTGAACAAGAAACTCACATAAAAGTGTCAGAACAAGCAGGTTTCAAGTTCCTAGAGAGAAACTAGAGGAACCCCATTACTTTGGGAGCATGTCTGTACAATTTGAAGCAAATAACAGAGAGAAGAAAGCGAGAAAACCTACAGAGAAGAAGAGGGTAAAGATAAATAATGCACTAGAAAATTGAGCAACCAATGGCCTTTGCGTTTCATGCAGAGTTATGTACTGTGTGCAATAAGTTAGTATAAAAACATATTCCCAGGAAAAATGGGCCTTTCATTGCCTACTTTGTTTATATTCTATGTCCCTAAATACTGGGGCCAGTGGCTTTGGATCCTAAATTTTGGATGCCAACACCTGTCCTGCTGTGCATGTGTCTTCTATATTTGGCAACATTTAACTGTCAACTTTGTACACCAAGTGTAGAAGTGGGTTACAAATGGAAGTTCTGTAATATGAACGGGTCATACTATGGTTCCGCTCAATTGATAGCTTAAAATGTAACTGAAGTGCACTAGATTCTGGGTTTGAGAACTTGCGATGAAGATACCCCAGATCTGCTTATGTTACATTCTTTTAAAACGGTAGCCTTGGTAAAAATAATTTAAGAAAAATAAATATATACAGTAGCGGAGAAGGGCAATTTAGGTAATACAAATAAAACTTCAGTCCAGTAAAATATACCCAAGAATGCTTCCGCGACTGCGAGTACTCCATTTGATGTAATACATTAAAGTTTTCCGCAATTCATACGTGTCGTTATTTATTACCTAACCTTTTGTGCTTGATTTCCATTTCATTTCATGCATGTCAATATAATGTCATCCCGACACAGTACACAAGACTTATGACCGAGTAAGTGTTTGTATCCAGTAATTTAATTGGTTTTCTAGAGGGCATCGCTGTTCTAGTTGTTAGCACCGAATATGGTGAAATGACCTAGTCAAGGAGGACTAGTAATTTGTTTGACCGAGGAATGAATAATATATTTTTGTGTGCTTGTCCAACCGAGAGTACAGACATATATATACACAGCCAGAATGCTAAACTAAGAATATAATAAACGTAATGCATGATTTAGAGTTATCTTAGCCTTGACGGCTATATGCACGTATTACAACTCATATATTTACTTAAGATGGAAAAGAATTAGCTACCTAAATAAGATTATGAAGACATTGAGGGGAGCAAATTTTAGTTAAAAATATTTGCAAATTGATTACGAAAAGAAATAGAGTGAATAGCATCTTAACAAATATGATGTCATACAAAATGACATTCATTTTTAGTATGTTTGGTATGCTCACGAAAAATATCAATGTGAATGATTTGGATAGCAATGCAATTATCATAGTGTAAAATAATAGGAGAAAATTGTGTGATGCCCGTATGTTAAAGTAACCAGCAAAGCCAAAGAAGTTCAAAGTCAATGTCAGCAAGAGCTCAATAATCAACTTCAGTATTAGACTAAGAAATCATTGTTTGTTTCTTACTTAGCTAAGAGATTAAAGAGTCACTAAGAACTATAGTGAATCGTAGAGCGATGATCAATAGTATCACAGCCAAATTAGCATCAAAATAAACTCTTAAATCAAGAGTTGAAGTATACAAAAGTGTAGACCACAAGATCGAGTACCTTTTATGTAGTGAAGAATACGAAGAATATCACTAAAATGGATGGTGGGAGGAGCAGACATAAATTAACTGATTGTATGAACTACATAGGCAATATTAAGATGAGTGGTAGTAAGGTATACAAGACTCCCAATTGGCTGACAATAAAGAGTAACATCACGAAGAGGTGTCCCATCAATAGTAGAAAAGTGAGAATTATCCTTAATTGGAATACTGACTATTTTCTCATCAATAATAATTGCATGAGAAATAAGATCTATGGCATATTTAGTTTAAGATAAATAATATCTAGTGGAATCAGATGACATCTTAAGATCAAGGAAATAGCTAAGACGTCTACGATAGTTTCATTTCAAATTGAATGTTAAGAAATGATTTGAGATCAATAATGCCCTATAAATCACTATCAATAATTATCATATCATCTACATAAAGAAGCAAGAGAATGCATCCCCTATCAATATGGAAAATGAACAAGGCATGATTACATGAACTAGGGTGCAAACCAATCTAACGAATAGTTCAGTTGAACATAGTCAACCAAGCTCAAAGAGGGGATTGCATATTGACTATAGTGAAAACCAATTTGACTAATAGATCATTATAGCTATGAGGGGGTTACATGTAGACGTCTTCATAAAGTTAACCATTAAGAAAATCATTTTGATGTCTATTTAGAACATGTGCCATTGTTTCAGAACAACAATAAAAAGAAAATTAAGTATAGAGGTGATGCAAGATATAGGAACGAATGTTTTCCTATGTAAAACCCTTAGCTATAAGGTGAGCCTTGTATCATTTTATATATTCATCAAATTTAGTCTTAAGTTAATAAAACCATTTTTTTGTCATCGCTTTCTGCTAAAGAGGGTGAGTACTAGCTCTATGATAAGTGTTAGGTTCATATAAAGAAAAAATAAAAGAATAATAATCATAATCATAATGAGTAACATTGGGTTTTCTTACCTGAATAACATAAGGGAGATAATGAAGAGGTAACAATATCTTAAAATAGAGAAGAATTGGTGATAGGATCTATGATAGGAAGTGATTCATCAGAAGTAGGGGAAGATAAATCAACAATATTTGATCCAGATGGTTCTACAAAAAATTTATAAAACAAAAAATAATGGTTCAGTTAGAAAGGAGGAAGGAGTATATCGAAGCCAAAAGGATGATAAAGTGGAGAAAATCTTATGTTCCTAGAATTTAATATGACGAGAAATTTGAAGATGTTTAGAAATAGAAGCCCAACACTGATAACCCTTATGTTCAACACTATACCCCATTAAACAACATAACTAGGCTCAAGGTTTAAGTTTTGTATTTTTAAGAGTGAAGAAGAATAAAGAAAGAACAACCAAAGAAATAAAGAGAATGATAATCAATGGTTGATTGTACAAGTGTTTATAAGAAGAAATGTTTTCAATGGTAAGGACAAGAATCTAATTAATAGCGTAGACAACAATAAGAGTTGCTTCCTCCAAAAAAGATTTTAGACCAGAAGAGAATATGAAAAGGGCTCAAGCAGTATCTAAAATATGTCTATTTTTACATTTTGCTCATCCGTTTTGTTGAGATGTTTTTTGACAAGAATGTTGAATAATAGTCACACTATAGGATAAAAATTGAGATACTATTAATTCTTTATACTCCGTGACATTATCAATTCTAAGAATTTTGATAAGACAAAAGAACTAAGTTTTAACCATAGTATCAAACTTAATATACACTTGAGATAATTCATATATGTTTTTCAAAAGAAAAATCTAGGTATAACAAGAATAATTGGTAGCGCGTCGTAACGCTACTCAAAATAAACTAGACCTATTACTATAGGAGTAGTGAGTCTAGGTCGATCCCATAGAGAGTGTTCGGTTAGCTTTGAAATGAAATTAATTAGTGTTTAGGTTTTTTTTTAAAAAAAGGGGTGGTTGTTTGGTTTTGAAATGAGAAAATAAAACTAAAATAACTAAGGGAAATAAATCTAAAAAAGGATGAAAAGTGATGAATTGGTTAGGGACCCTGTTCTTTGATTTAATCTCAGCCGAAATCCTAATCAAACATATTTCATTGATTTGTTGTTCTTTTACCTCTCCTTGAACTATTAGTCGTAGATTAACAATAAGCTCTGTTAATCCTGATTTTTCCTTAGGTGATACTTAATCAAGAAGAGCTCGTTAATTAACCCTAGCTATCGGATAACCTAGGAGATGCTCTTTAAGTTTAATTAGATAGCCACCTTATGAGTGAGGAAAACAGATCAATCTAAGCAATAATCACACAAGCTCGAGTTATTAACTTATGTTATCCCTGATGATTCGGAGCCATTAGTTGCCACAAATAAATTGGAAAAATAAGGATTAAGTATTACATTCGATTCTAGCAATGATTTCTTACATTAAAATAATCAAATCGAGCATTCAATCATTCTTACACAAAGCCCAAACATTAACTATAGGATAACATAATCAATTCATAAGAGAAAGAACAACAAACAATGAAAGAAATGCTTAACTGGGTCGTTAACGTTGATTGCACCTCCGAATTAGCGTCGGAAAAGCTACCCCTGCATGGATCTCTCACGATTGAGAGCTTCTATAGCCCTCTTCGTGTTCTCCTACGAGCACCTTCGATTCAGGCCAACTGAAAATACATCAAAATCTTTTATCCGCCTTTAGTCGTCATATAAACATTGCTTTTATATTAAAAAGTAAGGTTCGACTAAGCTATAAGTGTCTTACAAGCGTGGATGGTATTGTCACGCCATTAAGCCACTTTAGTTGAGGCTTACAATCGTGAGCCTCATACGCATGGGCGTGACACCTTTTGTCATGGCCGTGAGATGTGTCTCACTGCCATAACAATTCATGCATGGTCGTGAGCTGGTTCAACACTCTTCATGCTTTTCATTTTATGTATTTTCTTGTCTTCTGTTACTCTAATCCTTCTTGTTCTTACTCCATGAAGACACGTTAGTGTGATTCTTAAAAAGACGACTTAATATAGTGCTTCCTAATCAATTTAGCTCTTTAGCATCCAAATTGTACCTAAAATTATATAAGAACTATGGTGAGTATCTTAAGCATTTTCGTATCATTAATCACTAAGTGTAAAGCATTAAATGTATCAACAATTAAGCACATATCAATAATCATCTATAAAAATGACAAAATAACTAGATAATAGGATAATGAGTAGGTCCCAAATATTATAATGAATTAGGTTAAATGGTGTAGGAGTAATAATATGACTTATAATAACATGTAAGGCATGATTTTTGAATAACTGACAAGAAACACCATTAAAAGGCTTAACCTTACGATCTCTTAAACTGCCTCCAAAAATTAAAGAACTTAATATAGAATCAGAAACATGTCCAAGATGAGAATGCCACAGGGTAGAAGATATGACGATAACAATACCTTTAGATGGAAGATGTAGAGTAGTAAGCTCAAATAGTCGATCGATCTTATGCCTTATCCCATAAACCATACATGTTCATAGCTCCTACACAATACAACCACTATGAGAAACTTCTCACATCAAACACCAATTTCAACTAATTAACTACTAGACACAATGTTCAATAAATGGTTAAGAATAAAGGTATCAGGAAATGACAAGTGTGATATGAAAACTATACATGTAAAACAAAATTATCTGCAGTGTGAACATGAGGTAAAGTTATAGGAATAGACATAGACGAAAAAAAGAGAAGAATCAAAAGACATGTGATTGTAAGCTACGAAAAAAAGAGAAGAATAAAAAGACATGTGGTTGTAAGCTACATAATCATAATACCATGATGAAGTACCTAGGGTGACCGAAAGAACAAAGGAACTATGAATAACAATGTTAGTTTGCAATTGTTGAAGAAAGACTTAAATGTCCTTTAAAGAAAAACTTGGAGAAATGCTCTCCAAAGAACCCTTAATAACAGTAACAATAATAGAATTCACAAAACTATGGCCATTTGGAGATTTAACTAGAGTGCTTAAACCAAAAGTCTGTCTAATTTAGGGTTTATAACTTTACATAACCTTGTTTCTTACAATAATTACAAATAATACTATAAGAGTAGGATGGACTAGAAGTAGCTAGTACTACATCATAAAAGGGCAATGATCGTTTAGCATAAAGAGAGTTCAATCAAGTTTCCTGTGATAATAATTTTTGAATCACAATATTCAATTTAAGAAATTGAATGTGATGAAGAAGAGTAATGTTGATATACTCAACTTCCCTAAAAAATGTCATAAAAAGATGTCACATATGTTGGCATCATAAAGGTCCAAATAAAGAAGTTTGAAAGAGAGTCAGGTCGTCTAGGATCACAGATAACTAATTGATCCCATAGAGCTTGGCACTCAAAAACATTGTTATGAATAGTTTGGCCTGATTATTGTTGCATACAAAGCAAACATCAATAGAACTTAAATTGGTGAACATAATTATAAATAAAGTAAAGAGTTTTCAGAAGATTTCATACCTCCTGAGTAGTACCAAAGCACCAAAATTCTCCTTTGATCCTAAAAAGACATGTATTATGAAACTAGGTCAAGATTTGATGATTTATACTATCCCATTTTTTAGTCATTTGACAAATTTAATTTCATCTTCATCATTCCTTTTTTGTAGTTTTAGGATTGATAACAATAGAGACACAAATAATACTACAAGAGTAGGATGGACTAGAAGTAGTTAGTACTATATCATACAAGGATAATGATTGTTTAGCATAAAGAGTGTTCAATTTAAGAAATGGACTATAATGAAGAAGAGTAGTGTTGACAGACTTAACTTCAGTAAAAAGTGTCATCAAAAGATGCCACATATGTTGGCAATCACAAAGGTCCAAATAAAGAAGTTTAAAAGAGAGTCAGGTTGTCTAGGATCACAGTTAACTAACTAATCCCATAGATCTTAGCATTCAAAAACATTGTTATGAATAGTTTGTCCGGACTATTATTGCATACGAAGCAAACGTCGATAGAACTTAAATTGGTGAACATAATTATAAATAAAGTAAAGAGTTTTCAGAAGGTTTGATACCTCCTAAGTAGTACCAAAGCATCAAAATTCTCCTTTTATCCTAAAAAGGCACGTATTACTAAACTAGTCCAAGATTTGATGATTTATACTATCCCATTTTTAGTCGTTTGACAAATTTAATTTCATCTTCATCATTCCTTTTTTGTAGTTTTAGGATTGATAACAGTAGAGACACAAGTAATACTTACAAGAGTAGGATGGACTAGAAGTAGCTAGTACTACATCATACAAGGATAATGATCTTTTAGCATAAAGAGTGTTCAATCAAGTTTCCTGTGATAATAATTTTTGAATCACAATATTCAATTTAAGAAGTTGAATGTGATGAAGAAGAGTATTGTTGACATACTCAACTTCAGTAAAAAGTGTCATGAAAAGATGTCACATATGTTGACGATCACAAAGGTCCAAATAAAGAACTTTAAAAGAGAGTTAGGTTGTCTAGGATCACAGTTAAGTAATTGATCCCATAGATCTTGGCACTCAACCTGACTATTATTGCATACGTAGCAAATGTTGATAGAACTTAAATTGGTGAACATAATTATAAATAAAGTAAAAAGTTTTTAGAAGATTTCATACTTACTGAGTCGTACCAAAGCACCAAAATTCTCCTTTGATCCTAAAAAAACACGTATTATGAAACTAGGTCAAGATTTGATGATTTATACTATCCCAATTTTTTAGTCGTTTAACAAATTTAATTTCATCTTCATCATTCCTTTTTTGTAGTTTTAGGATTGATAACAACATAGACACAACTAACATGATAATAGAGAGAAAAATGATGTAAAATAGAAGACGTGAAAGAAAAAATTAATATGGTGACACAAATGGCAAAAAATGAATGGCTATATGAAGGCCAGACTTGAATTATTTTTTAAAAAATAAAACTTCAAAACGATGTCTTTT
>JAOSBN010000005.1:39852362-39869043 GCA_027563595.1 Erythroxylum suave | reverse complement strand
TTGACCGATGTAAGACAAATGATAAAACTGTAACAAGCTGAGTTATGTGAAATAGGTGGTGGAAATGGTTGGTTATAAACATGACCAAGCTACTAAAGTTGATAAATACTCAATTATAAATTTGTAGAATAAGAGGCTCTAATTCTATAACAGAGGAATGCATAATATATTTATATGTATGTTTGTATGATGGAGAGTATACACACACACACACACAACTAAACTAGGAAACATAATAAACCTGATATTGATTTAGGGTTAAAACTAATGATGTCTTTAACTTGATAACTATGTACTTATATTACAACTTATATATTTAATATTATTAATGCTTTTAGTATGAATTATTATTTAAATATGTTAATGAGACATAGTTTGAATGTAAATTTTTGGTGATTTTGAAGTTTCTAAGCTATATAGAAATGAAATACGTATTTGAGTTGCCTATAATGTAGATGTGCAAAGATTTATAATTTTCTCTTTATATATGATGACTCTATGCAGTTGGATGGAGAATCCTAAGATGAAGGTGCAATTGGAAACAAGAATAAAATTTGAAAAACTCAAAAATAATTTTTAATATATAACAAAAATATGTTAGATATTATGAGTTTGCAGTTTTTAAAAAAGAAGGAGAAAATGAAAAGGATAGTTTAGGAGTTGAACTTTGCTTTTCATCAAGTTTAATTGCATAAATTGAAAATAAAATGAAACCAATGCCAAATAGAAGAACTAGTTCCAAAGCTTATTTTCTTACGTGGTTAAAGGTATTCAGAGTTTAATGAATTTTGAAGATGTGTACAACTATGATATGATTCCTAGTTACAAAGGTTTATAAACAACATCAGGTTATAAATAGCCATATAAATGTAGGTTAGAATCAAGTAACAGTTGTGGAATAAGGCTATGATTCTAATAGTTATGGAACAAGGCTACGTAAAAACATATGTTCTACTATTACTAGAGTAAGGGTACGATAAAATGACATGTTTATGAAATAATTGGCTAAGTCATATAGACATATTGAGATGAGTGGGATTGAAAGAAGGAGATGCAAAATTAATTTATAAGATGTTCATTTGAATAAAAGAAAATGATAATACATTTTTCTATGGTTTTGATTTTGATAAGGAAAGAAGGCTAATAATTATTTTTTAGGAAATGCAAGAAGTTAGTAACTTATGTTGAATTTGGTATTGTGGATACATTTGATACCACATTTTTTTTAACAAATACTAAATCTTGTTTTCTCATTTTCTCAGGGTTAATCATTATAAAAATAAATATTGGTTGGTTATGCAATTCGGGAGATGAAACAGCAATAGTTTTAGTTGTCTATTTTGTACAAAGTTAAGGTGTATGAATGATAAGTATCTCGTAAACATATTGATAGATGAGTGCAAGAGAATAAGTAACGCGATAAAGTTGATTTTTTTTCAAAGCTAGACATAAACTCGATTTCTGGGAAATATTAAACAAAATCCTTGACAAATTTGATGCTCATAAGAGTTACAAAAAATTTGAATGTTGTCTATAATATCAACAACACCAAATATTTTGTGATAAGTTGAATAAAATAATTTTTTATTATAACTTAAATAATAACTTAAGGGTTCAATCTCTATACAATCAATGTAAGAAGTATGTTATAATCTATGTTAGGAACTAATTTTAGACTAGAATATCATCCACACAAAGAATAAATGGTATGGATGCTTACTCTAATGGTTATGTGCATGCTCATAATACTATGAGATACTTTGTTGAGAAATACAGGGAAGTATTAAAAGAGAATATTAAGAGAAACATATAATTTGATTACTTATAATAGAGACTAGTGTACTTGATTTTACAGTTTGATATTAAGAAGGAATTTTAGAAGTCATATATGAATAGTCTCTTTAATCTTGTACATGATAAACTAACCAGTGTTATGTATCATAAGGTGAGCAAAACATGAACATATAAGAATTGTAAGTT
The DNA here is from genome assembly GCA_027563595.1 of Erythroxylum suave. NCBI lineage: Eukaryota > Viridiplantae > Streptophyta > Magnoliopsida > Malpighiales > Erythroxylaceae > Erythroxylum > Erythroxylum suave. Next base: position 39,867,063 of record JAOSBN010000005.1, on the reverse strand, counting down.
GTATAATGTTGAACATATGGGTAAAAGGTGCATTGTTCTTAAAGTATACACAATTACACAATTGACTTACCCTTAGAAGCAAAGTATAGCTACATATTATTTAAACTTAAGGGAATAACATATCGACATATGATTAAATTTATTGAAAAGTGTTAAAGTTGAGTTAAAAAATTTGTTTCTTAAAAGGTGACAAAAGGATGAACCAAGATGTCATATGAAGATAAGAGTTGATAATATATAAAAGGATAATGGTATAAGTATTGCAAGAATTTTAAAATCAACTTCTATAAGGCCTTTAATGTTATTGTTGAGATCCAATATAAGTTTTATTGATTGTTAGTAGATGAAGCTAGTAAAAAATTATCTAGTGTAACTAAGACACTTAAGGTGAGTTGATGATAATTGTATTAAAAACTCAACTTATACATATTTGATGGACAAATATGGTGGTTGACAGTAACTAGTACAACTAATACTAGCTTAAAGGACCCATTAGTCTCAAATTCATGTGGGAGCCTAAAAACTAAAAAGTTACAATTTTGTGTAAAGGATGCACAAAAGAAGAGACAAAAAAGAATGAAGGTTAGATATTAAAAATCTATTTAATAACATTATTTTCACATACTAAATTGTAATTTAATTAAATTTGTGGATGATAATATCATATAATTTGAAATGAATTGTTTCTGATTTAATTGTTTGATTATTGTTGGCTATGTCTAATAAAGATTAACGAAGGATTTAATTCCACATGACAATGACTTTAAACCAAGGTTCTGAGAGTATGAATGCTGATTATGTTCCCTAGAATCAGCAGGTGCATTCTATTATATGTTTTGTATTAGTATGTACATGTTATGATTATTTTAATTATACAAACCATGAAATGCTTAAAGTATTAAAAAAAACTAGTATATAATATAAATGTATTATCAATATTTGAATATGTGGTAGATTATAATTTTACCAATTATATTCAATTTTTATTGCATATGAATAATTAGAGAAGTGTAATTTGGAGAAAAATGAATGAAGGCAAGTTGCCTTTTTTGTATCATTTAAGGGAAATAAAAAGAAAAGGTTCCAATCAACCATTAAAAATAAAATTCAAAGTCTTCTTCCTTTGACTTCTTCTTACAGTATTCATCTTCATATCCTTTTTCTTCACTCGAACTTCTATACATGAGATTAATTTATTGTAATGTATATATATGTTTCTTTTCACTTAAGGCACTTATTAGTTATCAATTTATCTATGGATAGGTTAATGCAGTTTATGTAGTATAGAGACTCATAAGTTAACAAATTAGGATGCAAATTTAGAATTAGAGGAGTAAAAGTTCTTTTCTTTTGTAAGTTGTGATATTATTAAAAGTTAATAAGTATGCAAGTTGTAGCTTAAAGGGTGTTTAGCAGTCTCGTGGAAATAAATATAAACATTTGTTTCCAATGGAATTTGAAGGATCATCCACAAAATTCAATTTTCATGTACAATAATACCAAATGAATCTATTTCCATAAATACCAAAAGCATCTAATTTTTGCTTACAAAAATGTGCACATATGTAAAGACTTAACCATAGTTGAAGTATTTATTGTATGTATGATAATTTTCAACTTTTAATATAGCATAATGTTATAATGCATTTCCGGCTTTGAATATAACATTATAGTTCTTATATTATTTTACCTTCACAACAAATTTTATAAGTTGAAATCATCATATATAAATAAGGAATATGTAAGAATAAATTTATTGCTTATTTATTTTATACTCTTATCAAAACCTTAACACCTTAGGCCTTATCATATTTTATGCATAATTTTCTCAATTAGGAACACCAAAAATCCATGTCATCATGTTCCCAGAAAGCTCCTAAACTTAGTTCTTCCTTTTAGTTAAGGTATGGTCATTGGGATCAAACCTTTGGGAGAGATAATATCGTATGTCCCTCCTAACCTTGAGCTTCTCTGTCACTTTAAATTCACTAAATCTATACTGATGAACCACTTTCAAGTTAGGTTTACTTCAATTTGTAAACCATCTTTGAGTAACATCGCATTTGACAGATATATAAAGTTTAAATGTCCTCATCAACAAACATAAATGTATATACTTTATTTCCTATCAGTCTTTTACTAACTTATGTTGCCAACATAGCATCAATCATCACTTTTATGTTTATGATTCAAATCAAATTTGGAAAATATTGCCATTAGAATTTTTTAATATGTATAATAAACTTCTAATTAGAAAGAATAATTTATGTGTTGAGATTACCTTCCTTTTAAATTTGACCACAATATTATTTCTTTTTTGTAGAGAAAGTTGGTGAGTTCAATACACCTTGCATTTCCTTTGTGGAATATGTAATACATACCTCAATCTTATAAATACAATACATAATGTGTTCGAATAAGAAAGTGGTTTCACAGGGCAGTAACTTATATCTCAATTAGTCTACAACCATAAACTTAACTTATATCATACCCTAATCTTACAGATCTAATACCTATGACCTTATTAATAAACACCACTGAATAGTCCACAAGGTAGTGATAATTGGAACATACAAAATTCATATATTTATATATGACAGTTGCACTAATATAAATACGTCAAAACTATTTAACTTCCACATTAAACAAAAAAGAATAACAAAGGAAACATATATCATATGCATCAACCATATATGTACAATACTTATGCATTAAGACCAAATACCTTAACATTACACATTTGATGGCAATCAACCTTATGAAAAGCACTCATAATTTAAATGTAATTTTTCACAAATAGAGTCTTATTTCTACAATTTCATATTGTCATGAATATAACTTCTTTTAAAGGAATAGCATATCATGTTCAATATATACAAATGAGAAAATGGTTTCATACTCCAATAACCTAAATTACAATTAATCAATGGCAGTAAAGTTATAACATACCTCAATTTTACATATATAATACTTATAAACTCAGTAATAAATATTATTAAAAAGACCACAAGGAATCGTAATTAGGCCATAAATTTCATATGTTTACATTTTGACAATCACACTAATTCAAATGCATCAAAACTATTTAATTTCCATATTAAGCAAATAAGAATTTCAAAGGACATATTTATCAGATAAATAACCCTACTTCTATAGTACCTATGCAAGTAGAACCAAATACCTCATCATCATGCAACTGATGGGTTAACATTATATGAATACAATTAAAATATGGATGTAATTTTCATAAGTAGAATCTTGTTTCTACAATTATATGTTACCATAAATCAACAACTTCTAGAATAATAACAGTTCATCTCAAAACATACAAATAGAAAATGGTTATATAGGTTAATAACCTAACTCCTCACTAATCGATAACTTTGGACTTAGCTTATAAAACATCTCACTTTTATAAATATGAGACGTATGACCTTATTAATAAATACCACAAAATAGTATATAAGAAACTCATTATTAGGTCATTAAAAAATCATATGATTACATTTGACACACATACAATACAAATGCAACAAAATTATTCAACTTGCATGTTGAACAAGTAATGATAACAAAGGACATATGTGTAGATCCTCAACCCTAGTCATACAAATACCTCAACATGATGCAACTAAAGGTGATTAGCATTATGATAAGGAACTTCTAATTTGGAATTAATTTTCATAAATAAAGTCTTTTTTTGCAATTTCATATTTTTATGAATACAATAACTACTAAAGTAATACCTTGTCATGCCCAATGCATATGCATAAAAATGTTTTCATAAGCCAATAACCAAAATCCTAATTAGTTAATGGCTTTGGACTTAACTTGTAACATATCTCACTCTTACAAATACAATACCATAACCTTATTAATAAATATCAATCAGAAATACACAAGGAAATCATTATTAGATCATGAAAAAATTCATATATTTACATTTGACAGTCACTCTAATACGAATGCAATAGAATTAGTTAATTTTCATATTGAACAAATAAGAATAACAAAAGAAACATATATCAAATACCTCAATTATAATCATATAATATTGACCAAATCAGGACAAAATACCCTTCAACAAACAATCCACAATATTAATAGTAGGCAAAACATACAAATTACCATTAATCCAATAGCTTCCATAGTCACTACTTCTCAACCTTCCTATAAATGAAAAAGGAAAATAACATCAACAGGTAATTAAACCATAAGCTTTTGGCTTGTAATATTAACAAGAGTCCACACAAGTTGTTCAACCATGACAATACTTAACTCGACTAGTGCACTAGTCACCATTATCATAATTGCCACTGGACACCCTAGCCTAATTATGACAATCCCTACATTATTTTTTATAACCTCAAGTGCACTCAAGTAAAGCGCAGTGGTTTAGTTAGAATTATGCCCATTAATGAAGTCACCAAACACTCGATACAAACTTTAAAAGCCCTCATTCCTCACAAATGATTTAACCAAAATTATTTAAACATTTAATAATTAATTTTTAATAGAACGTAAATAAAAATAATTAAGTTTAATTGGTAGTTAAGTTAAAAATTACTCATTGAAGTCTAACATCACCTATATTTCATTGAAATTAGGGATTCAATATAAAATAGAGATATTAATTAAAATAAGATAGAATTAAATGTAAGACAAAAAACTAAAGTAAGTAAAAGCTATTTAGAACAAATTCACAACTTACCATTTTTATGGTGTTGATATGAAAAACTAGTTCAAGGATGCTCTTTGATGATTTGTCAGAGTTAATGCTGCTCATTATGATTAACGATAAAAAGATTCTTTATATGCTTTTCAGGAGCAGGTTGTTATCTCATTACTGTTAACAAGAAGAAACTTCTATATGTGTCTTTTCATTGATTATAGGAGTTGCATATAGGAGTTGGGTATTGTTAATAATGAGGAACTTCTCTATGGCCCTTTTATTGGTTGTGAAAGTATGAAGTGTTGACTATTGTTAATGGTAAAAAGATTCTTTATATACCCTTTTATCGGTGGTCAAATATTACAATCCACGCACTATTGTTAAGGGTCGGAAGATACACCTTTTAAGTACTACTAGGTAAGAAGCTTAATTCAAAGTTTTATGGTTTTGGACTAACATCAATGAAATTTCATTATATATTTTTTACTCGGCTCAAATTATAACCCATGATTGATAAAAATTGCATATATGATACTGATAACTACTAAAGGTCACTAAATTTATGATCGTACGGTTAAGTCCTTAACATATATTAGATATTATTAGGAATAGGGGGTCATCATTTTAGAGTGTTTAAATCATAAAAGATATATGATTTTGGGTAAAAATGTGTATTTAAATAATTATTGAATTAAATACATAACTTTCTTATAGAAGGGACAAACGTTAACGTATTTATTCTTTGAGTAGTATAAAAAATGTAGTTTCGTTTATTAAAACCTTTTGGTATTTGTCAAAAGTTATATATACTTGAAATTCATTTTCTAAATTGCCGTTTTTAAATATTTTTTAATAATAATGGATTAAGGACATTTTCACTTGAAGATATTTTTTATTTTATTCTTTTAAAATTAAATATTGCAATTTAGATCATAAAATATGTTTCCACATTAAATTTTTTATTGACTTTCTTAATGAAAATACTACACAAACATTCGATCTAAGTGCATGCATCATTTTCAACTATAACCTATATCTTATCAAGAGATAATAGCTTCTAGAATATGAAACCTTTTAAAATTTTTTCATTTCAGTGCCAAATTATCTAAAATTTTTAATTAAGTGATTGATTTTTTAAAATTAGTAAAAACTGAAGTAAAAATGTTAATTCCATTATTTTTTTTGTTGATGTGACTGATAGAACCTCTTTCAAGCTGGTAGCATCTCGGCATCAACATGAAAATTTTGTGAACACGTGGACTAAACCATGACCCATGGATTTAACCCTTAACCTATTACCACCATTTTTTTGAAAAAGTAACTCACAGTGTTGAACCCTGATGCTCCTTTTCCTTACCTCCCTCTGTGTTGTCTGACCAATAAGACCCATGACCCACTTTATGTAAGTCTTCATCTTCTATTTCGTACCTTGTCCTCGTCTTCATTCTTTGTTTATATTTTTATTCGTTCTTCGTTCTTCTCTGTTCTACCTCATCCTTTAATTACGTTTTGATCCTTTGTTCCATCTCTTGGGATCATTTCTCATTTCCCAAATTGTGGTATTGCTCATCAATTTCAGATTGAACTAGTTGTAATATTGAACAATTTCTAATATTGGACTACACGGGCAATTTCTGACACATGATATATGAGGGTGAATAGTCTCTTACATCTTATAGTTTTGGGTTTTATTTACTTGGGGCAGTTTTGTGCTCAGTCAGTACACTTGTAGTGACTTAATCTACAAAATTTGGTTACCATTCTGGTTCTTCTTATGTATAGTTGTCTCCATTAGTATGCTAAAAAATCAAGGCCATCAGTATTCTCAGTGCTGTTGTCCACACTCTCATTTATTTATTAATCACGAATTTTGCTATGTAGATTATTTTGAAATAAAATTGGTGGGTTATAGATACGAGTTATGAGTCAAGTTAGGACATGAGTGAATCAACATCTATATTCACGTAAATATCCAAATGTCAGGTTAAAAGGGACTCTATTAGCTAAGTCACCAAAAAAAATATTTTTTTTATATGAGTTGTAAAAGTTATGAAAATTTAATTAATTAATCAAAATTTTTAAAAAATTTTGTCATTGAATTAAAACATTTTCAAAAAATTTAGCATCGTAGAATATGATATCTCTTTTATTAATGCCATATAAAAATTTAATTATAGGTATTTTAAAAATTATAATATATAATTATTAGAAAGTCTTAAGGATTGAAGTATAAGATTTAGTAATTGGGAGACTAAAATAAAAAAAGACAAAAAACATGTTTATCCCAATTTATATAATAAGTAACTAGAAATTAATTTAAAACCCACTAATGTTTTCAAAAAATAAAATATCTAGAAAATAAAAATATGTGAATTATCATGTTAGAATAATCTTTTCAAACTAAACCAGGTTGCAAAAACTGTTAGGAAAAATAATGAATTATAGGTAGCTTACGCGACATTAATTTTTTAATGAACTTCAACCAAGGCATTCAAAGGAAACATACCAACATGTCAAGTTCATTTTCAATGTACGATTATGGCCAAGAATGTTTCTTTTTTCAGGTCACAGGTTGCATTTGGAGAACAACGGATTAGCTACTTTTTAGTTGATTTGTTGTCTTTTAGCTATTTGACCGTTTCAAACAACTTAATGTTTTGTTTGGTATTAGTTGATTTGTTGTCTTTTAGCTATTTGACCGTTTCAAACAACTTAATGTTTTGTTTGGTAACAAAGTGAATAGTCAGCTGATTTATCCCAAACTCTTAAACTTAGAATAGCTTTCCAATAGCAGCGTTTTCACTAGCTTTTCATCTTTAGTTGAATATATGTAAGTAAAAAATCAATTATACCCTCCTAATTTTTGCAAGTCAAAATTTTGCCTAATTACAATTAATTAATTGTGCTATAGTGTGGCATAGTTGAAGGAAAATTAATTATTATAAATAGTGTCATGCATGACCCTATGTTATGCTTATGAAATATGTACAAAATATTTAAAAAAATTTTGTAAAATTTAATTATTGTTCTATTTTTTATTATTGTTAAAATTTTAATTTTTTTAAAATTAAATATTTTATTATGACCTTATAAATTTTTTAAGCCATATCCTTATAAGTCATTTTTAATTTATTAAATAATAAAATTTATATATATTATATGATGTAGGTGGCTACATCATATACTCTCATAAGTTATTTTATACATCAACAACTAATTTTACCAATCATCTCTAACAAACAGTTAATACAATTTGTTAGTTAATTCTAATCAATCGAATGCCAACCATTGATTGAGATTTTAACCTTTTCCATGTTGAAAGCTTCCTAGCAAAGGATCTTAAATTGAAGTTAATCAACACGTGGAACTTGTCCGCTCCACACAAAGCTAATCTTTCAATCATTCTTATAGCAATAATGGATGTCTATCAAAATGAATCCATCACGCATAAAGAATTGCGATATAATCAAAGTATGCAATTTTTGATTGCGATGGTTTTTCTAGTAAAAATTAAACTGTAATAATTATTATTAAAATATATATTAAATTAACATTTGTATGTAATAACTCAAATATTTTTACTTTAAGGTGGTATCGAGTCTATTAAATAGTAATTATCATCTTTTAAAAGCAGGTTATAGCCAAAACAAGCGATGAAATTCCATGGAAAAGAGGTAGTTCATGAGAATTGTTGACCACGAAGTCTCGCCCTTTCGCTTGACTGCAGTCCTAGATAAGTCAATCTCTATCCATAGGCCCTCTCTCTTAGGATTTGGATCATGAAAAGGCTTAGTGTCCAAGCATTGAATTGCACGTTTTAGAATAAAATAGAGTTGGATTGTCTATTCTATTGTGTGGTTTTACTTAGCAGGGAGGGATGCTAGCTGCTTGGATGAGCTCACCATTTCCTTTTAATGTTACAAAAGTGAAGTGTACAAGCTTAAAGACAACTTTTTCCGGGGACCAAAAACAGGTATTGTGTCAGCATTCTTTCCCTGCCTAGATAGCCTTTCCCACCCTCCTTTCGTCCTCATCAAGGTTGGCTCAGCACGCCAATTATTGTTTGTTCATTGTCAAATTTGGAATCACGACTATTAAGAACCGGTGATTAACGTGAAGGGTGAATCAGTTTGCATCACTGGAACATATTTTTGTCTGCCGGTTATTATCTGCCTTCCTCGTGTCGCATTATTATCATGCACGATATAACAGTAGGAGTCATAAGGAAAAAGTTTCAACATCTCACAAATGTCCCATTTAAGGTAGGAAAATCCTTAATCTATGATTTGCTGTCCTGTATAAGAATCGTGACAATGCCTCTAAACCGTTAACAAATGGCAAAGGGACATAGATGTGGACGGCTTGTGTTTTATAATCCATTTAGACCGACTTCTTATTTATTTGTGACTTAATCATGCTCTTTACAAATGAGTAGAAGCATAATAAATTCACGTAATATATCTTGTCCAACGAAAAACACAAGATACTTCAGGGAGGCAACAACAAATTAGAAAACCGGATTTCTAAGTAGAATCTTTGTTTGAAACATGCACTGAAGAAAAAAGTCAACTTATTCTGTGTATAATCGATAATTTAATTTAGAAAATGTTAATTTCTATAGAATTGCTCAGAGGTTTAAATTGATTTCATTTTTTAAAAAAAGAACTTAACGTTTTTGTTGAAGAAGTAGAAGAAATACAGTCGAATCTGGAGGCTTGATATATAGTAACGGGCATCTTGATAATTATCCAATTAAAAAACAACTTTCCGAAATATCTTAAATTAATAACAGACGCAGAGCCATTTCCAATTTCAAGATCTCGATTTCTTTTTTCCCGTCCGAGATGACCATGGAATGATCAATAGATAAAAGTTTAGATATTTTTAATGAGTCGGTTTATCAATTAAATTAGGTTTAGTTTAATTTAAAATTTAACTTTTTAAAATGAAATATATTGTTTTGTTTAAAAGATTAAACTTCACGTAAATTTAAATTTGTTCAATTTAAAAATGAATTCAATTAAATTTAAAAATATATTATTTTATATTTTTAATTTTTAAAAAATATTTTAAAAAATCAGAGATACCGTCCGACTGTCGTCTCTATTTCCTGTTTGTTGCGTCTTCTCCCCCCCATTAATTTTAGTAAAAACCTGTCATATCTACTGTTTTGTTGTTTTATTAAAAGAAGGAAAAAAGTGGGGGGAAAAGATCCCACTCTATTCTACCAATGGGGTGTGACGTGTAACACGTGTCACAAACCCAATATCTCTTGAAGTCTGCTGGCAAACACTGAGGATCTACACAAGTGGAACTCCTTTGTCGTCTAAAGACTCCAATCTCATGCATAGGAAAGTAGAGAGAAAAAAGAAAAGGTTGATTGCGCTGCCTCCCTGTTTACTTTGCCTTCCAGATCATCAGCAGATGGTGCTAGCTTTTGTTTCCTTTTTCTTTTAATTCTTTATATGCATGTCTATCAAAAACCACCATTTGGGTTCCTCCCGATAAATCCCAAGCCTTTTGTGCTATTTTAAGAATTTTAAATGCGTATTTCGACCTTTCACTTCCATTTTTAAATTTGGGATCTTTGTATTAAAAGGCATGGCGGAACGCCGAACGTCCTCTTCTGTATGTCCTTATCTCACTTTCAACTCTCGTCGAAACAAAAAAAATGCCTTTTAATTAAATAATCTCAAAGGGCTTATATTCAGTTGAAGTAATTCGAAAATTAGTGAAAACGCATTCAAACATTTTATTTCCTTTAATAATTTAGAAAATTCAGAATTATTCAAAATAATCATTTTTAAATTTTCTGTTAATAAAACTATATTTTAACTTCTTTAAAAGTGAATAGATAAATGGTAGCTGAATTATATTTAAGAAATAAATTTTATAATTACGATTGATACTCTTAAGTCTTGACCCAAAAAAAGTTGTAAAAAACGATAGAGAGACGGAAGAGAAAAGGGTGGATGGAGAAGGTTTAGCACATAATTAATGAAGCAGTTTTCAATTCCTTAATAACTTGCTGCTTTAACATTATCATTTCATAATTAAGCATCCATCTGAATTCTTCTCACTATAGCTTAGAAGCACACAGGTGTTCTATCAAAAATATTAACATATATTTATGAATTTTAAGACCTTCTTACAAGGGGAGAGTCTCATGTATTTAGCTTTTTGTTGGTTTCTATCTATGAAGAGTTATGTTTGGTAAAAATACGCTTCGGTTAACCTAATTTCTAACTCAATCCTGCACTTAAACATCTCGTGTTACCAAAAAATCACAAATTCAAATTAAGGAAACAATCTCTTTAAAAAATTTAAAGAAAAATTTGTGTATAATTAATGTCTCTCATTTCAACCTTCGCTAAGCGAGAAATTTTGTATACTAAGATTCTTATTGTTGTTGTCTGTGTAAGAGGGTTTGTTTACTGAAATCACTGTGAGAATCATCAAACAAAATTCTATAATCCACATTTTATGTATTTGAGGTTGAATCCATATGTTTGTGTGAAGGGGCGATAGCATAAATAACCTGCAGAGGCAGAAGTATAAGAATTTGGACGTTCGATGATGGTGACATCTAATTAAGACAAATCACTTCTGAAAAGCTATTGTGAACACTTTAACTAATCTCCTTTTTTAATCTTTCTTTTGATGGGTTCTGTACAACTGAGGTAGTGCGGTAGTGAGTAAAACTTCACCCAGGGACCAATTAATAAGAAGTGAGATGTTTGTTAACACATCATAATACAAAAGAAAATTAAAAAAATACAACTCAAAGCCCCATCGATGCAAGAAACAGATAAAGAATATTGCGTCACTACATAAAACACCACCTTGTCGAGCGAAATTAAATTAATTGAGAAAACCATTTATTTTTTTGACTTTGAGAGAAATTACAAGCAGAAAGTGATGAAGGGTAGGCTAAATGGAGTTGCCACTAAGTGCAAGTGGATTAGCCGTCCCCTGTTCCTTGTCTTAACTAGGTAGTGGTGATTAATTCTATTTTACGTGAAACATCATATTCAATTTTAAGTACAACATCGTTTCTTAGAATCCTCCCTGTCCTTTTTAATCACAATCAGATTCTCCTTTCTGTTGTTGTTTATGATTGAATAAGGGACCAAACTAAATTGGGGATTTCCAGTTCTTAAGAATATGGCAATTCGAACAATGACAAGATTAATGTTAGATTACTCACTAATTAGGTACGGGACAAGTGCAATGACATCTGCACGTAGGTGGAGCTCATTAGCAGTAACTGGAGGCTAATTAAGCAACCTGCAATTTCTCATAAGACTCCAAATTACTTGAAATGTAGTCAACAATGGCTGACTAGGGCTCCAACAAGTAACGTCCCAATCACTTTGAGGTTCCTTTGTCTTTAGTTTACTGCCTATCTTATCCGCTTCCAAGACATAGTTAATGATGATTGCTGATGTTTACAAACTTCGGTTACAGAGTATCAGAATTGTTACTAATTATGATTTGTGTTTTACGCTTTTACTTACGAAAAGGATTGAGAAAACACTAACTAATTCATAGTTGAGAGAATTCCAAATAATTTTGTACAAATTAGAAAATTATAAAATATAATGTTTTAAAAATTAGACTGGAAGTTAAATTGACAAAATAAGATATTTAAAATTTAAAAGGTTCAATCATAATTTGATAGTTATAAAACCGATTAAAAAATAAATAAAATTAGAGAACTTAAAATATAATCGAAAGAAATTGTCCATACTTACTTAACAATTTGAAGTTTAATTGACAAAAGATATTATTAAAAATAAAATTTTATTTATAAAAACTTACTAATTTACAAAAATTGGCATATTAATTAATAAATCGATTTATTATTAGTAAAAAAATTAAAATAAACTAAATAAAAAATTAGATAATTTAAAATTTTTATGTTAAACTTTTTAATCATTCACGCCTCAAAATGCCCTCTTCTCCGCGAAGAAAAATTCAAGATCCTATTGTCGAAGTACTTTTCATTGTTACGCTTCAAAGTCCAAACACAAAACTCAATCTGTTACTGTCAATCCCGCGTGCCTATTCCCGTCGAGCAGAGGCCCACAAGGCCTGGGGATGAAGCTTAGAATGGTCCAACACGGGTTTATACATAAGTTGGCATAACGTTCCGCTTAAAAGTTAAAACAAGATTAGAGAAACAAAATTAGAGTTCGCCATTGTATTTGATAAAGAGATTTTAGAATCAAATACAATTATATAGGCGCTTAATAAAGTTAAAAAGTTGCATTTTTCATCGAATATTTATTATTTAGTGTCGTAAATAAACTTGAAGATGAAAAAATAAATAAATTTACCCTCAAGTTTTTATCTTAAAAATAAAAAATTATGTAAATTAAGTTAATAATTAGGATTAATCACCACATTTTAACCCAATATTTGTCTCTATTTATGAAAAATTTTAAAAAATATTAAATCTTTATTGTTAGACTTTCACAAAGTTCCTATATAGCTGTAAGAGTGGAAAACTCAAAGCAGAACTAACTAATGCCTTAAATTCTATAATGTGTTTGCCAAAAGGAAAGAAGAGCAACAAAAACTCTTTAACTAGTCATGGAATTGATGGAAGTTTCCTAAAGAGGACCAATAAGACAACCTGTATAAGAAGAATTCACACAAATCAACGTACATGAAAAATACAATCTCAATCCAAAAGAAAAAACGACACCAACCTGTAATAAAGACATAGACATACAATGATAAAAAAAGGATTCTCGCTGTGAACTGCATGAAAAAAGATCTTCTCATATTTTTCACTTGACTGCATGTGATGTGCAAGAACATGACCATTTCACTTATTAGATCAAACATAGAAAGCATTTTATTAAATACTTTTGATAGGTTCTGCTATTACTCTACCTGCATTTTTGGCAGCAATCCTCCGGAATTGACAGCAAAAGCGTTCAACAATTTGCCCAGCCCTTGCTTTATTACATCGACCTATTTATTAAGAAAGCAACATAAATGTAAACATTGTGTAAAGTAAACAACAACAACAATGAGGACTAAAGCCTAAAAGTATCCGCTGACATGAGCCCTTAAAGATTCCACGATGGTCGGTACTAGCTTCGCGTTAGTGATAACGGCGGAGGATTACAACTGAAATCAGTGAGATACTGGGGATTGAAATATGTAGATTTAGGAGAAGCTTAAATTGGAGAGGGGGCAGGGAAAGATTTTCTTTTTTCAATTTAGTCATTAACTAGATGGTTACAGTACTAGAAGGTTACAGTACATTTTGGTACATAAATTCAGTACAAGATAGTACATTTTAGTACTTTTTTGATTGGTATACGTGAATGATGTGGTATGGTATCCAAAATTTGGTCACCAAGGCACATTAAAAGAAAGTCAATCAGTAACAGATTCGGTGGCCCACCGTAGCTCTAAATAATCTCTATCCTTTCTTCCCTTAAATCCTTTATCTCCTTCTCCTGTCCCTATCCTATTAAATTTCAGTCATTCAATTCCTATCACAAGGGTACTCACATAGTCTCATTCTCTCCCACCCGCTTTTATAATGGCTTTTTCCTTATATGTCAAATAGATAAATTTATTAAATATAAAATTTAATTTAAAATCAGGTGTCACTTTATCAACTTTTGTTATAAAATAAACTATGATTTTTTAAAATTTATTTATTATCTAATAATATTAATTATTAGAATTATCATATTTTATATTTTAAAATTAAAACTTATTAATTAATTAATTTTCTATCGTATTAATGATTACACTTAATGCTGATACTAATTGATTTTTTTAATCATATTGAGTTATAAATCAGTAATAATTAATTTTACATGTCTTATTGATTTATTGAATAAAATATTAATGCTTATTAAGTATATTATACTAAGGGCGAAGGGATGGACGACCACGCAATTCATCCCCTTCGTTCATTTATTTAATCCAACGATTGTCGTCTATTTACTTTTCTAGTAGCTTATTTACTTTTTTATTACTCATAGCTTATTGTTATGTGCA
>JAOSBN010000005.1:39835183-39852262 GCA_027563595.1 Erythroxylum suave | reverse complement strand
ATATTCTTAATATAACCAACCAAATTGCAATAACGGGGCATTATTACTGCACATTTGTGCAGTATTACTCTGCTAGTATCATGTATGGTCTAGAAGATATACTACCAATACGACGTAGTTTTTTTTGTCTCATTCAATTCGATACATTCAATGCTAGTGTTAAACAATTATTATTCTTAGTAACTATTTATGGTTTATAATTTTTATATTTTAATTGATTTAATAGTAAAATCAATCAAATTTATTATTATAAATATGAATTAAATCAAAATAAAAATATTTTAATTTAATTTAATTATAAATGCAATAGAATTAGTTTTTATAAATAATTCATAAAATAAATTAATATTACATATTAATATGATAAATCAATATAATTAGTAAAATAAATTAATATTACATATTAATATGATAAACCAATATATTTGATGTACATTATTTATATGTTTTGATAAATTCTAATCACCCCCCTGTGTTTGTTCATTTGAAAAAATTTCAACACTTGTATCCTTCGTTAGTATGATAGATCTCTCTTTTCTACCATTTAAAAACCAATTTGATTGCAATTTAAACAAAACAGTACAACAATACCTAAATTCTCGCCTAAGCAGAGTATGGGGAGGATAAGATGTACGTAATTATGCCCGCATCTCATTTATACTCTCCGAACCAATTATTAGTGCTTTTCATGTAAAAGAGAATTATATAATTATAAATATTGTAAATTAAACAAAAGAAAATTATTGTTGAAGTAAAGTATTGCTAAACTTTTAATTGTCGAGAAATAAATGGTTAGTAGGAATTATCATGAAAAGAATATGAGTTTATATGTAATAATTTAAAAAAATTAAAAATATATTTTTTAATTTTAATATTTAAAATACAGTTTAAAATTTTAAAATCATTTAATTTGAACTCTAAAATGAGAAAGCCTTTAATAAAATTACGCTCTATCACTTATATGTCGAGGCAATGTTAGTGTGATACTTTTTTCTTGTTTCATCTTCCCTTCATTTTAGCTACACTTAAATTAATATTAAACTAATTATTTTAATTTTTGGTTATGTATAATAAATTTTAAATTAATTATTTGTAATTTTTTGTTATGTATAATAAATATTAATGAATCATAATTAATATTTTAACGTTAACCCTAAAGCTGACAACAACTTGTAGGTTGAAAAAAACTAGCTGGAAATATTGGGCAATTTGCTCTTATCCGTTGCGTCAGCTTTTACACAATATACATTGTTCGAGTATTGCTTTTGGTTGAAAATGCATACATACGGTGAAGTTTTGCCATGTACACTAATAGGGAGTTATTGCTAAGAATTGCTAAAGTTTTAAGTGTTGGAGAAACAAATGGTTAATAGACGTCATAATTGAAAGAACGAATCTCCTACCAACATTAATTACAACCTTTCCCAAATAAAATGCCCAACATAAATGCTCAGTACAATTTTCTGAAACCCCTAAATGGGCAATAAAGTGCTGTATTCTTTTTACTAAACTTGGCGCTGAAGAGTAATAACTAATAATTCAAGACTACTTTATCTGAGTCATCATCTCAAGTTCTACAGTATATAGTCTCGTCTTCTGTAGGCTTAGGCCGCAAACCACTACCCACATGACAAGAAAAAAGGTCAAGCTCGCATTCATAATCGATGATTCTGCGAGAAAAGCTAGCTTGAAGAAAAGGAGAGCAGGATTGTTGAAGAAAGTCCACGAGCTCGCAGTCTTATGCGGTCTTGAAGCAGTTCTTGTCATTTTCAGTCGAAATGAGCAAGAACCAGTCATGTGGCCATCACCCCAAGAAGCACGAGCATGGTTTATAAGGTTTCGGAGTTTACCAGAATATGAGCGAATGAACAAGGCGACAACTCATGAAAGCTACCTTAGAGAGAGGATAGCCAAGGTTAAGGAGGAAACCATGAGGCTTGAAAAAAAGAAGAAGCAAATGATGTTGGAGTATCTCATGCACCAACTTTATAATAACAATGGACATCGTACGTTAACCACCTCTGAATTGCAAACAACTTCCGTGTTGGTGAAGGAGAAACTACAAGAGCTTGAGAAAAGACGTCAATTCCTTCAACAGCTGTTATCAGCAGGCCAAGATCAGCAACAACCCCAACAGTCACAGACACAGTTGCGTCTTCCACAAGAACGACCACGTGGAAAATCACCTATAGATATTATGGAGGTTGATGAGGTTGACGATGATTTGGGTGATCTAACAACGAGTGATTGGAAACAATTGATGCTGGAAATGTCAAGACCGATCACTGCCATGGCGTGCCGGCAACAGCTGGAGAGTCTTGGGACATATCAATATGGTGGTGGCGGAAGCTTGACACTTGTTGGGGTGCCTGAAGGGTATGTATCGGACAGCAGGATGGACGAATTCAGTACTCCGACAGGGTTGACTCAGGGAACAATACCCGAAACATCGGTCGAGTACGGACAGGTTCAAGTTCACGCAACCGATTTTATTATTCCGGGAAACAGCAGTGGCGGGAATGACGGTGGCGCTGCCGTTGGGGTTGGTGGCTCAGATGACTATAACATTGGTCAGACCGGACATTTTTCTAGTGAAAATGAGGATGCTGAAATGTCATATAACATCAAGCAAAATCCCTTTAACCTTCTTAGATGACGACGACATCATCATTATCGTAATAATAATAATAATACCAAAATCCTTTTTTAAATATGTAAAGTCTCTTTTTTTTTTAATCTTTACACATTTTGAATTAAATAAAAATAAGGTATTCTATTTTAGTTTCTATTAATTTTGATATTTATATGTTATTGAATTCTCTACAGCCAAAAGGGCTAATTAGCTCCTAAGGTTTTCATGAATGTACAAAATAGACCCTAACATTTCAGAGTGTTTAAATTAAATCCTCAAGTTTATTAGACGTTTAAATAAGACCCCAAAATTTAGAAACCGTTCATATTGAGCCTCGAGCACTAACATTATAAGAGAAAAGTCAATCATCTACTTACATAACACTTAAATGCTGACATGATTTTCTTGTTTTTGTCATTTTAGGTAGATATGGAATCCACTGATGTCGACGTGGCATAGTGGTGGGTCCCACATTGTTGGACTTAAGTCTCGGAACCTAATTCATTGCCACATTATGCGAGGCTTAGGTGGACTTGGGTGAACCTAATAAAGAAGTCATAGTTTGGCAAAGTAAAAGAAGTCACGGCCGTGATTTAAGTTTGTCACGATCGTGCAAACTCACAAGCACAATCGTGCATTCTAGCGAGTGAAGGGCGTGTGCACGATCGTACACCCCTGAAATTGAAAGGCCAGTGCACAATTGTGCATTCCTGAAATGCACTCAAACTTGCAACCATTATAACTCTTGATTCTGATGTCCAAAAACTACATACTTATACTATTAGAAAGCTAAGAGGATAAGCTACAACTTCTATGAAATAACCTTATCTAATTCGACCCACATCAATACAGTTTAATCATTAAAATAAGATACAAATTTTCTGTTAGGAATGATGCTATAGCCTTACCAACATTTATAATGTTATTGTATAAAGGCCATATCTCTTGTCTGGAGTCCAAAAATTTTATGTGATATATCGTTGGAAAGCTAAAAGGACAAACTACAATTTTTCTGGAGACTACTTTGTCCAATTTTGCCAAGATTAATACCATTTATTCATGAAAATTAGAGTCACTAATTCAGTCCAGGGTAATGTTTTAGCTATATTCCCCTTATTGTCTTTTCCTTATTTAAAAATTAATGAAAGAGATTTTAAGGAAATTTTGACATAATCAATTAAATAGAAGTTAGTAAAATTTTAGGATGAGGGACAAATCATCTAACTTAATTCATTGCCACATTACACGAGGCTTAGGTGGACTTGGGTGACTTTAATAAAAATAAACATTTATAAAGAAGTCATAGTTTGACAAAGTAAAAGAAGTCACGACTGTGACTTAAGTTTGTCACGATCATGCACAAGCACAATTATGCAAACTCACAAGCACAATCGTGCATTTTAGCAAGTGAAGGGCCAGTGCACTATCGTGCACCCCCAAAATTGAAAGGCCAGTGTACGATTGTGCACTCCTGAAATGCACTCAAACTTGAAACCATCATAACTCTTGATTCTGATGTCCAAAAATTACATACTTATATCATTAGAAAGCTAAAAGGATAAGCTACGACTTCTATAAAAATGACTTTGTCTAATTCGACCTACATCAATACAGTTTAATCATTAAAAATAGGACACAAATTTTCTGTTAGGAATGGTGCTATAGCCTCTACCAACACCTATGATGTTATTGTATAAAGGCCATATCTCGTGTCTAGAGTCCAAAAATTTCACGTGATATACCGTTGGAAAGCTAAGAAGACAAACTACAATTTTTCTGGAGACTACTTTGTCCAATTTTGCCTAGATTAAAATAGTTTATTCATGGAAATTAGAGTCACTAATTCAGTCCACGGTAGTGTTTTAGCTATATTCCCCTTATTGTCTTTTGCCTATTATAAACTTTTGCAATTTCCAAAGACCCAAATCCAACAAATACTAATTGTACATACTTAACTCCCAATATAAAAACTTATTTTAAATGTATCCAAGGCCATCTAGCAACATATAATTTTATTTCCGACCACAAATTTACAACCCAACAAAGAAGAAAATTCTGACATAGACACAGAGAACTTTTTCAACTCTTACTTTCGTTGCTTAATCAAAACACAGTTTGTACATAGGTTTAACTACATTTTGAAGGCCGCACCAGTAGCAAAATGCAAAACATATATGAATGCTCATGCTTGATATGCTTGTAAAGCTATCAAAATAATCGAATTAACTTAGTTACAAACGAAAAATAACATGGAGTTTGCCGAAACTTGCAAGGATCAATTATCTGCTTGTTCTGCACCTAAGGGGCAGAAAATAATAGGGTGAGTTACGAAACTCAGTGTCTAATTGCTTATAGCCATTGGTAACGAGACACACACACAATCAAGTATATATATATATAGCCTTTTAGTGTTAACAATCACACTATCCACATCGCTAATTCAAAGAAACTCATAATCAAACATGTTATCACATAAATCATATCATGACATTTAACCATCAAAACATAACATTCAATTATATGTCATGCTCAACAAAAAAAGATGAAATGAACCAACATAACGGCTTGAGAGAATCCTATGAGACGAAATGGAGAAACCGAAATTTACACCATAAACAAAATGAGTCTATTTCTTAGGAGCTCATATGCCACGAGCAGGTAGCCTGGAGAAGGCTTCAAGTCAATGTGCACGTGACGAATAAAATGATATCTCTCTTGCCCAAACACAAACAAGTTTCGATGCTCACACGTTTCATCACATGTTCATACTTTCATGTTTTTTCCTCTTTTCATTAATACAAAATGCTGACACATCTTACAAGGCATAACATAAAAATAAATCATATAGTATTTTCCATCAATCGTAATAATTCAAAGTCAAGCAATTAAGCATACAAGCATGCAAGAAATCAGCCTATCATAAAATAATTATAAACATATTACTCACCTAATTAATAGTAAGTCCAAACTTAAGTTCCCCTTTCCTCTTGCTCTTGCCTTGGATTTTCTTGGTTTCCTTCAAACAACCAAATGCTCATTCAAACTAATATACAAATACAAAATCCATAAAGCTTTAATATCCAAAAATGAGCTTAGACTTAATCTACTCATGATTTATCTAAGCTAGAATAACTAAGATCTAGTTGAAAATCCATGAAAATCAAAATAGGTTTCTTGGTCCTCTCCTTTCTCCCTTTATTTCCAGCAATTAAAACTCATTTTCTCTAATTCCTTCTCCTACCAAAGTAAGAAGAAAAGATAAGGTAACCTAAAACTCAGCTGAATCCTCTTCTTTCTTCTTCTTTCTCCTTTTGCTTTCTTTTCTTCTTCTTCTTTCTTTGGTTCGTTTTCTCCTTCTCTTCTTCTAGTTCCTTCTACGTTTTTCTTTCTCTCTTTCTTACTTCTCTAACACGACTCTTTTCATCTTTCTCATTTCTTTTCTTAGTTATTTTAAGACAATTTTTAGTCTTCCAAGCTTACCCTTCCACATTTAATTTAATTCCTACTTACTCCTTAACTTAATTCTAACATTTCTATTTGATTCATGAAAACATATGTAAATAAATAAGAGAAGTCATGGTTGTGGCTTCTTAAGTCACAACTGTGCTTAATAACCGTGACTTCTTAAGTCACAACCGTGCTTAAGTTTGGTGCCCAACACACATCATGGACAAAAATGTTGCATCTCCTCCATCCTTAGACGTAATGTTTTTGGACAAAAATGCCGCGATTTTCACAAGTGATATGTAGTCTTCCTCTTCCCAAATCCCTAATCCCTCTTACTCATAGACATCACCACGCTTCAACCTTCATGCTCTTCTCGCATCTTCTTTCGACACAATCCCATTTTCCTCTTCCTTAATCCCTAATCTCACATTTTCTTTCAACACAATCCCTCATCCCTCATATCTTTCATCTTCTTTATTGTGTGTTCTTCCTCAGACGATATTTCACCATGGTAGGTTATTTTTGTCTACATTTTATGTTTTCAGTGGTCGCTTAAATCTATCTGCTTGTGTCCGTTGTTGTTTGCCTCATCATGGTTTTTTTACTCTTTTAATATTATATGTTGTCTGGTCTGTCTCCACTTATTGTCGATGAATACACCAACCATTTTTCACTATCTGCCTTTTATGTTTTGTTTCTTGTTTTTCTTATTATTCGTTGAAGTTGTACCTAACATTAACTGCTATTCTAAGCATCATCATCATCAATTATTGTTCTTTGTTTATATTCCCTACATTGTCTTATATTTGGGTTTGTCCAGTGATAAATTCTTGATCATATGGACAACTGAAAGATTCACTTAGTGCAGGGGAGTGAGAACAAAGCTCATTCCATTGTGGATCATAATAGAACTTTTTATCATGTATGAGAAGCAATAGTTTCTTAATTACTAGCAAGTATGGTCGAACTTACTCGTATGATATGTTTGCTGAGATGAAATGACATTGACCATGTTTGACAATCAGCTGATTGCATTAGCTATTAGCTGATTCTATCAGTTGATTTGACCAGCAAATTGGATTAACTGTTTGTTAGAGATGTTTGGTAAAATTAGTTGTTTAGTATTAGCTGTTTATGTGTAAAATGAATTATGAGGACATGAATTTTTTTAAAAATAAGGGTATGAATATTATATATCTTAGTATTTCGTTGAATATTCTTATAAGAATTTAGATTTTAGATATTTAATTATAAAAAAATTAAGTTTATAACTCTAATAAAAAACATATAACATATAATAATAATAATAATGATGATGATGATGATGATGATGATGATGATGATGATGATGATGATGATGGTGATATTGATGATACATCCAAACATAAAATATAACAATTCAAATGAAGCTTAATAACACAATTCAAATAGAGCAAAAGAAATGAACACCATCATTTAAATCAAAGGTTTATAACAATTTAAGAACGACATCTAACTGCCATTAAACTAGAAGCAATATTATCACGAATAATTGTAATCTCCTGAGTTCTCTAGTTTTCAATGTCTTCTTGTGTAAAGTTAACTTTAACATCTTGAAATACATCTGAAGGTATAAATTTAGGATCTTGATCGATGATGCTAAAAGTCGGGTCATCAATTTTACTTCGTCTAAGATAGTCATGCAACACAAAAGTTGCATAAATTATTTTATTTTGATCCATTATTAAAACTTAGACATTTTCTCCAATATCTTCCATTGAGCCTTAAGACCACCGAACGCCCTCTCAATACAACTTCTCAATGATGAATGGGCTCGATTAAAAACTTCTAGAGATCCTCTTTGATTTGCACCACAAAACTTCAATTGATGATACATTGTCTTTGGGTAAGGTGTCAAAATGATATCATAAAAAGTCTAAATCATGAATAGCAAATCCTACAAATCTTAAAATTATCTATCGTTGGTTTTAGAAATTTAAGTCTCGGATTGCCGATTGTATCAAGGAAAATATGAGAATCGTGTCTTGATCCCTCCCAACCAATTGAAACATATGTAAATAGTAAGTTAAAGTCACATGCTGCCAACACATTTGTTGCTTGTTATTCCTTCCTGTCCTCTATATCTCATTTGATCCTCCTCTGAAAAAACTACCGCTATATGTGTACCATTAATAGCTCCATTGCAATCCTAATATAAAACAATAATCATAAGATGATATAACAACATTTTTCAATGGAAAGTTTAATGAAGGGGGAGGAAGAACATATTCAATTACCTTAAAATGTGGCATATATCTAACATTATTGGCTCTTTTGGTACACGTATAACCCTTGAAAATTCATCCATAGCAGTCAAAATTTCTTTAAAAAATTCTACTAACAGTTTCACCAGAATGTTGAAAGACCTCTTGGGTATCTTTGTTAAAGGAACCTTTACTTTGGACATACACAAATAAATCGAATTTCTCCAAAACAGACATCCTATATGAAGGTCTCAAACTATAATTATTTTCCAAAACTATAAATAATTGATGAAATGTAATTTGATTCATCCTAAATGTATTAAAACACCGTTTTTCACGACCGTTCAATAATTCATTCATCCATAGTTCTCGTGTTTGATAGGAAGTCATGAATGGTCCCTTCTATGTGTGGTTAAAAAAATACACACTCATGTAACCCGTTACACAAGCCACCGAATCCCAAAACTCATTCTCACTGTCCAAAAATTGCTTCATTTGAAAAAGTTGTATAATTTGCATAACATTATCATCCATACCTATAGACACTATATGTCTAAATATAAAGAAATAAATAATGTAGCACGTAATAAAAATATAGATTACTAACAAGATAACATAATATAATAAGATAAGTTAACCAAGTTCATAATGTCTTAAAACATACCATGTCAACATAAGTGCAAAACCAATAAAAACAATAAACTAAACATAGTAATTCATAGATAGAAATTATGTTTAATGTTTTTTATGTTTATCATACTCATATATAAACTTTATTTAATCAACTCTCTTTGTATCATCTGGTAAACTGAAAACAATGGCCCTTCTTTGCAGATCTTCAATCAATAAGTAAGCAAAGTAAAATTCAAGAGTATCAGTCTCTAAATCACTCAAATTACATAATTTTTCCAAAGCATTCGTAATGTCATGATGTGGCACACCTACACTAGTACTTTATAATGCACCAATATTCATCGTGTTCAAAATTTTCGTAACAGAGGTATTCATCTCTATTGTTGCACTCCGTCTCTCTTGAATCAATTATATCATATCGTCAAGCCTCTCATACATTGTTACAGATCTTCCTACCCTTTTAGTGGAATCAGTTCTTGCACTCTTATTATTGCTTTGTGAACTATCATTCTCTAAAACCCTTTTGCATCTTCTTCTCTCACTCCCTTCATTATTTGAAGCTTGAGGAGTAACAACAGGAGTAGATGCAAGGGTCGGGGTGGTTTCTCTCCACACCTCTTCCCAGTCACCAGGCACATAATAATTGTTTAGACCACTAATCTCATCTATATTCTCATGATCATGATAGCCTGATAATTGATGATGAGCATTATGACTATGAGGTGGAGAAGGAACATAAACTTCCTTAACTTCTCATTATTCTTATGGATGGTCAACCACACGACAAAGTGTAATCTCTTCTCGGGCCAAACATCCAAAAAGTTGATCCAACTTACATTCAAGCTCAGGTTCAACCCCTTCCTCTTTAAATGTTTTAAAATTGTTGTTCTCCTATAAAAAAATGATTAACTTATATTTAACTATTTATTTAGCATTAAAGTAAAGGAAAATAACTTAAAATGGGCTAACTTTAATCTTCAAAGTCCACCACTCCTCACTAGCGGAAATTGTTCCTTTATCATAGCCCCATCTGAATCTCATTTCTTTCCCTTTTAATTGTTTCGAAAGACTCCATCTAGTTCTCATCCAATCAAACTTATTTTAAAGCTTAGTTTTATCCCATTGTAAGTTGGTCGCTTTGTGAAACTCTTCCTCTACCTTCTTCCATGGTATCCTTTGACAAATAACTCCACCACATTTTCCCTTACTCCTTTGAATATATTGGTTACAATTGTCACAAAAGAGAAGAAGTGTTTCTTTTAGCCAACGAACCCTAACTATATCATTCCCCCCTTGACTTTCTCCTTTGTTTCTTTTTTGAGATGATGCCATCTAATCATATAAGATGAGAGAAGATTATATACTTATTAATCAATTTGCAATTGGTTTCACTTCTGAGCTACTTTAATTGGTTACAATTAGACTATTCCAACAAAATAATTATATAAATATTTTTATCATCTATATATTTTGATTAACAACTTAATTAAAAAATTATTTGATCTTTCAATTTAAAATAAAATAATTAACTTGTGAATATTATTAAAAATTATATAAAATTTTATTGTAATATTTTTTTTATTTAACCAAAGAATTATTAAATAATTAAATAATATTAGAAAAAGATAAAAATAAATTTGCAAATATTAAATAATCAACTTTTAATGCATGATCAACAAAGCCCAAATACTAAATTAGATTAAAGATTAAAATATAAGTATTCTCTAATTATTAAATTATCTATTGAACGTTAATACCAATTAGGTGAAGAAAATCAAACAGGTTGCTTTAGTCTTGCATATTCATTGGATGCTATCAACTATGATACAAAATGAAACGAACCATATAACACAAAATAAAATAGCATTGAAATTATCAAAAACCAACAAATACAACCCATCCATCTCAACAAGGAATCTTAATTATCCACGTCAAGTTACACTCTTACTTCCGAAAAATATAGTGGCCATCCAACTCTCTCTTTCTTTTCTCTTTTTTATGTATATCTTGATTTATATATTAATAAATGAATATCAACATTTAACATGATAAACTTACTTATCTGTATAAATAAAAATAGTTAATTTATATGTCTAAATTAGGACTAAATAAAAACTACACTAAGAGTGTCGAGAAATAATGATGTAGTCGTAACCAAGATAATAATAATGCAAGAATTTCTATTTTCCTCACATAGGAAAAAGTGCAGCATTGTATGGTAGGTAAATACATTGAATAGCTTTCTAATTTCATTGGAATCTAGAAGACATGTAAATAATTAATATTATATAAATCTGTATATATTAAATAATCAAGTTTTAATGTATAATTACCGAATCATATGATTCGGAGAATAAAACAATCGCACCTTTTAGGATTGCATATTTACTGTAAATAAGAAAATTTTAAAGATACAACATTTCAAAAACATGAGTGTTTGGAAGACTAATCTCTATATAAATAGGAATATCAAAAATATTAAAACACAATGGTTATGATTACAAACATTATAAAACTATTAAAACTAAACACATAAGCACTTTTTTCTTTTTGCTTTTTATTTCTTCTTTCAATCTCCTGTAGCCACTATAGAATTACAATTCTCAAGCTCAATCCGTTTATCTTCATTAGTTCTATTTCTACAACATACCAAATAACATAAGTCACACATCTTAGTGAAAATTGTTGGCAGGGAACAACTAACGATGACGAAAGAGAACAATTAACAATGGTGACTAACAATTGTTCAGGGAAGAAGAGAGAGAATAAACTTATTAAAGAAGATGTCACTGGTCAGAATCTGATCGACGAACTGATATAGGAGAGTTTTGTGTATAAATATGTTGTAATGTAAGATTGTGTTAGCTTTTCCATTTTAAAGGTGAAAAGAAACAATGGAGTAGCTATGAGTAATCAATGAAGTTAAATGCAATAAATACAAAGAGTTGCTACTGCCTCCACGAAATTAATGCAACTTTCTACAAACACCTAAATATGCTTTGGTTGACACGGTAAAACTGCAACAAATCCATATCTATCTCAACTACTATCAAACTTCAATGAAACTAAATCCATCTCAGATTTCATTCATTAAATCTCATATTGCATTCATTAAATCTCATATTGTAGGCACTGATGTTCTATGAAATCAATTATAGCTAGAATCTTAGTCTACTGAAGGAACATCAAGTTAAATAATTATCTTGTCAGAAACTTCTTTCAGCAATGTAGAGTGATTGAACCGTGTACCTGGCTAAAGCAATAGACAATCTAGATTTAAGAGATTAGAGAGGGACAGACGGTCAAACATGAGAGGACTATGGTTTGATAATTGTGTGAACGAAGCACTGAAAATGAACCATCAAGAAATAGAACAGTTACTCATTTAAGTAAAGTGATTGAAACAACCAATATTATATGAGAGGTATATAAGATAAGTAGCTTCAGCAAACAAAATATTAATTTCAATTTACTATTTCAGCAAGCAAAATGTCACATGAAGAAACTGGGTTATGAAACCATATCTAGACGTAATAGGGATATCTCTTTCCATAAAATGGGCAAAGATTGTTTCTCCATATGAAAATGGAAGGCTAAGAGCTGAAGCTTTATTAGGAGTTGGTGAATAATTAGCTAATGATCCCAAACTTAGACTTAGTCCACCTCCTAAGGTAAATACATAGTACTGCGGAGAAATAAGTACAACGGATCTTTGTCTCTGCCTTATAAAAAAAGCTCTAGTTACAGTAGCAGCTTGATACTAGGCAAAATGTTCATCAACATCATAGTCATATGAATAAGAATCCTGACAGTTTCCAAGTCACCCAGAAGAAATAAGAATACAAGCAGCAAGATAAAGTCGTAGTTAGAGTTTCAAAATCAAGAAAACAAGCACTTGTTCCTCATTATGATCCTCGTGGAAATGAGAAACGTTTATTGCCACAGCAACTTGAATCGTATTCTTTGTCCTTAAATGTCTCTTAGTTTCAATAGCATCAAACAGCTCTTGGCTACAAAAGCAAATTCATCAATCAATATAAATTGAAAAGAAACACCATTTTGTTGTTTCAGGATTAATAGGAAAATCAAGTTCTTCCATGTCGTCTGTGGTTGTCAAAGATAAAATTTTTATGCAGCAATTTATTTACCTATTAGAGTCTTTCAGACATATTAACTACTAACAACTTCGACACTCTTTACTTCTTTGGCACCTACAAATGTATGAATCACAACGTATAACACAACCTTAATCTTATGCTAAACTAGTGCAGGGAGTTAGAATATGGTGATTCTCAATATATAGACTGAAGTTCTATAAAGTTACCATTCTAAGATGCACCGAAGATGATATTCATTTTTGTAGTTGGTTATCTGGAAAAAAAAACAAAATCCTAATCGGGATGCTCAATTTATAACAACTTCAAAGTAAATATCAGTGCAATCCTATACTTTTTTTATGTATTTAAGATAAACAAAATCCAAGTTTTGCAACTGAATCTATGCTCTTTCTTCTCTCACTAACTCACTCACCGAAAAGATCTATAAAGAGAGCAAAACAATTTCCTTTAAACTTAAACAAAAAGAATGAGTTTCAGCAAGCAATGTTGCGCATCCTTCCTGCATTCCATAGGGATCTAAAAATGAGAAAGACATTTACTTTTACTTTACCCTACGCTCCACTGATTCTTCTTCACCTTTCTCTTACTTTTTTTATTCGAATACACACAAACACACACACACATTTAATGTATATGCCAAACACCCTTAAAACTGATACCTACAATGAAAACTAAGAAGCATTAAAGTTTAAAAGGACAATATCATCTTTTTCGATTATCACCTTCTAATTTTAATAGATAAATTACTTTTTAACTCAATTATAAACTTATATTTAGTGTCAATTGAGTGACGAGATCACACTCTCTAGTAATAGTTCAAGAGAACATATCCAAAAGAAAGGGAAAAAGCAAGAAAATGAATGAACAATGCTTCAACAAACACAGAAATATAGCAGATCACCATAAAAATCCTCAAAATGAAAGGATTCAAATAGCACCAATGCAATAAGAAAAGCCTCACTACAATTAAAAAAATGTAGTGATACAATGATAGGGTCTTGAGAAGAGAGATAAAGAAAGTGAAGAAGTGATGCAGTGGCAAGGTCTTCAGAAGCGAAAGGCTCCAAACAGATACTACAAGCATCCTCGAGATCCTCATTAACAACACCTTCCGTCGACGAAACAATAAATGAAAGCATTTGCTTCTCCGTCATTAAGGAAGAAGAAAAAGAAGAAGATGGAAAAGAATCGAAATGGTCAATGGTACCATGACTTTCACATAATCGCCGTCAAGTCAGATTTTTGTCTAGTCCACAACATTGGCCTCCATAATCGAGACTCCACATTTGATGAATTGTGCTAGTGAAGAGTTGTGTGGGATATGGTGTTTTGTTGGCTAGCGCAGATAAATGTAAGTGAGAGTTTGGTAGAGAGAACCCAAGTTAGACGAACCGAAGAAAAGAAGCAAATCTTTTAAAGCTAAGCAAAGATCTAAGATACCCACCAAAAGTCTGACAAAGAAGAAGAACCTAAGTTAGAAAAATCGAAGCAAGGCCTCAATAAGAATGTCCTCCATGGCAAGAGCTTGATTGATAACGACCTATGACTGGCGATCCTCTTTGGGCTACTCTCACCGTTCCTCTTTCGTTAAACAACGACCGGTGACTGGCAATCTGGTGGAGATGTGAGAGCTAAAAAGATGTGAGAGCAAAGAACATTTTGGACAATCTAAAAAGAAATGAGACCGAGAGCAAAGAGCAAAGTGGGGCAATACCGTCATAACTCAATCAGCTAACTCCAAATGCTGCAGTAAAGGGGCTTGTGAAAAAATAGTTGGTTGGGTTGAATCAGCTACCTAACTAGCTCCTAACCAAACAAATAGATAGCTTTTTAATATGGGTCAAACAACTAATTTAAGTCAAACAACTAAAAAATAGTTGGTAAGTTGTTTACCAAATACGACCAATGTTTGGAAGCATTTTTCATATATGCAATGTTTTAAAAATCAGACCAGATATCAAATCGGTATATAAAAAACACGAAGTAAAAATTATAAGAATAAGTAAAAATATAGTATAAAATAAAATACCTTATGAAAATGCAAATACACTAATAATGTCTATTTATATATAATTGACTAATAATAAATCTAATAATTTAAACTAAGATTGAATCTAACATAAATTTTAAATAATAATAATAATAATAATAATAATAATAATAATAATAATAATAATAATAATAATAATAATAATAATAATAATAATAGTACTTTGATATTATAATTTATTTAAAAAATTATAAAAGTAGACGTATATTTAAAAAAAGTCAATAGAAAAGATTCTAAGTTTATTCTAATTTCTTTTAAATGTCTTTTAAATATAATGATTGCGGAAGAAATCAACCCTATTGAGAAAAAAATTGGAATAAGAGGAATTATCTCTAGTCTCCTTTTTTTTTAATCTCGAAATGAATAAATACAATAAGATTTAAAAAGGATTGGAGGAAAAGAATTTTTTTTTTTGAAGAAAATGACATTTTCAAAAATTTTTTTGAAATAATAGTGAAAAGGTAACCAACAAACAAAAATTTGTAATTTTTTTCATCAATTAACAGTCAGAATGTACAATTATGAAAAAATGGCACTTTTAATAAATTTTCTTTCTTTTTTCAAAAATTTTCATAATTTTTTTAATAAATTAACGGTCATGAAGTACAATTGTGAAAACAATGGTATTTTCAGTAATTTACTTTTTTTATTTATTAACTATCAAAATATAATCCATGCTTAAAATAATTTTTGTTTTTGAAATAAAGGGCATAATGAAATAAAGCAAAAAAATATCGGGATTTAATATATTTTGGTCAACAAAAGACTAAAAGAGTATTTTTGTCCAAAAATTGCAACATGTATAGTTGTGTTGATGTCCTCATAATACAGGGGTAAAAAAGTATTTTTGAATTCTAAACTCCTTTAATTGGTGGTCAAAGGAGGTAATAAGTCTATTTTTCAAATAGAAGGAAGCATAACGTACCAAGGAATTTGAAAAAAGTTCTCTCTCATCCTTTTCACGCTCTGACTTCTCTCTTACTCAAACTTTCCCGCCTACCTTTCTTTTCCCTTTATGCCCTCGTCCCTTCCCGAATGCCAAACGTGCTGCAAAGAAGTCTGAAGGGGCTAATCGTCTTTTCTAGGGGCAGACCTGGTCGCACAAGCTGAATCATGGACGAATCACCTCTGTCTAATGCCGACTTTCCTCCACTCACCAGAGCGCAGGTCACTGGCGAGCAAGTAGTCTTAATTACTACCCTAATGCGTTGCAGAATGGGGTTTGTATCTCCTCTTCTGGAGTTGTTACAAGCTAGCGCACGAGCTTGGTCTCATGCCTTGGTGGGATTTTTTTTGTTCCCAGCGGTTAACGCTTAGGCAAAAGCCAGATAGAGTAAGCGAGGCCTAGAAAAAGTCATGTTAATGCAGGATGGGCTGCTCTTGTTTAAGTTTTCTGCCCAGTCGAATGTTGTTGAGATACTGGAACAGGGGCAATGGCACATAGGTGATCAGCCCCTGTTCCTTAGACAATGGACGCCAGGGATGAACTTAGACAGAGGTTTAATAGAGGTGTTGCCATTGTGGGTGCAATTTCATGGGTTGCTAATGGAGTATTGGACCGTGGAGGGGCTTAGTCTGGTGGCTAGTGTATTGGGAAAACTCATATGTATGGATTCTCAGACAGCTACGATGGATAGAATAGGGTATGCGAAACTATGTTTTAAAGTGCCGAAGGATTCGGTATTGTCAGATTCCCTATCAATTTTTCAGTTTGGTGAGTTAGGGGAATTAGTTCAAACTAAATTTTCAGTCACTTACTTATGGAAGCCTGATTTTGGTGGCAAGAGGTGGGTAGCAACAGGTAGAAGTGTACATTCTTGAAATTGTGCAGATGTAGTGCATACTGACAATCTTCTTAATGAGTCGAGAATGATCAATATGGAGGAGTCGACGAAGGAAGGGCTTGGGACAGGAGGCCATGCGTCAGATGTGGGGTGTGGGCCTACTCAAGTTCAA
>JAOSBN010000005.1:39795997-39812791 GCA_027563595.1 Erythroxylum suave | reverse complement strand
TTATAAATATAAAAAATTGCCCGGTACGGTACCCGGTATTGACCGGTACCGGTACAGTACCGTTCCAGAACTGAATCTGGTACCGAACCCGGTACGGTATTCGCAACATTGATCTTTTGTGGCTTTTAATTTTTGTTTTCTAAATTTGAAATTTACTTTTAAAAATATATGTTTGATTTTAAAATTATGTAGTTACACTTTTATTACTAATAATAATTAAATATTAAATAAAATTTAAAAATAAAATCATTAAGTAATTATTTTATTTTAATTTCTTATATAATTTTTATTAATAAATATTAAAAATAATTAGATTTATTAAAATAAATAAGTAAAAAGTTTGTGTTTATTTGTATACTATTATTATTTATTAATATATTTTAATTTAGAAATAAATTAATTAAGTAATTATTTTTATTTTAATCTCTTATATATTTTTATTAATAAGTATTAAAAATAATTATATTTATTAAAAATAAATAATTAAATAAACAAAAAGTTTTGTTTATTTTTATACTATTATTGTATTTAAAATAAAACTAAATCATCAAAACTAATTTTTATAATTTTCAAGTTATGAAAATAATAATTTTCAAAAAAAAATTATGAAAATAAGAAAAAATCAATAAAAGATTCAATCAAATAAATTTTTATACAATCAATTTGGTCGGGCTTTCGAGTTAATCTAAAGCCTGATTGATCTTGGGTTCAGGTCTCATTTTTAAACTCAAACCTTGTTGTTTATTTTAGATTTGGATAAGAATCTAGTATAGTTCATTGTCAACAACACTACTTGCTATTCACCAACGAATAATAGATTCAAAATATAATAAATTCGTAAAATTCAAGAAAAGAAAATTCATTGTAAAAGAAGAAAAAATGCTGAAAGAATTTTTTATTTGATTGATTAATTTGTCTAACAATAAATGCACCTTTAAGAAATAAACTAATAAGAATAAACTTTGAATGACTAAAAGAATTAGTTTCAAAATTATAAATACTTTTCAAATGTGTTAATTGAGGTATGTAAAATCTACCAAAAAATATAAAATTTCGCTTTTTATTATAACAAGGAATTTACAATTGTTATAGAATTAAATTGTGGGTCAACCTTAAGATCATATTAGTAATCCATCAATAATGTGTTCGAAGTTATCCACTTAATGAACCATTGAATATGATACTAATCAATAATAAATTACAGCACAAAATACATTTACTTTAATTAATGTAAGAGCGAGTCTTAATGTGAACTCCAATCTATAATTTCTAACATTAGGAAAATTTTTAGAAGTCTTCTAACCAATTCAACCACCGTTTAAGAAGTTAACATATAAATTTATTAGAACAGATACAAAAAGTTTTAAATAACTCTAACAAGCTCGGAAGAATTGTATATGAAGAAGTTATTTGGTTTTATCGATGTTTTTGTTGCGATTTTTTATTTTTTCAAACAAAATTTTTATTTTTTGATATTAATATAGTTAAACTTTAATTACTAAAAATAATTAAATATTAAATAAAAGTTAGAAATAAATTAATTTTATGGATTAACTAAGTAGATAATTTTATTTTAATCTTTTATATAAAATTTATTGATAAATATTATTAATAATAAAGGCATTGGATTTAATCCTATTATTTATTTATTAATATTAATTAATTAATTAAATTTTATTATTTACAATTAAATATTTTAAAATTTTCGTAAAATTAAATCTATATGTTTAAAGATCTTTTAAATTTAACGTATATTTATACATAATTATCAAATCTAAAAATATGACTATTTTAAAATTATCTAAAATTTAAATTAATTATTAAATAATTAAAATAAATTAGTCGTAATTCTTATTATTCATTAATATTAAATAATGCTATATTAGTTAACAATAAAATTAGATTCATAAACAAAAATCGTACACTCAAGCCAATTTTTATATTTTTATGTTATGAAAATAAGAAAAACTTAAATAAAAATAAAAATCAAAGCAATGGTTATGACAGATGACGGAGAAGGGTTGACCGTTAAAACCACAGTTGTGAAAACAGGCTGCCCCAAAGATACAGCAGCTTAATCGGTGGCAAATCTCATGAGATCAGATCCCACCAGAAAATGGAAAATGGAACGCCAAACGGACGCACATGGTTAGAGCAAGTTAACAACCATGAGCAGAAGACCAGAAAGCCCACGGAAACTTGAGTATTGTATACAGTAGGCATCAACTAACAGTACCAACCTTTTCGTAATTCGCACCTAATGTTCTTCCTCTGTATAATATTAATATACACATATAAACATCTCTTTAGCTGTAGCTAAATAAAAAAGACTAAAATAGTTTGTCAACTGTCAATTGCAATTCTTGGTGATTGCATGGATCCTGCCTGCCCTCCTTGGAGTATTTAATAAGCTCCGACTGATGCTTAGTTGGAAAGATAGACGTACTAATGAGTATGGAACTAGCGTAGGCTCGAAGCGTACAAACGGGGGAAAGTGTTGACCGGCTCGATCCGAAGCCTAATCTTATAATACTGCCTCTTTTGCGGTAATTAAGTTCAGAATCATTTTTTTAAAAATGTCTTTTAATTTAAGACAGTGTTAAGTATAATCGCCAATTAGAAAAAGTAAGCTTTATTTATGATATGTGTTAATAAAAAAAAGATACGCATTTGGTTATTTAATATTTTAAATCATATTAGTGGCATTTTTAGTTAGTTTTGTTATAATCCTTAATATAATACCGCCTATAAATTATTTTAGATTCAGTATAACTTAATTACTCATCTAGGCTTCCTTCCAAAATAATAACAACCATATAATACTATCGTCCTCATTTGGAAAGTAAAATTAAGATATATGAAGTATATTTTAATTAAATAAAGCTCTCATGACTATACCACTTAGTTTAATTACGGTGATGTGAGAAACGAAGGGTTGACTTCCATAAAATTGCACACAGGCGGCAGAAGTGGTATTATATGTGACGTAGAGGAAGCTATATTGCATTCTTATCGCCCTAATTTTAATCACTTAATTCAAACTAATAATATTCATTTCTTTTTTATCTATCCCCCGAAAAGCAAAGATAAAATTCATATGATCGTTGACTTTTATAAAGCTTGGAATATCCCAAATGAACACATAACTCTTGCCAATGCCATGGCCGAGCTGACCTATCATTTCATTTTCTTCTCCATTTTCTCCTCCTTCACGGTCCCTGATTGGAGATGAGTAACTCCACCAACACCGGCGGGTTTCTGGGTTCCAGCAACATCGGGGGTTTCGGCTATGGCATTGGAGTTTCCATTGGAATCCTCTTACTAATCACCACCATCACTTTAGCTTCCTATTTCTGCACCAGAACTCAGCAACAACCATCTTTTTCAACTCGTCGAAGAAGAAGCAACAATTTAACCGACGAAGGGCCACCGGACAACAACGACGCGGTGGTGGAGATTGGCATAGATGAGGTCACGCTGAAGAGCTACCCCAAGTTGCTTTACTCTGAGGCAAAGCGCCATAAAGGAGACACCACAGCTTCGTGTTGCTCCATATGCTTGGCTGATTACCGGAGCACAGACACGCTCCGGCTGTTGCCAGATTGCGGCCACCTCTTCCACCTCAAGTGTGTGGACCCGTGGCTGA
Source organism: Erythroxylum suave (assembly GCA_027563595.1). Classification (NCBI taxonomy): domain Eukaryota; kingdom Viridiplantae; phylum Streptophyta; class Magnoliopsida; order Malpighiales; family Erythroxylaceae; genus Erythroxylum; species Erythroxylum suave. The sequence goes on along the minus strand of JAOSBN010000005.1, from coordinate 39,809,145 downwards.
GATTGCACCCGACTTGTCCGGTCTGCAGAACATCTCCATTGCCTACACCCCTCTCAACGCCTCTCGCTGAGGTGGTTCCTCTAGCGAGTAGGCAAGTCTGAAAATGATCATTCAACTCAAAAGTTGAAGCTGTTGGTTAACATGAAAATTGATGCTTCAAGGTGCCATTGACATAGCTTCAATATTTGGTGTCGTATTGGATCAGCTCCGGCGAGTGCAGGAGCTCTCTCCTGCGACTCTGTAATTTCTTTTACATTCTTTTAGTCTGTGCAGTTAAAAGAAAGAAATTTTATGGCATTTACTTACACTGTGATTCAAAGATATATATGTATATGATGTTAGATTCAGAAAGTTATCCGCATAGGCAATAGGCGGTAAATGAAGGTGGAGTTCTTTCTTTTTCCTTCCTAGTAGATGGAGAAGCAGAATCGTTGCATAGAATTAGAGCATTAGATCATGAAAGGCCGAATAGACGGGAGGAAAGACAAGCTAAGCGTAACAAATTTGATCAAATATGAATATGAATTCGTACATTTGTTGTCACTGGAGAAGAAAAGGCTTTAGGTCAATGCAGTAGTCTTAGTTGCCAAAATAACAAGAGTGAGTCTCCAAATCAATGCTTGTTAATCAACTAAGCAAGCAAATTGAAGGTTTTGAAGAGAGATAGGTTGTAAGGAAGTATAATGTATAGCAGCAAATATTTGGTTTGAAAAAAAAAAAAAACGCTGAAACTCCATGGTCTGAATTTGCGTACATTTCTAAGAGTTTTTATGCTAATGTCCGTAGTTTTGGTTACAAAAGTGGAGTGAAAAGAGACAAGTGCTTAGCAGACATGAGGTCAACCCTCTTTGCATCTATTCGTTTGAAGAAAAAGAAAGTTGAAAAATCATTAGAATTAGTTTTAAGAATTAGCTTGTCCCCAGTTGGTTAAGTACTTTCCACATTGCATGCCCCAATAATAAATTAATCTTCTCAAGAAATTTTTTGTTTAGCCTCTCTACCGTAATAATGCCAGAGCTTGTTGATTGAGTGCAAGAAATCCACTCTTGCAAAGAAAGAAAATGAAAAATTTTCTCAATGTCCACATCACTTCAAAACAACTTCAACTAAACTCTGCCTACTCCTTTGAATATTTCGCAGCGCCAACCAGTAACGATTTGTGAGTAAGTATGGTTGATACTACCCTATTCAAAAAGCTGGACCTTGGATCCTTCCCACTAACTGTGTTTTCTACCATTTTTTTCAAAGTCTTTTCCCCAATTTCTGCTTTTTTGTCCTTGTATTAATTGAGTAATACTTAATCTGAAAGTAACAGGAATTCAAGCCATTATGATATTCTTCCTCAAATAATAGTGTCATTGCGCTAGGTATACGATTTAATGTGCAGATGAAACACTGTATCTCCTCTAATACTTCAATATCCCTGCTCCGAAGTAGCGTACAACTGACCTACTCCTATGAGCCTGTTGCTCTGGATGGAAAGAAACGATGCACAAGTTAAACAACATTTATGGAATGACGTATTTTTCTAGTTACAGACTAGTTACAAAAATGAGTCAACTTTAACATTCTACCAAAGGATATAATTATTTTGATACTTATGCTCTAGAATAACTCAGTTAAGAGAATCAATGACTTACCAATCAATAATTCAATTGCATTTGCCATTATAGAAGAGTAAAGATTTATTTATAAAATTTCAATTCAAACTCAATGAAGATAAAAATTCTAGCAAGACAAGTCACACTAGAATTCTACTTGATCAATTGCAATTGCCACTTAAAAAGTGCCAACTTCTTGAACAAAAAAGGGTCATAGATTCCGCTTGATTTCATTCAACGTTTGATTCAAAGAACTACACCTAGCCCCCCACTCATGAAATGATTCTGTTGAAATGAATGGCAGAGGGTTCGTAATTGTTGGGGGACAAATGCACAACTCTCTAAATGATTAACCAAATATTAACAACAAAATATAACTCTCCTTGTTGCAACAACAGAAATAGTGTTAGAAGATACTAAACGATGAAACAAACACTAAGATTTAACGTGAAAAACTCTACAGTGAGGAAAAAATTACCGAACAAACCGATAAATAAATCCATTAAATTCAATAAGGATTTATATAAAAAAATTGAGATTGGACCCCCCACAACAACCACTTGCCTTACAAAGTTTCATAATTGAAACTAAAGTTGATATCACAATTAATAATCACTCAAACTGATCCTAAAAATAATCAAACAAGGATGAGAACACAACCCTCTTTGCCCTCTCTCTATTTTTTCTCACTTTTAGACGTCTTAGCTGCATTCTCTATCTCATTTATAGAGCAAGGCTCAAATGAACTATTTATAGGTACGTTTGGCTAGATAGCTGAGTCAGAATCCTATCTGAACTCAACTAGCTAGATCACATCTTATCCTAATTAGATTACATCACATTATCTAATAAGATGACATCTCTTTCTAAGTAGGACTTTATCTAATATGATTTATCTACATCACAACTATCAAGATAAGAGGTTATATATATTTAGGAATGGTACATCCATATCTAAGAAAATCTTCACTATCTTCATATTCTTCCCACTTGGTCTTTATCTTTTAGAGTTGATATCTATCTACTACGATCTTATCCACCGTCTATGATCACTGAAAGTCCCAAAATAGACCTGGACATTTAACAATCTCCCCTTCTAACTCAAATATGGGGAAGACATATTGTCATTCATCATCTACTTGAGATACATCCCAGCAAGCTTATAACAAAGCTGGTGCTTATTTCCAGCAACCACTTTAATTAGCATATTAACATTATTCAAATCTATATGAATCCTCTTTAACATTAATTGTTTCTCTCCTATCACGAACCTTAACCAATGATATCTGAAGTTTTCATAAAATTCAGCCTCTTGCACATTCTCAAGCTTCTCTTCAGCAATAAGTAACAAATACTCAGGATTTGGATACCTTCTAGAAGGTATTTTCTCCCTTGTCGACCTTTGAAGTTGTGTTTCACCAATTGTTGCATCTCATTGCTCCCCCAACTCATTATCCTCAATAAATTCAACTCCGGTATTGTATGGATGTGGTTTATATAGCTCATCACTATCAAATTGTGTCTGATCACTACCAATATGTACTTGGTCACACACTTCATCTTCTTCATCTATAGATTGCTTAATAGTCAAAAGAATTGGTGATGAGTTAATTATGCCATCTAATGAGCTACAGTGTGATGATTTATCTCCATTTAAAAGATCAACAACTCTCCCGTACTCTTGATACACCACTTTTTGGCACCTAACCACTTTTTACTTCTCTAGTTAAAAAGTCTGAAGCCAAACTGATCACCACCATATCTAACAAGTATGCAAGGTATTAACTTTGAGTCAATCTTCTTTCTTTGATGCTTGACTACATATCTAAATTTCTTACAGCCAAAACTGCCAAATGATGATATGTGGAATCTTTGCTAGTCCACACTCTCTCAAGAATCTTAAAATCTAACGAAATTGAGGGAGCTCCTTTTATCAAGTAAACGACTGTTTAGACAGCTTCTTCCCAAAAGTATTTTTGACAATATAAATATTCTGAGCATACAACGAATCTTCTCCATAATAGTTATGTCAATCCTTTTAGTAACTTCAATATGTTTGGAGTCCCTGGTTTGATTTTTTTTTTATGTTTGATGTTGTGCGATGTACATAATTCTTTAAACACTTTAGAAGTATACTTCCCATTGTCTGTTCATAGGCACTTCAGCTTCCTCTCAGCTTCCCTTTCTACCATAACATGAAACTTTTTAAAAGTTTTAAAAACTTTACTCTTAGAGTTCAATGTGCACAAGCAAGTCTTCCTCAAATCATCGTCAATAAATTTAATAAAATATTTGTTATCTCCTAATGACTCCTCCTTAATAGGACCACAAATATCTGAATGCACTAACTCCAATAACTCTAACTTCCTTGGAGATCTTCTTTTGAAAGAGATTCTATGCTACTTTCTAGCCAAACAATGATGGCAAGGATTAAGTGAGTTTGAGTCTTTAACTGGTATAAGGGATTTTCCAACCAATAACATTAATCCCTTCTTACTCATATGTCCCAATCATCGATGCCACAAATTTGATGAAGTTTCGTCTTTGACTGTGTATACTTCTTCATCACCACAAACCTTTAAGTTTGTCTTGTACAAAAAGCATTATAACTCTCCTCGGGCAACTGTCATTGCATCTTTTGACAGTTTCCACTTTCTATCCCTGAAAGTGTGCTTAAACTATTCTAATTTAACACATTCGTTGAAATTAGATTCAGTCTTAGATCAGGGTTATGTTGTATGTCTCTCAAGGTCAGTAAGCATTTGACTTTTGTCTGAAATTGAATATCACATATATTGATAATTTTAGCGAAACTTTGATTTCCCACATTTACACTTTTGAAATCTCCGTTCTTATAGCTTGAGAAGTATTCCTTCTTTGAGATACAATGATATGATGCTCCTGTGTCGATCAACCATTCAAAACCAACATTACTGACATTAAAGCATTCACTAGTTATACAAATTAGGGACACCTCATCATTCGTGCTTGAAGCAGTTGCAGTTGTACTCTTATCATTATTATCATTTTGATGAGTTTTTTTTTTATCGCTCTTCCGCTTATAGCATAACCTCTTAATGTGTCATGGCTTATTGTAATAGTGACATGTCTTCAAGCCTTTGTCTCTTTTAGACTTGGAACTATTTTTAGACTTGCTAGTACCATTGGGACCTCTACTCTTGTTCCTTCCTTGCTTTATGTCACGAAAGCCTGCACGTTTTCAGTTCCAATCTCCTTTCTTCTGCTTTCTTTATTAAATATACTATCTTTGATTACTTCCAAAAAGAGCATACCTTTAAGAGCTGAGATGTTAATTATCATCACTAGTGTTTCCTAAATATTCGGTAATGAACTTAATAGGAACATAACTTAAAGGTCATCATCAAGAATGATCTTCATGGTTGTAAGTTTGTTGATTATGTCTTGTAAATCACTTAAATGCTCTAAAATTGATTTTCTAGTCTTCAACTTCAAATTCACAAACCTCTTAATCAGAGAGGCCTTGTTATAAGCAATCTTCCTTTTATACAGACCTTTTAGCTTCTTCCATAGCTCAAAAGGATCTGTTTCTTAAGACATATCGTTGAATATACTGATATCAATCCATTGACTAATATAACCTAGATTTTTCTGCTTCATTTTTTCTCATTCTCTATTTGACATCTTTTTAGGTTTTGAAAGAACATCATCCTTCACACCTCTGTCTATATTAATATGATCAAAGATATCCTGGCAATACATAAGGTTCTCCATCATAGACCTCTATATCGAGTAATTTGATGACGGTAACTTGACTATAAAGCTCTTTTTACCTTTTATTATGAAGACTTTGATACAACTTATTAATATAAAAATATACACCTCTCTAAACAATCAACCAAATATTAACAGTAAGAAAGAACTTTTCTTGTTACAGTAGTAGGAATCTTTGACCTGTTAGGAGAGCTTACGTATTGAGAAAATTGTAGAAAGGCTTAGACCATATGCCAGTGAATACTTTTCGTAAAGGTCTCGAGAGATTGGAGCTCGTTTGGTGCCTAGAATTAACCTAGGAATCTGAGATGGAACCAAAATCAGATATTCTAAATTCCTTTATTTTTAATCCTTTTATGACCAATCCTGGATGTATAATAAGGTTTGTACTACGTATTAAGCTACTGTGAGGCGCATGCGTGTCCTCCAATCGCTCACCGCCATGTCTCACCATGCGAAGCACGATGCGTGTCATGCATGCATCATATGGCTTGCCCTCCCACGGGCGTTGGTATGTGGGTGCGTGCGACACATGAACCCATCTGGATTGAACACGTGGAACGAGGTAGATGGAGGACACGTGTTTTCACATGCTTTGCACGCACTGTACAGTAGTAGTGTGTCTGCGCATGACGTGTATGTGCCAGAAAAATCTTGCCCGCAGTAGTGCGCACGCCAGCGCCAGCACCCATGCATATTATCGTAGCTGCTAACGTGACGTCAGCCTTGTGGACGTTTGCCACAGTAAATTCCAAAAAAAACACAAAAAATTTAGATTTCCCATAAAGGGTACCTCGGGGTGTTTTGGGTCTAAAAAATTTATAAAGTGAAAATTTCCATTTTTTGATCTATTACATTAGTAATAGATTAAAGTTTAACTCTAATAAACGGAATTAAGGTATTCTGAATCTAATTTTGAGTTAATTTTCTTGCTTCGAACATCACATGAGGGAGATACTTCAAGTTTTCGTGTCTCAGGTCTTATATTTAGTGATCAGGATAGCATGATAGTTAATTGGAAAAGGGACAGAGACATTCTAAAGCCATTTTTGAGTGAATTTTTGTGCAACGAACTTGTCATAAGGGAGATACATCAGATTCTCGTGTCTCGGGTGATCGGTTTGGTATCTGGTAATGCACAATGATGAAGTTTTCAAAGATTGTCTTCAACACAAGTGTGTGATAATGAGACTGTGCATTTAGGTTTTGCATTTATTGAAGTTACATTATCACATACCATATGCCCATTAAAAATGCGAGGACGACATAAAGTTGTATTCCTTGTGTTTGTGAACTTTTGATGAGAATGTAGTCGCCAAAGTGGCCTTTCAAGTCAGTGTTGTGGATTGTTCTGCTTACATGTTAGGGGATGTCTCTGACCTTATATTTGGTTATTCTGCCCAAAGGTGTTGGCCTTACATAACATTTTGAGATGATCATAAAAGCATTAGATAAAGGAAAGTTGTTGCTCAAATGATCTATTCACCTAAAGGCGGCATCGTCATAAGAGTTGATAGTTTGTACTCTGATCGCTTTTATGTATGGAAATATAATTGCATATATTATGTATTCAACCCAAAGAAGTTTCATAATATGTGAGATCGGATTTTTAGGAAAGATACTATCTAATGGCTTTCAGTATCGCTGTTGTCCTTCATTTGTGCTGATTTAATCATTGTTACTATGAAGTCACCATTTCGGTCAACAATAAAACCAGTGTCACCATTAAAACCCCGATCTGTTTTAATACAGAGAAGAAGATAGAGGATGTATTGAATCCTATGAAGGTAGCTAAGCTTGGTATGACCATATGGACTGACAGACCATCTCCACCTACATCTATGAGCTTGAAAGCTCATAAACCAGCCGATGAAGCCCAGGATCAGTCTGACAGATTATGTCTTATGGTCTTTAAGAGATCCATTCCTGACAATCTGCTTAGTGGACTTTCGGACACAGACATAGCGAAGTAATTTCTTGGAAATGTCTCCTAGAGGTACATAGTCTCACTTAGTGTTGAGACAAGTACCTTGAATAAAGAACAAAAACCCATACCTGTACACACAGAGGTTTTTGGGGGTACAAGATCTAATACAACTATGAAGATCTGCCAAAGTGAGATGACTTGTTATTCCATCTGATTATCATAGTCTATTAGGTGAACATGACTTGATATTAGACATGTTACGAATTTAGTTACTTTTACAAAAGTTATTTCTGAACCCAATGTGGAAGTGTGGTGGGTTGTAATGAATTATGAGATCCAAGCCAGGAAGCATAATAAGGTCTAGGAGCTAGTTGATTTTGTAGCTGAATTGCAGACTCGTCAGTTGCAATAAACTTTAAGACCTAAAAGATTTCAGGATAAAGTTCAGCGGTTTATGGACTAACTCAGTTGCCTGATGGCTCACATAGGGAGAAATGTTACTTTTCTCTCGTATCCTCGACAGACACATTTTGAATGACTAAGGCAATTGTAGCTCATGTTGATATAGACTTATATCAGACAGTTGTCAAAACCATTTTCCTAGATAAAGACTTTTATAAAGTAGTCTATATGGTACAACCTGAAGGATTTTAGGATCCAGATGGAACTAACATGGTTTACATGTTATGTAGATCAATATATGATTTATATTATACATTTCGAAAGTGAAACCTTACAGTTGATGAGCTTGTTGCCTATAAAGCTGAAAGATGCTTGTACTATGAGATCAGGGGGAGTAAAATTATCTTCCTATTACTGCATGAGGGTGATATATTGCTCACGTTAAATTACTTGATCATATCGTATAAGGTTAAGCAACTTTTGGTCAAGAATTTTGACATAAGGGACCTTGGCATAGCATCTTTTGTCCTAGGCATTCAGATTCAGTAGGATATATCTTAACACTTATTATACCTCTCACAGAGTGCATACATTGAGTATATGTTACAAAGGTTTAATACGGTTAACAGTAAACCTGTCGTAGCATTTATCTCTTATAGTGAGAGATAATCTTTGGCACAGTATCCAAAGAATAAAGGGAGAAGTTATAAGGAATGTTTCGTATTCTAGTGTGGTTGATAACCTAAAGTATGCTCAGCTATGTACTAGGCAAGACATTGCATTTATTGTTTAACTTTTTGGTCAGTATCTAGTTAACCCAGATGTGGCCATTGAAATGCAATCAAGTGAGTGTTAAGATAATTAAGGGAATCAAGGATTATATGTTAACATATAAAAAAGTCAACAGACTAAATCTTATAGGGAATTCATATCCAGATTAAGCTATATGTCTGGATGATTGAAAGTTCACATAAGTTTATAGTTTTGAGTTAGCAAAAGGAACAATGTCGTTGAATAGTGTCAAGAAGACACAAGTGATTTCCTTGACCATGTATGCATAGTGCATACTATGAGGCTTCTCCATAGATGGTTTAGCTCGGAAATTTGATTTCTGAGTTGTCTGTAATTGGTTCATTGGCTAGACCTATTCAGTTGTACTATGATAATTAAGCTTCTGTGTTGTTTAATAACAACATTGAATATCACAGGTCTTATCATTTTGAGGTCAAATATTTGATCATGAAGTAGTTGATACGAAAAGGTGGCATTAAGGTTTAGAGTACATAAAGACTGAGGAACTAAAAGTTGATTCTTTAACTAAAGGACTTTGCCCACTTGTGTTTGAAATACAAGTATATATATAGTATAGATGTTTTGAACCTTGGACACTGTTAGTTAATAGATCATTATGTTTGCTCCACGTACATTTGTACGTTTTGATGTATTATGACAGTAAATGGTTCATCAATTAATGATGATCATAGTTTATCCTCAATAATAGGTGTTATCATACATTGTCATAATATGTATGGAACTCTTGAGATTTGTTTTGATCTTAAACATTTTAAAGGTCATTGGGCATATATATATATACAGATTGACCTTCAGCCTATGTCATTAGATATATATAGTTTTATACAGAATATATCCTTAAAGTTTCACATGACATGTGAGGATATAAGTTTTTAATTCCATAAAGGTTCTCTAATGTAGTTTAGCATTTAGTGAGAGAAAACAGGATTTCTCTGATGTAGTTTAGCAATGCGGTTTCATATAAAGTTAGAGAAATTGAGACCTATAGACGAAGATGATAGATATTAGATCATAAAGGTATCATCGTAGTCTGTCACACTCTATTTTCCCATTCATGTTAGTGAGGTATTAAGTATTTGTGACTATATTAGACCTGTGTCATACATGGCATATGTGTTTGATATTTTTCGATAGGGATAGTTATTAATTGTAATTTTGATTTTCCAATAAATTACTAGTTAAGTTACGTAATTTGATCCATATAAGGATAATAAAGTGACCCAATAAATGATCTAGATTAATGGGTCGAAGTCTGGGTGAAAAATATATCCCTTTTAGTATGAAACTAGTCCATATCAGCCTTGTGATGGGGAAGCCTGATATAGAAGCTATATATATATAAGTTATGGTCTCCTACAATTGCTCATATCAATCATAAGTATGAGGAATCTCTGACCCGTTAAGAGAGCTTACGTATTTAGAAAACTACAAAAAGGCCTAGGCCACGTGTTGTTGAATACTTTCCCTAAAGGTCTCGGGAGATTGGAGCTCGTTTGGTGCCTGGAATTGACTTCGGAATCAGTGATGGTACCGAAATCAGGTATTCCACATTCCTTCATTTTTAATCCTTTCATGACCGATCATAGATGTGTAATAAGGTCTGTTCTACGTATTACACACCTTTCTTCCATCCATTGCCTACTTGAACCCAACATTTCTTGTCAAGAGGAATGTACTCCAATTGGCTGCAAGATAGTCATTTGTCGATCTGACAAACATAATTTAATTAGGGTAAAAGCTTATAAATTGTTATTTAATTTTTAGAAGAAGATAATTAAAAGGTAAGCTATAAAATTTATTTATTTTAATAATATTAATTAAAACTACCAATAATAATAATAATAATAATAATAATAATAATAATAATAAATATTCTAATTTTTAATTTTGTCTAAAAAATAATCTTCATTAATCCCATAAATAGTGTGATGATATATCATTTATCTAATGGCTAACATATATCGTATTGATACCACATTATATTAAATATTAAATATTAAAATTCTTCTTTTGCTTTATGTTGTCATCATCTTGCCAATGGTGTTGTGTTGCCATGTTGCTAGTCTTTTCATTTATATCACGTATTCGTGTTGTATCACTAATTTTATCTCATCTCTTTAGCTTTAGGTCATGATCTCCAATCGCCATTCACCATCTTGTTGCAAGTCTTCAACCCCTTCAGTTTATACCCTTTCACACTTTTGTTTATCGGGTTGTTAGGTCGATGGAAGTGGAAGTGAATCGTCAGAGACGACGGGTAGATTATGAAGTAATGCAAGTGGCGGATATAAGTTCTGAAGGATTATCGAAGGTGGGTTTGGAGCGTCTTGAATTTGTTCACGTTCTTTAAACTTCAAAATTTTTAAAGAGGAAACTCTGGTTTGGAGGTGATTCTAGTTTATGACTCCAAGGAAGAAGTGAAAAAGTTGAGAAAATATGTGATGGGGTCTTTCTCTCTTGCATCTTCAAGTAATTATAAATATCATATCATTTGTAGGTTTAGGTTAATTATATATATCAACCTTTCTACTTGATTTTTGAAATTTCACTACAAGAGTAAGAGTTAACATATTTAGCAACAAATCTTTTGTGACTAATTATCATTTCGTTACAGATATGAGGTTTTTTGTAACAAAACAATTGATTGGCACTATTGTTTAGATTAATTGTGATGATTTGTTTTTTTTCATTAATGTAATGGTAATTGTGACAATTTAGTATCTTTCACACTTAAATTGTCATTATTAATATATTAATATTGTCAAATTTTCTTTTATCACTACGTTTTGTCACTAAAAACATATGCAATTTGGTGCTAAAGTAATTTTTGTTGAAATGAATTGTAATTGTGATAAAACATATGTTGGTCACTGATATTTTCTATTTGTTGTGACAAAACATAATTTGATCAATAATATTTTTCTCTTGTTGTGATACATGATATTTTAGTTTTTGTGACAAAAACTTTTGTCAAAAAAATTTATTTATTTGGTGTCTACTTAATATTGTTACAAAAATGGAACTATCATTATGGTCAATAATATTTGCAATTTTTGTGACAAGAAATTTTGTTGTCACTTGATCATCAGGTTACTGTTAATATAAATGTAACAAATTAATAATAAATATTTCTTGATATAATAACATATTAAAATTAACCACTCTCATGATTAATTTTATCATTATTGTATGAATTTTATGGACTATAAATTACTTATCATAATTTATTTAGGCCCAGCCCATTGACATCTCTGGGAAGAGTCTCTAATAAATTTAAAATAAGAATGTCACATTAGCTAGAGTAAGTCCCACTAATATGAAAAATTAAAAAAAGCCATGTGGTATCTAACAAACAGAGGATAAGCTCTGTGAAATTTTTTATCCTTATAGAGTTTGGTTCGAATGTCTTGTAAATGTTGGGGGTTCAACTTGAATGCCTCAAAATGTTAGGTTTCAACTTCAATTATGGTGTAAACATTAGGGTTTAAAATAAACTTTTAGCCTAATTCTAATCTATTTGTTATTTTTTTTTCAAAAAAAGGAGATGACTAAGAATAGTTAAGGAGGTAATTTGTGACGGATTTTGAAGTTTCCGCACTTTTTTTTGTATTTTGTTTGGCACACTTATATTCCATATGGATTAGAGGAAGATAATATAGGTGTATATTTTAGCTAATAATTTTTGGCTATTGTATTTTGAATATGTTAAAGGTTGAATTTCATTAAGTCCATATGGACTGTATGATAGCATATATAAATGTAATTTTTTGGTCATTGACATTTGGTAATATATATTATTGGATATATATTATCATTTGTATGGTTACTTTCAATATTATATATTGTTGTCTTAATAAAAATTAATGTATGTTATTGCTAATGAAAGGAAAAAATATTGTTTTTGTTATTAGATCCTATTGCCTAAAAAATCCAATTCATTGCCTTGTAAAGATTCAAACTGTTGTTATATCCATTCAACATTGTTGCTATAGTTTTAAACTATTTTATTACCTTAGTCAAAATTTTAGGCAACATTATTCAATTTGTTACCTAATAAATTTTTTTTGTTTCCTTACACCTATAGCACTACCACGTTATTTAATAGTATGAATTATATAGCCTGAACAAAAAGGCAATAATAATTGTACTTATAGTTAGTTTCATCGATCGAATAGTATTTGTATTTTCTATTATTATTATATGGGTATATTGAATGTATTTCAGTAAAGCTTGTCGATAACTACTAGGTTCCAGATTTTGGAAGAGGAAATATTGCTATAAAAATAAAGAATGAGTCTATAAAGTATAATTCTAATGTGTATTATGCTCCTACTCTCTTCCAGAATCTATTAAGCTCTGGACAACTATTAGAAAAAGGTTATGATTTATACGTCAATAAAGATGGATGCACTGTGACTGATATAAGAAAGGGAATGATTCTAAAGATAAAAATGACATCCAATCGTCTATTTCCAACATATCTTAATTACTGTAATACTTCTTATTGTAATATTATGACTATTAATGATAATTGGCAATGGAATTTACGACTTGGGCACTTGAATTTGGGAAGCATTAAGTTTCCTGCAAATAAAGAGTGGGTTTCATGCTTGCTAAAAGTTCTTGACAGATTTGTGAGTCATGTGTAATTG
>JAOSBN010000005.1:39783913-39795897 GCA_027563595.1 Erythroxylum suave | reverse complement strand
GGGAGGGGGAGAGGGAGAGAGAGAGATCCATTTCCAAACGTCCACTATAGTTCGTGCATTCAACCCTATATTATATAGAGGTTCCATCAAATGGAGGTAATAAATATTTTGTTACATTTATTGACGATTATAGTAGAAAAGCATCGGTTCATTTTTTGAAGCATAAATCTAAGGCATTTGAAGTACCTAAGAATTTCGTAACATATATTGAAAAACAAAGTGGTTACTTTATCAAAACTTTGAGAATGGATAGAGGCACATAATATATTTTTTGTGATGATTTCTTAAGAAAGCATGGAATTAAGCATAAGTTAATAGCTAGGCACACTCCTCAACAATACGAAGTGACAGAAAGGAAAAACAGAATTATCATGGATATGGTGAGAAGCATGTTATTTTGTAAGAAGTTACCTAAAAGTTTTTGGTAGAGGTCGTTATTTGTGCAGTTTGTGTTTTGAATAGATGTCTTGTTAAAAGTGTTTGTGATAAAACTCCACAAGAAGCTTGGAGTGGACAAAAGCCTAACCTTAGTCATATAAGGGTGTTTGGTTGCATAGCATATTCACATATGCTTGACGAGTTGAGAAAGAAGCTAGATGATAAGGACAAAAAATGTATATTTTTTTGCTATAGCATAGAAACATAAGTTTATAAGCTTTATAATCCAAAAGACTCAAAAAGTGATCATTAGTCAAGATGTTACTTTTGAAGAAGATGGAGTATAGGACTGGTTATAAAAATAAAAGAAATCATTGTTAGATCGGTATTCATAAACAATGAATTGGAAATGACTAATCAAATATGGTAAAAAGGAAAAACAAAATTATCATGGATATGATGAGAAGCATGTTATTTTGTGAGAAGTTACCTAAAAGTTTCTAGGTAGAGGTTGTGGCTTGTGCAGTCTATATTTTGAATAGGCATCCTGTTAAAGGTGTTTGTGATAAAACTCCAAAAGAAGCATGGAGTGGACGAAAGCCTAACCTTAGTCATATAAGGGTATTTGGTTGCATAGCATATTCACACATGCCTGATGAGTTGAGAAAGAAGCTAGATGACAAGGTAGAAAAACACATATTTCTTGGTTACACCATGAAAACAAAAGGATATAAGCTTTATAATCCAAAGACTCAAAAAGTGATCATTAGTCGAGATGTTAATTTTGAAGAAGATGTAGTATAGGATTAGCCAGAAAAAGAAAAAGAAATAATTGTCGGCAATTGTGTTCATAAACAATAAATTAGAAATGACTAATTAAACATGGCAAAAAGGAAAAAAATAATTATCATGGATATGGTAAGAAGTATATTAATTATCTTGTAAGAAGTTACCTAAAATTTTCTAGGAAGAGGTCGTGGCTTGTATGGTATATATTTTTAATAGGTTTTATGTTAAAAATGTTTGTGATAAAACTCCACAAGAAGCATGGAGTGGACAAAAGCCTAACCTTAATCCTATGAGGGAGTTTGATTGCATAGCATATTCACATATGCTTGATGAGCTGAGAAAGAAACTAGATGATGAGGCAGAAAAATGTATATTTCTTGGTTACAACATGGAAACAAAAGGTTATAAGCTTTATAATCCAAAGACTCAAAAAGTGATCATTAGTCGAGATGTTAACTTTGAAGAAGACGGAGTATGGGATTAGTCAAAAAGAGAAAAGAAATCATTGCCAATACTAGTGTTCATAAACAATGAATTGGAAATGACTAATCAAATTGAAGAGTCATCTACACCATCAGTTCCTGAAGAGCCAACTCATATTGATTCCAAAGTGTCATCTCCTACTAGTTCACCTTCACTTAGGCGCTCACCATAAGTATGGCAGCCAACCACTTATTTGAAAGATTATTAAGTAGTTGATGATGAAGTTGTAGCCCATTATGCTTTATTTGCAAAATGTGATCTAGGAATGATTGAGGAAGTAGTGAATGATGATCATTGGATTAAAGCAAAGAATGAAAAAAAAATATGCCATAAAAAAGAATAAAACATGGGAGTTAACCACTTTACCAAGAGGAAAAAAGTCTATTGATGTCAATTCGGTATACAAGATAAAGTACAAGGCCAATGGAGAAATGCTTTAAAGCAAGATTAGTTGCAAAAAGATACAAGCAAAAGTCATGTATTGATTATTCTAAAGTATTTGCACTTATTGCCAGATTGGATACTATATGTTTAATCATTTCTCTTACCATTTAAAGTAACTAGAATATTTATCAAATAGATGTCAAATTAGCTTTTTTGAATGGTATACTTGAAGAAGAAGTACACATTGAGCAACTAGCAGCATATGTAAAGCAAGGAGAAGATAAGGTTTATCAGTTAAAGAAGGCATTGTATGGTTCACTAAGGGCATGGTATACCTGTATTGATAATTATTTCATTGAACATGGTTTTTATAAGTGTCCATATGAACATACTTTGCATATCAAGATCAATAAGGAAGAAAACATTCTTATAGTTTGTCTCTAAATAGATTATTTGATCTTTACTAGTAATAATTCAAAAGTGTTGTCATAATTTAAGAAGGATATGGTCGCTCACTTAAAGATGACAAATATGGGATTAATTTCCTACTTTCTTGGAATCAAGATAAATCAAACAAATGAAGACATATTTATTTCACAACGGAAATACGCAAAAGATATTTTAAAGAAATTTAAGATGGATGCATGTAAGCCAATTTGAACACCAGTTGAAGAAAGGTTAAAGCTTGTGAAAGATGATAGTGATGATTTGGTTGATGCAACAAACTTTAGAAGACTTATTGGAAGTCTAAGGTACCTAACTGCAACTAGGCCAAATATTTTTTACATAGTGGGAATAATGAGCGGATTTATGGATTCACCACAACAACCTCATTTTCAAGCTGCAAAATGAATTTTAAGATGTATTAAAGGTATGGTTAATGATGTTATATTTTATTCAAACAATTAAAATATACAACTAGTTGGGTATACACTTTAATGATAGTGATTGGGCTGGTGACATTGAAAAAAGAAAAAAACACTTTAGGTTATGTCTTTCATTTTGGTTTTGGAATATTTTCCTGTTCTTTAAAGAAACAAGAAGTAGTTGTTCTTTCAACTACAGAAGCAGAGTATATAGTAGTAACAAATTGTTCTACTTAAGTGATTTGGCTATGGATGATGCTTAGCGAATTACAGCACCAACAAGATGATCAATGACAATCTGCTATGATAATAAATCAGTAATCGCCTTAACAAAGAATCCAGTATTCCATGGTCGAAGTAAGCATATTGACATTAAACATCACTACATTCGAGATTTGGTTAAAGATAAAGAAATTACAGTAGAGTATTGTGCATCTTAAGATCAAATAGTAGATATTTTCACGAAGCCCTTGAAAGTTGAGCTATTTTACAAGTTGGAGAACATACTCAGGATGATTACACCAAGTTTAAGGGAGGATGTTAGAAACCAAACTTGGTTTAAATACATGTTTCTAGATTATGAGTGGTAAATTGTTGTATTTGACTTAGTTAAAATACCAAGCCAAATTGTCTTTGAACTCCTTTGGATAGCATAATTGAAGCTGACATTATAGTCAACTATTACTGACTTTGCTTCTTTATAAATATGGCCATTTGGCCATTGCATGCATTGTACAAAAACTAAAAAAGCAAAGTGAGTGAAAAAAGGTGTGAAAGCTTTGTAAGGTGTCCAACTCCAATGAATTGTATAGTGTCAAGTATTAATAAAATTTTGACTGCGCAAGAAGGATAGCTTGATCTTTAAAGCAGCTCTCACTGTTACAATCTATAATACATGGAGGGAGTGAAACAGAAGAATTTATAGGAAGGTGCACACTAATCCTTATCAGCTTGCAAAATCCATCTTCAATGAGATATGTAGTCTCGTTCTAGCCAAGGACGTAACTAACTGCTTATCTGATAACATAAAAGCTCATTGGCGATTGTAATTTAGTTGTAGTTTCTGTTCTCCTTTTGTACTAGCATTTTGTCCTTGTAATTAGTTTCTTTCGGACTTTTGTTCTGTAGCTCTCACTGTAATTTTGTGTATAGTTTTCAATATAGTTAATACAATTTTCTTTTAACTTTCAAAAAAAAAGTTGAGTGTGTAATTTATTAACTGGTTTATTTTTAAGCAACTATAATTGCCAACATTGTATCACACATAAATTGCACCAATTTCATTGAACATTTTGTTTCGAACTAAAAGAGTCTACTTCCCTTGCAGCTGGTAGGAGAAAATAAAGAGTCGACACATGACTAAGAAGAAGATAATGAGATGACAACGATAACATTTAAGTTGAAAACAACGATGAGATGGCAATTGATTAAATTAGCGACTGGCGATTGGAGAAGGTGACACAAAGCAAAAGACTAGCAACGAGATGGCAATTGGTGAATGGAAACGGCGGCACAAAAACAAAAGAGAATAGATGAAATTAGTAACACCAACTCGACTGACTACGAGATGGCAACACAAAGCAAAGCAAGGTTTGTGTTAAGAGTTAGAGATGGGAGAATCCTAAGGTTTTTTATTGTTTTATATTAATAGGTCACGTATCAAATCAGTCTGTTAATGTCGACAACAAATTTTTGAAATAAATGTTTTGTTATTATTTTTAATAACTCTAATTAATATTATAAAATTGAAAAAAATAGTAAATTTTTTAATAATTAGCCATTAATTAAAAGGATAATAACAATTCAACGCTTTCGCCAACTAACGTTCCCTGCAAGGCTGCAACTGCCATTCCTTGCTTCGTCCCTTCCACGCTGGCCTCGATAGCATGCACCCACTCTCACGCTGTCAGACGAATCACAGTCGTCAAATCGTATCACCCGCTGAATCAGACGATCGGTTTTGTTGTAAGATCAAGACAAAATCCACCGATAAACTTGACCTCCTTCTCGAACTCCATTCTTAATATAAACCCTCGTCTCTACTCCCAAGCCTCTCAATCCGGTCTCTCTATAATTATCATCTTCAAAACCTAGATCAGTGTTCTAATCAATGGCCATGATTCGCTGTCAGCTGCTTGCTCCTCTGCTTCTGGCTTTTCTTTTGATTGCGCCGTTCATCGTTGCCGTTGATATCAAGTACTGTGGTCCGTCTCTTCGATTCCTTACCATCATTTGAAAGTTTGTTCTTTTCGTTTCGTGTCTTATGTTTGTTTCAATTTTGACCTTTTTCTATTGACCAATTGGTTGATTTAGATAAGAAAGCAGAATACGACGTGAAGGTTAACGGAGTGGAAATAACGCCGTACCCGATAGCCAGAGGCGAGCCGGCAACCTTCAGCATCTCCGCCAACACCGGTATGAATAAAAAATATAAAGTTTAGATTTTTTTTTTTTCCTTTCTAAGGTCTTTCTTTTGTTATTGAAAGTGAATATACGAGTGTGGGCTTGAAAATAGTGGGATTTTGATGTTCGTTGACTAGGTAAATCAATCTCTGGAGGAAAACTGCAGATTGAGGTTGCATACTTCGGGTGGCACATCCATACCGAGACCCATAACCTCTGTGATGAGACATCATGTCCTGTTACCACTGGCGACTTCGTTGTGGCTCACTCTCAAGTTTTACCTGGATTCACGCCACCAGTAAGTAAACAGAGTTTGCAAAGTTATAGAGCTGAACTTGAGTCCTAGGATTATTGAATTGAACGTTGTTGGGAAATTCTGATTGGTGAAATATGACTTACTTTGCCTGAGTTGTTAGCTATGCAATGTATTGTCAGATTTTAGATTTCTGTTGATGACTTACATGGGGTTGGTTCAATTTTATAAATGTTGCTTTTATTGGATGCTTACAAACTGAGGGCTCTACAAGAGCTTCATTGAGCCAATCATACATTTTTTAAAACAGAACTAAAATCTTCCAGACACGTATAATTAGCCCACAAATGATTTACGTGCTTATGAGAGCATCATGCAAAAAAGAAAAACAATTAATTTCTCTGGGGAATTTCGATTCTAGACTTTGTTGAGCCTGGGTATTGCCTGGCAATTCTAAGCGATAAACTTTGTAAAGATGTTGTGTATGCTATGCTAGAGGACATTTTAATATGTTGGCTGTTAAATTAAGTGAAATGCTTACTTGAGATAGGGTTGTGACTTTCATATTTTAAGTTGTGAATTGTTCAAGTATTCCTTCACAATTACTTTCTTTCAGTTTTCTTTAAAAGATAATATAAATGCTTTCGACATTGGCATGTATCTTAACTTCTTGCAGAATGACATAATTTTCTTTGGTTTATAAGCAGTGGAAGTGCCATTGTCATTGAAAATAAATATTATGACCAAATGTAGAAGTGTCTTTTTGTTTGCAATAAACAGATTTGACAAATTAGTGATTGATCATGATTGCACTGTATGTATTCTTGTATTTTGTTCTCAACACTTGTCATACTTCTGAGTCACTCACTGATCAATGGCCATAAAATTTCCGAGGGACTTTGCCAGTTTTATTATGATAACCTGTTCTTAACCCTTTATTGAAGTTGGGCACTTAATTTTTCAGAGTGATGAAATATTTTCCTGACACACTGTTTGGCCGCTTTTCTATTATTTCTAAGACATGCCCCCAGACCTTTCCTTTTATAAATTTAGTCGTTATGAAATGCAGAGGGCATAAGGCAGAGGAAGAAGGAATGATGAAATACTAATGCAAGTTTTACTGACAACTTTTATGTATCAGTCTATCTTTATGTTAATAATTTCGCAATAATTGCTTATTGGTGGATTTGGAATACATCTACTTAGATCCAAAGCATACTTCAATCTGGTTATTTAGCATATTCTATGTTGTCACTAGTTTTCTCTGGGCATTTTCATGTAACTTCTCATGGATGGCATGTGCTGATATTTGTTCTTTGAGCAAGTTAAAACTCTTTTGCACTTATTTTGTGTTAATTTACGCTCTTGACAATCACTGTAATCTGCAGGGTTCATACGCTCTCACAATGAAGATGTTTGATGGGGACAAACGCCAATTAACTTGCATTTCCTTTGACTTTGACATTGGATTCGCATCATCTGTTGCAGATAGTTGAGTGCTTTGAAGCTTTCTCCGTTAGCTTGTACCTTCCAGCTACATCAACTTCTTTATTGTGTATGTATGTTGTAATTTAAAAGATATACTTCTTCATAAAAGGACCTTACTTACCTCACTGAGGAATGACGATCGAAGAATGTCTATCTTGTTCTGCGTTTAGTTATTATGGTTCTTATGTTTGCACAGTTGTTTTCAGCGTTTTGTTTGTTTATGGTAATGCTGTTCTAATAGCGCTGAATTCGGAAGTAAGCCACTCTCCTTGGAGGTAAAACGGACGGAATATTGTAAAAGAGACCATAAAATGGTCAAATGGCAAAATGGAAAGTAGTTACATGTTACAAGTACATTGACTTAATTTCGGTTGGATTGCATTACAGTACAAATGCAATTACTACGGAGAAAAAGTAGGATGGAATGTGGATTTCGTTTCATTACAAAAGAAATTTTGTGATGATGTGACTGTCTCACAATCAGTAATGTTTCAGGCTTCTGTGAAAATAATTTCAATGTAAAATGATCGTTGATAACGGCGCTACCTTGTTCTATTATCATTTTTCGTACACTGGACAGAATAGCTTCAGAGCAGGAATGGTGAATGTAACCAATACATATTCAGTAGAGACTAGTTCGTTTATTAATTATTATTTTTTAAGTAAACGTTATAAGTTTCTCAGTTCCTAGACTGTGGAGATGACTAGCTTTAAATTATTGAAGCCTTGGAATGGGCTTTTCAATCCATTAGAGTGATTAGCGGCTGCACAGTTGCTATAAAGGTGGTGCAACATATGGTGGTTGCCTAGAAGATCCATTTGATAGACAATGAAAAGGTAGGGGAAAGTTCAAATTGTACAAAGCTGTTTTTCCATGCTATCGAAGCATGAGCTTGGGCACACCTTTGTCTACTTTGAGCGCAATTCCGGTCCTCGTAGAGTTGTTTTTTTGTTGATAATTCTATGCAACCAATCAAAATAAGCCACTTTAAGGTGGCAAGGCATAATCAAGGGTGTCTTAATCAAATGGGAGAGCACCACCCTTTCTAACTTTCGTTTGGTCATGCTCTTCATGCCATAACGAGGTCCCAATTGTAGATAAAAGGGTTCGGTCCACTACAGTGGAAAAGGGACTCCGGGGACACCTTCCTGCCCCCACAGTGTGTGCAGTGATCAATTAGCCACTTTTAAAAGCAACAACATGCAGCCTTTGCAGTTTCTCTATTCTCAACATAGCAAACCAAAAGAGAAGCACCTTCAGCCTTATGTTCCCTATTGTTCTCCACTGGTCAATTCAACTCAGCAAACCAACTTTTCCTTCAATTCATCCATTTGATCATACTCCCTTCAATTCTGTTAGCAGGCAAATTGTAAGAGATGAAATCAGTGAAGGGGAGACTTCTAAGGAAATTGAAGTTCACTCCCAGCAAAAACACACTGAAACAAGGTCTGGTTTCTCATCTGAACATCACAGAGAAGTTTTCCAGTCAGAATCTGCACCTTCCATCACTTTTCATACAAGTTGATCACAAGAAAGGCAATCTTCATGAAGTTGCTGCTGGAAATACTAGTTTATCTCACCATATTAGAGACTTAAAAGATGAAGAATTGGACTTGGAACTTCATGTTTGTGATGAGCTGAACACTGCATCCTACTTAGAGGCAAACGATAAAGTGCCTGCCATTGATAATTCTGAGAGTTTAGGAACAGCAGAGATCACTGCAGAGTATTACTCGATGAATGAAGCAGAGGTAAGTGAAGAATGCCCATCCCTTTCCAATTTTGAAGAGAAATGTCCACCTGGAGGAACTGACTCCATCATTTTTTACTCAACAAGCTTGAGAAGCATAAGAAAGACATTTGAGGATTGTC
This sequence comes from Erythroxylum suave, assembly GCA_027563595.1. NCBI lineage: Eukaryota > Viridiplantae > Streptophyta > Magnoliopsida > Malpighiales > Erythroxylaceae > Erythroxylum > Erythroxylum suave. Next base: position 39,786,980 of record JAOSBN010000005.1, on the reverse strand, counting down.
ATACTATTAGATTTTTATTGGAAAGTTTCAAGGTGAGGTTCTTTGAGAGGGATGTTTCGATACACCTTGAATTCAGGGATGAACTCTGGAGATTATTGGGTGGTAGAGTGATTCCTCCAAGGCTTTTTATCAAGGGAAGAGACATAGGAGGAGCTGATGAAGTTGTCAGCTTACATGAGCAAGGAAAGCTGAAGAAGCTGTTGGAAGGTATCCCATTAAGCCTATCTAGTTCCCCTTGTACTGGATGCGGCAACCTTCGTTTTGTAGTCTGCTCTGATTGTAATGGCAGTCGTAAAATCTACACAGATATGGTTTGCGAGGAGATGCAAATTAGATGCCCTGAGTGCAACGAAAATGGATTGGTTAAATGTCCCATCTGCAGCTAGAAAAATTCAAGATATATCTACTGCTGCCACTTAGGATATTTGTGTATGTCTCACCTAACTTCGGTGTCCATTTTAACTGCACTTGATTATTCTCACTTGATGTTGTGTACTTGGGATTCAATAGGTATGTCTGCCTGAGGACATTTAAAATGTACGTCGAATAACACTAGTTGTTCTGCAGTTGTGAAGTGCTCCTTCGAACACCTCAAATATTTATTCTCTGTATCCTGTAAATTAAGCTCATTTGCCACTTACAGCCCCTATGATTTTGTTATTGAAAGATTTGAAGTTAGTAGTCTAGTTCTTGTTTTCCATGATCCTGCAGATAATTAATGAACATTGATTAGTGTATTATTAAGTAACGTAATTACCGTAAAGCATCATGGTGTGATAGGAACGAACTTTTAATTATTTCTGACAGGAATATTAAGAACCAGTTGAACTATCTACGTATAGAAGTACGCTTTCCTCCTCCAACTCCTCTTTATTGAGCTTTGATAAATAATATGCACGGTGTGGCCCCTGTAATGGAAAATGGATTTGTTTGGTTGTTCCTCTTCTGCTTCTTTTGGGCATTTCTTGTGCACATTGTAGAATGGTGTTATTCCTGAGTAGTTGACAATGCACCTCAAGAATATATTGCAAAGTTCATTTAGGACATGTGGAGCCTCTTGAACTCGAGCACAAATCATTGTGAAGACAAGTATGGAATAATGAGCTGGGAACATGCACATGGCTCTCCTTAATTTTAGAAGGTAAAGTTCTGGTTTGCATTAAAAAAAGTTACACTATGCAATAAAGCAAAGGTGTGAACTCATCATGAAGCATCCACGCCAGAGGCCTTCTCTAGAAGTTTATGACAGCTTTCTTGCCTGCTACATTAGAATTTAGAACAACGAGATGCTTCATATCTTCTTCTGTTAGGCTATGAATATGAGACCGTGTGATTCATTTAGAGCAAATACTTAGATTCCACTCTTTGATCTCAATTCAACAGTTTGTGTTACTTATTGAAGAGGGAATCCATCCATTTGCAACAAGAACATAGCATGAGAAAATTATATCAATGGTGCGGCAGAACGAGATAAGGAATTATAATGGGTTTAAATTTTGGGAAAACTTTTCAGGAAACGAAGAGGAAAATGAAAATGGTTGGACCTAATTCAGACAATACATCCCCATAACCAAGAAGTGAAGCCAATGGTACTTGTGCTTGCATCAAGATTAAGCTTAAGAGAGCTAGTGGCAAGTTTTTAATTCTCTTCTTCTTCAAGAAAAAGCCCTTTGATTGAAAGTGGGGTCCTAATCATGTGCAAGTGCAAATGGGAATGCTTGAGTTGTAGTTATATTCTAAAAGTGGAGTTCTCCGTCTCCATTCAGGGAAGCATCTTTTTTCTCACCAGTAGGCCAATACACATGCACATTAGACCAAACCTTGTGCAGTGTTTCTGCATTTAAGCATGTCTAGGAGACTTCCATCGTGAATAAAACAAAAACTTTTAGAAATTTTTTCTGGTAGAGCATGCCGAAATAAATAATCGTAGAACTAAAAGGCCAATTCAACAGGCACGTGTTTATTTTCATCTTTTTTTGTTTTCAAATTTAGCAGAAAAATTTATTTAATTTTTTATTTTAGTTTCGGTTTTTTTCCGGTTTTTAAAATTTGTGAAAATCTGGAAAGAAACTGATTTAATTTTCTGTTTATATTTTTTTCATAATATGATTACTATCATCTAGATATATATTATTTAATATATTAATTATTAACAAAATTATGAACCATTTAATTTAATATTATATTCAATCAATTAAATTATGAATAATTGTTCTTTATTTGATAATTTATTTAATTTTTGTAACAAACTAATTAAAAGTAATTTAATAATTATTAATAAATATAATCAAATTTAAAATATCTTCAAATTTATAAATTTTGAATAAAATTTTGATTTAATAATTAAAATATATTTAGAATTTTTTTGATAATTTACAACAATACCCACTAGAAATCTCGTTGACATACGACGTGTAGAGAGGTATAATAGTACATAGCATCACTCCTAACTAGTAGAAAGGTTGTTTCAAAAATTTTATTGATAATTTACCTTTAATAAATATCATATAAGAAATTAAATAAATTAAAATTTTATCTAATATCTAATTATTATCGGTAATAAAAATATAATTATATTATATTAATAACCAAACAAAATTTTATTTTTATTTGGAAAATTTTGAGAAATGTTGTTCTATGTAAATGTTTTTTTTCTATAACGTCAGGCTCAAAGATGTCAATTCTATCTCAGCCCAGCTTGTGATCAACAGGTTTGAACCGGTCAAACCGGACCACGGGTCAATGGGTATGACTAGTGGAACGGTGGGCAAGGCAATGGCCCAAGAAGCACGAGCCACGGGCCAAGGGTGGACAGGCCACGAGCCGGTGGACTAGTGGACGGGCCAGACCACAGGTCAGTTCGACCAACCCGCCCCATGGCCCGTGGCTCGCCGACTGCCTACCACTTTATTAATTTATAATATTTTTTATATATTAACTTAATAATTAATAATTAACTTAAATAAATTAAAATTTTGTAATTAATGTATTTCATAATTTTAATTATAACTATTAACTTATTAACTTTTCATATAAATTTCTAATTAATTGAATTAAATGTCCTAAT
>JAOSBN010000005.1:39691735-39759232 GCA_027563595.1 Erythroxylum suave | reverse complement strand
ACTTCATAACATAATGGAGTTTCTGAGAGGAGAAATCGAACACTATTAGATATGGTACATTCCATGATGAGTCATACAGCCTTTCCCATGTCCTTTTGGGGATACAGAATTAAAACCGCAATATATCTTTCAAATAAAGTTACATCTAAATCGGTTGATAAGACACCATATGAGATATGGACTGGTAAAAGACTTAGATTACCACACTTAAAGATTTAGGGATGTGAAGCCTAAGTGAAGCGTGTTATATCTGATAAGTTTCAAGATATATCAGATAAATGCAAATTTGTGGGGTATTCGAAAGAGAGTTTTGGTTATCAATTTTATCATCCTATTAAGCAAAAGATGTTTGTCTCAAGACATGCTACATTCTTTGAAAGAGAATTTATTTTCAAAGAAAGTATTGGGAGTAAGGTTGAATTTAGAGAAGTTCAAGAGCTATAAATTCACATCAAAATAGAACAAGAACCTTAAATTGATACGTATGATGTACAACCAAGAGTTTAAGAGACATATAGTCTGTGACGAACTAGCAGGATATGCCATCCTCCCACTAGAATATATCTACATATTGAGCAGGGAAAAGGTAATGTATCAATCATACACGATGAGCTTATTACTTTTAAAGAAGCAATGTTTGATAGTAATTCTTTCAAATGGCAAAAAGCTATGAGATCTAAAATAGAATCCATGTACACTAACCAAGTATATACTTTGGTTGATGCACATACTGGTATTGTACTTATTAGATGCAAGTGGGTTTTTAAGAGAAAAATTGATATGGATGGTAATGTATATACCTACAAAGCAAGGTTAGTGGCTAAAGATTACAAACAAAAACAAAGAGTTGATTTTGATGAAACCTTTTTGCCAGTAGCTATGCTAAAATCTATCAAGATCTTGTTAGCCATAGCAGCATATCATGATTACGAAATTTGACGGATGGATGTCAAAAATGCATTTCTCAATGGAAATTTATAGGAGGATGTGCATATGATACAACCTGAAAGTTTTAAATCCAAGAGATTTCTTAATCAAGTATGCAAATTGCAAAGGTCCATTTATGGACTTAAGCATGCATCAAGGAGTTGGAACATCTGTTTTGATGAGACAATCAAAGAATTTGATTTTATAAAAACTATGGATGAACCATGTGTCTATAACAAGGTTAGCATGAGTGCAGTTGTTTTCTTAATACTATATGTAAATGACATAATGCTAATTGGAAACGATATACTTATGCTACAGTCTATAAGATCTAGTTATCCAAGAACTTCTCTATGAAGGATATAGGAGAAGCAGTCTATATTTTGGGAATAAAGATCTATATAAATAGATCAAAAAGGTTGCTTGGATTGTCCCAATCTATGTAGATAGATAAAGTACTAAAGAGGTTTAGCATGGAGAATTCTCAGAGGGGATTCTTACGTATATGGTGTGGGATTTCTCTCTCACTGAGTATTTGTCCAAAGACACGAAAGGAGAGAGATAAAATGGACTGCATTCCATATGCTTTGGCAATTGGATCGATCATGTATGTGATTCTATGTACTAAACCAGATGTTTCTTATGCTTTGAGTATAACGAGTAGGTTTCAGTCTAATCTTGGTGAGGATCACTGGATGGCTATGAAAAATATCTTAAAGTGCTCAAGAAGAACTAAAGATGTTTTCTTGGTCTATGGAGGAGATGAACTGAGAGTTCAAGGATATTCAGATGCTAGTTTCTAATCAGATCACGATGATAGTAGTTCACAGTCAGAGTACATCTTAATTCTAAATGGTGGTTCAATAAATTGGAAGAGCTTTAAACAACCAACATATTGTAGATTCAATGACTAAACCGGAGTACATTTCAATGTTAGATGTGACAAAGAAAGCAGTTTGGATCAAGAAGTTCATCACTGAACTTGGAGGGGTTCCTAGCTTTGTTGAGCCCATAGTAGTGTATTGTAACAACAACAGTGCTATTGAGCATGCAAAGTAACACAATTGTCATCAGCGATCCAAACATGAACTCGGGAAGTTTCACTTGGTCAGGGAGATAGTCAAGTGGAAATACATAGCATTAGAGCGAGTTCCCACTACAGAGAATCTAGTAGATCCTTTTACTAAGCCATTGTCTCGAAAGAGACATGATCGACATATGGATAGATATGATATTAGATTCATAGGGGATTGACTTTAGTGTAAGTGGGAAATTGTTAATTTATACCCTTGCAGCCAATCAATTGGATGCAAATTAATGTATGACATTATTTTGAATTAATGAAAAGGATTTATTTATCTTTATGTATTAATTTAAGTAATTTTTAAGTTTTAATACTAAGGTAAAATCCTTGGAATAATTACTGTATAATTGAAATTATGATGAGATCATAATTATGAGATTCAATTTACACCTATGTATTATTCCTAAATGTTCCTAGTTGTAGTTTCATCAAGATAGGATATTATTGAAACGATAAAACTAGCCTACATTATTTTTCTTTTTTATAAATAAAGTGATTGATCTCACAAATTAAAGTGCAGATATACTTGAACTAATGTGTGGGTGATTATTAGAGAATAAGTCACTGAACTGACCTGATTATGAGAATTATGGATGGAATATTACTTATGTATCTATGGATTATCTTGTAATGATGGTTGTATAATTAGTCCTCAGACTTAAGATTACCAAGGTATCTAATATGGGAATTACTATGTTTTGCTGCTACTTATGAATCATCCTAGGATAATTCAGTCGGTAGTAGTTGGATGCAGTATGAACCATATGAAGATAGTTGAGTAAGTTAGTATAAGATTCATCACTCTAAAGTAAGTAAAGAGAATGTTCTGTTGTTTTTTATTAGTAATGATTTATGGAATTCTCTAGCTATGGTGAATTGACATTTGAAAAGGTGTTTTCAAATTTCAGTTATAAATAAATTACTAATTAGCAAGAACAAACATGGTTGGATGATAAGAGTAGAAATGGTATCCATACTCTGACCAATTAGAATATTGAATGACAAAAGTATTAAATTATACTTCATAGCTATACGTGGACAGGTTAAGTTGATCACTTTGACATTCTTGATATTTGAGTAATCATGATGTATTGCTAGACGTCAATCATGATTTATGATAATAAATTGTTTAACCGGAGAATTAAAGATAAATTAAAAGAATTTTTAATTTGTCTAATTTTAATTGTGAATTAGAGTTGTAATTTATATTTATTACCAATTTATTAGGAACCTAATGGGTTATACATTAAAGAGCAATTTGTGGAAGAAAACTCAATTTAATTAAGTTCGACTTAATTATAAAGTTTGAGAAACTTTAGGGATCAAATATGAGATATTTTATTTTATTAAAATTAAATTAATTATAATTATAATTTGATTTTAATTATGATTAAAGAAATTTAGTTTTAATTAAAGGCCCTTATGGTTTTTCTATTTAAAAAGGGAAGAACAATAGAGAAGCTAGCATTTTTTGTCTTCTTCCTCTCAAATCAATTTAAAGAATTGCTTTATGGATACCTAGACATTTGAATAGCTCGTGATTGATCACCTGAGAAAAGTTTTTCAATGGTTTTTTAATAGGAAGACAAACAAGGTACAATTTCTAAAACGTTTTATATTTTATTCAAGTTTATTCAATTATCAGGATCCACTTAGAATACGTAAAAATTTTTACTTTTTCCACTGCATTCATGATTCGATTACGGTTGGATTCCAATAGTTGATACACTAAATCATCCAATTGAGTGCCTTTGGTGTTTATTCTCTTTTCATGGTCATGTAGATTGAGTTCTCTGAAAAATTTTATAAAATACCTTTCTTGTAAACTAATATTGAAGAAATTAATAAAACGTTTGTAGTAAAGAAAGAATGTAAATGCTATGTCCATATTCAAATATAATACGTGCATCTCACCATAATATAGGCAACGAAAATTTATATTTCTTCCTTTACTTGTTTCCCACAAGACGGTAAAATTAAATTAAACTTAAAAGTTTTGGCTAAGCATAATTAAATTTTCTTACAAATAAATTTATCAATTAAAAGCAAGAAAATTATGAATTTTTGAGGAAAATTATAACCTGAACTCTCTAACCCCACTTAATAAAAACAAGTTTTTAATCCATCTATTTGTACAATGAATATAAAATTTAAATATTTTTATTTTAATTAATTTTTAATTTTCTCTCTTTTCATTTCATATCTTCATCTCTTTTTTCCTCTATTTATTATTTATTTCTCTTTTTTCTTCTCTTTTCTCTTTTCTTTTTTTATCTACATCTCTCTCTCTCCCCCTTGCCATTCCTTGTCTCTCTACCTCCTTTTCTCTTTATATCTCTTCTTCTCCTTCTCATTCTTCATGTATTTCTCTCTTTCTTTCTCATGTATAAACTATAGCTGTCATATCTAATTATAATAATTGCATCATTATTGAAAATTAACTTTTTATATGAGTTATTTCATTTTAAAAGTTCACTTACATCACCATACTAAATCAATTACATCAACCTAAAGTATTTATGTTTAGGTTGTCTCACCTTACTAATGTAATTGTCTCACTAACTAATGATTTTATGAGGACAAAATTGTGTCTATTCATTCCCATCATTAACAAATATATACATGACATATACACTCTTCTAAAATCATATAAAATCTCTTAATAGCATGCTAGCTATCTCTTAGAGTCAAGCTAATAAGAGTATATCCAAACTAACTATTAATTACATCTTGATACACCAAATATATTTCCATAATATACATAGTACGGTCTAATACTGCCCCTCAAGTTGAAGCATGAGGATTTTGAATACCTAACTTGTCGAGAAGGTATTTAAATTGTTTATTTCCTAATGTCTTGTTTAATATATCAATTATTTGATTATAAGATTGAGTATGTTCTATGATAATGAGGCCAGCTTTAATCTTTTCTTACACATAATGACAATCGACATAAATATGTTTGGTGCATTCTTGAAAAGCCAGATTAGATGCAATATAGAGGACAACCTTGTTATCACTATACAATCTCATCGGCTAAGACTATTGTACACCCATGAAGCCCTGAGCCACATTAACTTACAGGTAGTAGTAGCAATAGATCTATATTATGCTTCAAGAGAAGATCAAGAAACAATTTATTATTTCTTTATTTTCCAAGAAATAAGTGAATGCATTAGCAATACAAAATATCCTACCAATGATCCTCAACTCAAAGGATAATTGGCCCAATTTTAATCACATTATGCATACATTTAGATATCACTATTAGCATATAATAAGATACCTTGTCCAATATTTCCTTTTACATATCAAACCACTTGTAGAGTTACTTAATAATGTTCTTCTCGTAGATCTTAGATAAACTAAGCTAAGATATGCACACAATAAATTAGTAAGCTTTTGTGATTGTGTAGTAAATAAGACATCATACCAAATAATAATAACATTTTGGATTAGTCAATATGTTTCTAGAAGCCAATGTTAGGTTATGATTTTGCTCGAGTGGAAAGCTTGCAAGTTTAGCACCTAATAAGCTAGTTTTTGTGATTATATCAGGGGCATACCTATGTTGACACATGAAAATGCCCCAGGGATTTCATGCCACTTTAATACTAAGAAAATATTTCAACATGCCAAGATCCTTATGTGAAAACAATGAATAAAATAAGACTTGAAATGATCTATAAAATCTGAATTGTTGCCTATAATAATAACATCGCCATATGTACAAGCATGCATAAAATCACATCTTTTGGTCAAAATATAAATAATGTGTAATAAATGTAGGATTGAACAAACCCAAAACTCTTAAGTGCACTATTCAACCTCAAAAACTAGTTATAAGGAGCTTAACGAAGCCCATATAAAGACTTACATAAGCAATACACCTTCCCCGGATAATAAGTTGAAAAACTAGGGGGAAAGTCTTATACACTTCTTCGTCAAGATCTCCATATAGAAAAGCATTATGAACATCCATTTGGTGCACTTCTCAGTTTCTTGCAATTATGAAAGTTAAAAGAGTATGTATTATAACCATCTTAACTATATGGGCAAAGAAATCGTTGTAGTCAAGACCTTCTATTTAAGTATTAACAAGAATCACCAAACAAGATTTAAAATGTTCAATAGAGCCATTTGAATTATATTTGATCTTCTATACCTATAACCAATGACCTTTTTTCTAGGAGGAAATGTCAAAATGGTCTATATATCATTTTTCTCCAAAGTATCTACCTCATGCTTCATGGATTCGTCCTACTGTGGATCACGAACAAGGTCAACATATCTAACGGGTTTTATCTCAACAGTAATGACTACAAGAAAATTTTATGCTTTGCAAAAAATGATCATATGTCACATAATTTGTAATAAGATATAACATACTTGAGCATATAGAAGGCGTAGACCTTTAAGTCAAATAGAAGGCTGCTTGATGCGATGCCTTGGGCTAAATAACTATAGAGATGTTGCCCCATCCTCATTAATTGTGAACTTATTCATTGTCTTAGCCCCTACTTTATGCTCATCTCGTGCACTCCCTTTATTTTCATTTCCCTCACTCATCCTTTCTCTATTTCGTTTACTCCCTTTATCGTCGTGACCACTACACTCTTGCTTATCAGAACTTCTTTGTGCATGGCCAGCTTTCCCAGCTGATGTTCTAGACCCCATGACTATGTCCTAGTCATATAAATACTGCAACAAAGATCCTAACTTGAGGTCTGAGCTCTCAGATAATTCATTGTTATTTAATTTTGCAAAAGGAAACTGACTCTCTGCAAACTCCGCATTATGAGAGATAAGTTATTCTCTTGTAACTAAGTTATACAACCTCTATCCTTTTTGAGTATACGGGTAACCTATAAAGCTAAACCTTCTACTCATAAGTCCAAACTTGTTTGAATCATATCCCTGATAGTGTAAATAATACAAACACCCAAATGTTCTTATAAGCATGTAAAAAGGGGGTTTACTATACAAGAATTCATGAGGTGGCTTTCCCCCATTAAAGTTACATAGAGCTCTATTTGTTAAAAAACTAGCACTTAAGATACATTCTCTTTAAAATTTGATTAGTAAGTGAGCTTGAAAATGTAATACGTGTCTAACATTAAGTGTATAATGATGTTTCCTTTCTAGCAGACCATTTTTTTGTAGGGTTCTAAAATATGAGGTCCAAAATAAAATCCCATTCTTAAGGAAACATTTATTAAGAGGACCAAACTCTGTACCTTTATCACTCCTTTTTATTTTCACTTTGTAATTAACTGAGTTTGGGCCATAATATAAATTTTTTAACAATTTTAGTAATTGTGTTATCAACCATTCAATATACCCACATAGCTTTGGAAAAATAATTAACTATAGTAAAAAAATGATGCTCCCCACTTGAAGCTAATACTCTATAAATACCCTACACCTCATAATATACTAATTCAAAAGGCATAACAACTATATTATTATTAAAAAGAAAGGCAATATGAGTTTGCTTGGCCTTAAAAAAATATCACACATTTTATTTCCTTTACTAAAACTACGATTAGCAGCTCCATGTAATAATTTAAAAGTTTGAAAAGAGGGATGACCTATGTTAGTGCCAAAGTGTGTAAGAATCCACTGCGTCCACTTGACTTGCATTTCATGCACTACCATAAAACTAAGAAAGTAGTTGACCTCGTCTCGCTTCTCACCTACAGCAATTAAGTTCCTCAAAGTGCAATCTTGTATCAAACATAATTTTTCAGTAAATATGACAATGCATTTTAAATTGTCAATTAAGTGAGCGATAGAAATTAAATTACAGGTTAATTTTGGAACATATAGAACATGTCATAATATGATTCTTCCTAAGTCATTGAGTCCTTTTGTACTACTGTCACCAATTGCTTATTTAGCAATCTAATAGGGGATGCCATTATTTCTCTATCATATTGATTAAAAAAAATTTTCCACTTCCTTTCATATGTTAAGATGCTTTAGTATACAAAAACCAACACGAGGAGTGGTTATTACCTTTCAATGTTTTAGTAGAAAAGGAATTGGAGCCTTTAAGAGAATTAATCATTGACATAGCGTAGCCCACTGTTCATCTGAGAGCTTCAATAAACTAGCCTTGTCTTCTCTTATAAGTTATATTGTTTCTATCATTGACCTAATGTTTGTCATAATACCGCGTCCTCTCCTTATACCTTCTCTACCACCATTATTCTTGCCTCTGCCACGACTTCCACCTTGTCCAATCGGTCACCATTATGGATAGTCAATGAATTTGTGACAATCTTTCACCTTGTGCCTTGACTTCCTACAATTTGTATAAACTATCTTTTCATTCTCTCTATTAACTTTGTGACTTGTTGAGCGTTTGAACCATAAATTCCAAGAATTCAACTTGCTCCTCTCTTACATATGACACTTGCTTATGCGTTTCCTTTTAAACAACAAGTCCGTATGCTTTACTATAAGATGGTAGAGGCTTTGTACTCAATATGTTGGTTTGTATCTAACTATAGACCGCAGTGTCGAGAGTCACTAGAAAATTATGAACCTTTTATTCCTCTCTTTGATGAAGATATTGTTGGATAAGGATGTAATAGTACCCTCTATAGTGGCATGTAGGTACCTTCACATAACTCACAATTTTCTCTCACATTGCCTTCAAGCGTCCAAAATGAGTAGCCATATTGCTTCCTTATTATTTTTAATTTTTAATGAACTTGCTCAACTAATACACACTTAAGTCATTGCGAACCAAAAAATGCTCTTTAAAGTCATCCCAGAGGTCTTTCACATTATCCATATAAGTCAATATGGATTGTCTAGTCAAGTCTAAGGGAATCATGTTCTAACGTATGAGAATCAAAATTATCCTCTGTCAATTGTCTATTTATTTTAAATCATCCACTTTTTTTGCAAAATTCGATCAAGAAATGTTACATGTTCTTTGCCTTAAACGCATTTTGTATGGCCTTAGCCCACTCTTCATAATTTAATTCCCTTTTGAAAATCATCCCATAAATATTAATGTCTGGATTGTCGCTAGGATGAAGATAATAAGGCGACGTTGAATCCATCGTTTTGCTCTTCTTCCCCTCTCCATTTAAAACCTAATCTGCCATTTTTTCTAACCTCTCTCTAGGTGAAGATGGAAATTAGAAACAAATAAACCAAGAACAAGGCAAATGTAAGTTGGCATGTGTAAGCTATAAATAGGTTAATAATAAGTGGTTCAAGGACCAACAAATCAATGTGCAAACCAAAGGCAAGGAAGAACCAAAACTAGCTCAACATATTGAATACTGACTGAATTCATTTGGGAATCTGAGGATACTTAGGTGGCATTTGAGTGCCTAGGTTGATGATGAGAAATTACGACTAGGCAAGGACTTGATACTGGGTACGGACTAAAGACTGGGCAGCTATTAAAACCTAATCAAGTACTATGATGATTTTATGAGGAAACAATTGTTTTTATTCATTCCTATATTTGATGAATATATACATCCTTCTAAGATCACATAAAGTCTCCTAATATTATTCTAACTATCTCATATAATCAAGTTGATAATAGTATATCCAAACTAAGTCTTAATCATGTCATGATACAACAAATATATTTACATAATATGTATGGTACATTTCAATACTTACCTACTATTGTGTTCAAATGAGTTTCTCATTTCACCAAAGTAATAGTTTCACTTTAAACACTTAATTGTTTGACTTACTTAAATTAATTGCATATATGAGAGAGAGAAAGAGGGAGAGAGGGAAAAGTTACAGGAGGATGAAGAAAAAAAATGTTGTAGTTAACATTTGCTACTTTTAAAAATAAAATGTCGTAATGTAGTGAAACATTATGTTTTACTTAATTTAGATGAATATATTAAATGGTTACATATGGTGCATTGTTATAGGAGAAACCATCTTTATATTGATGTAACAAACTAATATTGATATTAGCAATGACATGATTTTGTCTCCCTTCTTTCTCTTTCGATTATCTTCTTCTTTTTACTCTTTATGCTATTATTGTAGTATGTTCCATTTACATACTATCTTTATTTCTTCTTCTTCTTATATGTAAAAACTTGATATCGAACTAGATGAACTTTGAAAAACTTATGTCATGACTAAAGGAACCAAAGGTGTGGAACTAATAATAGAGGAAAGTATAAAATCTTCACTAGAAAAATATTTATAGAATGAGAAGTTATTATTAGAGAACCAAAATAGAACTGACAGACAAGAAAAGAAATTAGGGGAATTAAAATCCATCATTTTATACAAAAGTTTCAAGGAACTAAGGACCAAAATTCATCAAGGAAGAAGAATGTGACGCTTTCTACAAAAACTTCATCCAAAAAGGAGGGTTACATAGTATATATGAGATTTAACAAGATTTTTTATCCAATATTTAAAGGAAATGGAGTTAAAGGATGGCTATACAAGTGTGAGCAATTATGTTCCATTGATTACACACTTGATATCCTTAAAGTAAGAATAACATATATGCACTTAGAGGGACCAACTTAGGGATGTATCATCTTAAAAATGGTGATGAGAAATTGACCCAAAAAGGAACCATGGAGTGCGAGGAACTTATCAATATGGTTAGATAGATATTTGCCGAAGAGATATTTAAAAATTGAATTGGTGACTTTAAGGGAAAAGGGATTAGTGTAAGAATATTGTGCTTAATTTCATAAATACTCCAAAAATTGTCACTCTTTTATGAGTATCTAGCATGGTTCTTCCTAAAAAGGTCAAGGCCAAAATTGGAAGTTATGGTAAAACCCCTAAAGCTTTGTAACCTTCAACAAGCATACTATCTAGCAAGGAATCTTGAAGTTGTGATAACAATTCATAAAACTTCTTTAATTTTAAAGGAAATAGTAAGTCACCTTAAGGTTCATGCTAAACTAATAATAACATAGGAGTTAAGGGAGGAGTACAAACCACAACTATGCTTAGACCTAAGTATGAAAAAAGGATCTTACCTACGTCAAGAGCCCAAGGAACTGTACCTCTGTTTAACTTCAATAAAGTCCTAACAATTCCAAAACAGTTAGTAATAGGGAATTGACGAGAGGATAATGGAAGGGCTATAATTTTGGTAAGATAAGCATTATGTCCTATAACTTAAATGTAAAAATAAGCAAATCCAATTATATAAGGTAAAAGGAGAAGGCAGTTTGGAGGAGGAAGAAAAAGAACTAGTAAAGGAAACTAAGGAAGAATCTAGTGAAAACTAATGTATCTTTTTAACTATTATGGGATTAAAAGATAAAGATGAGGATAGGCAAATAAAGGTAGTGGGATACCATTGGAGGAATTCTATACAAACACTAATTGACAATGAGAGCATTTCAAGGTTTCATGTTAGTAAATTTGGAGAAAATTCATCTAATAGTTCAAATCACCTTTCAAGTTCTTGGTTGATTCCAAAATTCGAAATTGGTGGCTGTGGATTCATATGTTGCATTGCTCTCTATGTTAATGTCTAGACCATATGTCAAAGAACTCTCTAAACTCCTCAGTTATTTTTTGTTCTATCAACTTTTTTCCTATTGTTTTGCATATCGTGTTTTGTTCTCATTCATTATTAGTACCCTACATTAATAACTATAGGTATCGATATTATCTCCCATTTTAATAGCTTTATAGAGATGTTATAACATGTGTGTTTTTGTAGATCATTTCTTATTTTTGATTTCATTAACTTTCCATCTTTTTGCTAGTTGTCTGTTTATGCTTAGATTTGATTATGTTAAATTGGTCAAGTCTTTACTGTCATGTCTTTATAATCGTTGATATTATCCCTCCGAGTGATAAAGATCTTTGACATTTACTTTGCAAGCATGAAGATCTTCTTCCTCATTTTTGGATCTCCATTGTTCAAGATTGAAAATTTTCTCTTAAAGAAATAGAGCTACACACATGCAAATTTTTTTTTCTTTAGTGGTTTTGTTCTTCTATTCAGGCAATCTCACTTTTACGTTCTAGTTCTTGGTTTTTTCAAAGGTTTACCCTCATTAGCATAGAAACCTTCTTCTTTTAGTATTCTTGAATTATCTTTCTTTCTCTTTGTTGGGTTTTCAATTCCTTTTTTAGGTGCTTCTTTTTTGGGTTTTTTGGGGTCATTTTCTAGATCATGGATGAATAACTTTTTTTTAATGTAGATCTAGTCATAAACTCTATAATTTTTTTTATTATTTTCAGTTCACTTATAGATATTTCCTCGTTTGGCTTTTAAAAAACCTTGTACTTTGCTTTCTTCTTTTTCAAATTTAGAGTGAGCCCCACAATAGAGGAATTTCTAATAAATGGTGCTAACTATGATAAGAATATACGGAGCTAGCATGTGGCTTCTTAAATAAATAAGATAGGTTTAGTTGTTTCCCTTTGTTGGTTAATTGATATCTCATAAATTTTTCTTCTTCATTAGACACACTTATGATTGGTTTCATATTATATTTGCTAGTGGTTGATTCATTGCTCTTTGGGTGTTGAGATTTCAAGTGTTTTAGTCTTCAAAAAACCATTAAAAGTTTTTAGTTCTTTTGTGACTATAATTTTCAACATTTTGTCTATTCCTTTTTTAATTGTCTAGACCGTGTTTTAGCATTCTATGGAAATTTAGTTGCTATTATTGGTTTATATTTTAGACAATCAAATTTTGATTTACTAACGATTGTGTGTACTTATGATTTTCACAATTGTTTAGTGCAGTGCCTATTTTTGGGATTTATGATCAATTGTTTCCTTTCTCAAGTAATATTAGAGTCCTTTAGGGACTTGTTGGGCTTGTCTTCTATAACTTGTGTTGGGCATTAGGGTAGAAATGATGGATTTAACTTTTGATGATAAAGCAAGGGCTAATGTTTTCATGAAGTTTGGGTACAGGAGAAGAGAAGATGTTGATAGGTTAAGGATAGGTTCTTGGAACATCGGAACCTTTATACTAAAGTCTTTAGAATTAGTGTTAGACCAATATATTCATAAAGCATGCATCAAAGAGACAAAGTGGATGGGAGCTAAAGAAAAATAGATTAATTAGTTTAAACTTTGGTAGTTAAGTTGTTTGAGACAACATAATGAGACAGGTATCTTGGTTGTCAAGGAATTCATACATTAGGTTATGGGGAGCTAATCATATGATTATCTCCTTAAAGATTATAGTGAAAAGTGTTGTTTTCAATGTGGTGTGTACTTTTGCACTTCAAGTAGAGTCGGATGAACAATAAAAGTGCAAATTTTAGGAAGAGCTAGATGAGGTGATTCAACAGATTCTCCCTAACAAGGGAGTTATTCTAAGAGGAGACTTTAATGGTCATTTATGGGCAACCTCGGATGAATATTCATGAACTTATAGTGGTTTTGAGTACAGTGATAGGAATAACAATAGGATTATTTTATTAGATCTCATGGTAGCATTTAAGTTGGAGATAACCAACTATTTTCTAAGAAAAATGAGGATCACCGATAGATTTTTAAGAGTAGAACAAATTGACTATTTCCTCATAAGTTAGAGTGATCAACCTAGTTGTAAGGATTACATAGTGATACCTAATGATTGCTTATCAAATCATCATAGATTATTGGTTATAGGTCTTATATTTAAGAGTTAGAAGAAGAAGAGAAATCCTAAGAGGTATACTAGATTTAGATGGTGGAATCTAAAAATGAGGTATGATGGAAAGTAATATATGAAGAAGAATAGAAATTAGAAGGAGATGCTAACTAGATATGGGAGAGAGTAGTAAGTCTTTTAAGGAATGCAACTAAAGAGATCTTTAGGGGGGGGGGGGGGTTTAAAGGCCTAGAGGTATCGAAGGGGATGCGCCTTGATGTATGTTGTTTACTGAGGATATTATTTTAGTGGATGAGACTAAAAAGGATGTCAATGTCAAGCTAAAACTTTAGAGGGATATGTTAGAGTTGAAAGGCTTTAAATTGAACAGGACTAAGATTGAAAATTTAGAGTGTAACTATTTAGGCCATATGGTGGCTTCTTATATGGAGGTAAAGATTAATTCAAAAGTTATATAACAAAAAAGAAAGTTTCAGATATCTAGGATATATGATCCAAATCAATGGATGGATCAATGAAGACATAGTTCACCGTATCAGATCAGGGTGGTTTAAATGAAAAACTGCATTAGGAGTTTTATGTGATAAGAAGATGCTACTAAAGTTCAAAGGTAAATTCTATCATTTACCGATTAGGTCATCCATGCTCTATAATATGGAGTGTTGGCTCATCAAATAGGTGCATAGTCGTAAGTTAATGATAGCAAAGATTATGATGCTCTATTCGATGTGCAACCTTATTAGAAGAGATAAGGTCAGGAACATAATAGTCAGAGACAAACTAAAAGTGGCTAGTATTAATGGAAACTTAAGAGAGACAGAGTTATATTAGGAGAAGATACCTTGATGCTCTAATAAGAAGATCTGAGAAGATTGAACTTAGAGACTGTAAAAGGAAAAAAGGAAGGTCTAAGAAGAACTAGAGACAGGTGATCAAGAGTGATATGACTATGTTAGAACTTACCGAAGACATTACCCTCGATATGAAACTTTAGTGTACTAGAATACGAGTAAAGGATTCCATATAGAGAGGTCTTTCTCTTTTTCATCGTTCTTCTGAACATTTTCCTTAAAGTCTTATATTTCGTAATTAACCTAAACATTTAATATGTAGTACTTTCGTCTTAGTTATTAGCCTAAACATTTTCTTACTTAGCCTCAATATTACAAGACTTGTTTGATTTATTATTTACTTATCTTCTTTCTTACTTGTATATTTATTTTCTTATTTTATTTTTTCTTTTATTTTTACCTTATTTTATGTTTGTTGTATTATTTATTTTATTTCTTATATGTATTTATTCATTTGTGTTATTATTATTATTATTATTATTATTATTATTATTATTATTATTATTATTATTATTATTATTATTATTATTATTATTATATGCCTATTTTAGTTTTATTTTAGTTCTAATTATTATTATGTATGTATGTTTTACACACACACACACACATAGATATTTTTTATATGGGTTTATTGAAAACAACCTCATAACCAGTTAGGGGTAAAGCTGCGTATTACTAGACCTTCCCAAACCTAGGATATTAGTTGGACTTTCACTAGGTTGTTGTTGTTGTTTGACAGTGAAAGCATACATAATTTTTAGGAAGAGACAGAAGTTGAAAAGAGTTAAGGTAACCTAGAAACAATACTTGCTTACAAATTACTATAGAAGGTGGTTTTAAACTAAATAATCATTAATATCATAAGGTAACTTAGAAATAATACTTGCTTACAAATTACTGGAGGTGGGTTTAAACTAAATAATCATCAATATCAAACAGGGTTTGCATGGAACATACAAGAAATATCATTCTTAATGGGTTTAAACTAAATAATCATCAATATCATAAAGGGTTTGCATGGAAAATACAAGAAATATCATTCTTAATTGATGCATTATTTATCTCCTTAGGTGATTGTGACAAAGTATTAAGTGTGCAATGGATGGCAACCTTAAACAATGTGTTATTTAACTTTAAAATGAGGAATATTAAGTTTAAATGGGAGAAATAAGTGGTAACATTGACGAGGAACCCAAAAGACTAAGCTAGTCTCAAGCAAAGAGTTGATCAAGGTACTAAAAGGATCTAGAGTTGGGGGAATGTATATGATGCAATTGACACATCCTTGTATCAATTATAGTAGATAAATTTAAAGGAACAGTCTAATACATTCAATGAGTTAAACATATTATTAGCTTAATTTAGGGTTGTATTTGAGGAATATGATTAGTTACCTCCTAATAAGGCACAAGGTCATAAAATTAGATTAAAGGAAGGGATATGAACAATCAATATTACACCTTATATATACTTAAGAAAGTAAAAGGATGCAATAAAGAGGAAAGTCAATGCATTGATCTAATAAGTTGTTAAGCATAGCCTTAGCCCTGGTTGTCTGTAGTGATATTAGTGAGGAAGAAAGATACTTCTTAGAGAATGTGTGTCAATTATAAGGAACTTAATATGCATACAATCAAAGATAGTTCTTCATACCTTTAATTGAAGAACTAGTGGATAAATTGTATATATCAAGCTAGTATTGCAACTTTAATTTAAAATCTAGTTATCACTATATTAGATTGCAAGAGGAAGATATAACTAAGATAATTTTTATAATTCATGAGAGCCTTTATAATGCCAAAATGCAGGACGAGTGGAGGTTTAGTATGTTAATTCCTTTATACAATAACAAAGGGGACATCCAAAGTTATAACAGTTATAGAGGCATCAAATTACTTAGTCACATCATGAAGTTATATGAGAAGGTGATTGAGAAGAGTGTGAGAAAGGATGCTTCTATCTCAAAAAATTAGTTTGGCATCATGCTAGGTAGATTCATGACAAAAGCTTTACATTTCCTTAGAAGATTAATGAGATATTATAGGAAAAGACAATGTAACCTACATATAGTTTTTAATAATTTAGATAAGGCATTTGATAGGATACTTAGGAAAATCATGTGGAAGTGTTTAAAAATTAAGGGAGTTTCCATGGCTTATATACAGGTTACTAGGGATATTTATGAAAATGTAAAAATAAAATAAGGATAATAAGAAGAGATACAAAGCATTTTTCTATCGATATTGGGCTACACCTAGGCTTCTCTTTGAGCATCTTTTTATTTGCAGTAGTGATTGATGAGCTCACCAAGAATATCCAAGGAGATGTTCCTTGGTGTATGTTGTTTATTGATGATATTGCTTTAGTAGATGAGACAAAAGTGGGTGTCAATGTCAAGCTTAAACTTTAGAGGGATAGGTTAGATTTGAAAAGCTTTAGATTTAGAAGGAATAAAAGTATGTGTAGTGTAAGTTTTGTGGCACAGGGTGGCTACCAATATGGAGGTAAAGATGGGTTTATAAGTCATACCATAAAAAGGAGTGTTTTAAGTATCGAGGATATATCATCTAATGCAGTGGAGAGATTGATCAAGACATAGTTCATCGAATCAGATCAGTGTGGCTTAAATAAAGAAGTGCTTCAAGACTTTTATGTGACAAGTAGATACCACTAAAGCTTAAGGTAAATTATATAGTTTAGCAATTAGATCGGTCATACTGTATGGGGTAAATTGTTGACCCATCAAACAAGTATATAGTCATAAGCTAATGGTGACAAAGATGAGATTGCTCCAATGGATGTGCAACCTTATTGGAAGTGATAAGGTCAAGAATGTAATGGTAAAGAATAAACTAAAGATGGCTAATATTAATGAAAAATTAAGAAAGAAAAAGCTTAAGTGATTTGGACATATTAAGAGAAGACCCCTAGATGCTCCAGTGAGAAGGCATGAGAAGATTGTACTTAAAGACTGTGAGAGAAAAAAAAAGAGATCTAAAAGGAATTGGGGAGAGGTGATTAAGAATAATATGTCATTGTTGGAACTTATTGAGGACATAAGTCGCAATAGAAAACTTTGGCGTAATAGGATACAAGTAAAGGATCTTCTATAAAAAGATCCTTGTCAGTATTATAGGTCTTTTAGCATTTTCTTCAAGTAGGATTTAGCCTAAGCTTTTATTTTACTTATCATCACCATCATCATCATCATCATCATCATCATCATCATGAGTATTATTATTATTATTATTATTATTATTATTATTATTATTATTATTATTACTATATGTTTTTAGTTTTTATTTTTTCTTTCATGTGGATCATTTGGAAGCAACCTCTTTACTAGTTAGGGTAGGGCCATATATTACTAGAACTCTCTAAACCCCCATGTTAGCAAGATTTCTTGTAAAACCCCGAACCTTTCCTTTCACTAAATATAAATTTTTATGTTCGATGAATAGTATTTTTAAATGAATAGTGATTTTTGGGGGAGCCAACCCTAAAATATTGAAAATTATCTGGAATAAGTATTAGAGTCCAGTGATAATGAAACGGATAAAAAATAAGTATGATAGGATGGATTTAGTTCAGGACTAAAATGCCTTTTTTTGGAAAGTAATGGGTATTAATGATTTTAAACCCATTTGAAAATTTTAAAGTATCCACTCATTAAGTATTGACCTTAATTTGAGTATTTCATCGTCAATTTGATGATAAGACAGTTACGAAATATTTTTGGGATTTAATTCGATTAGTTGGTGAATTAAATGCATTAAAGGCCAATTTGGTCTTTTTGGTATTCATCAAAGTGCAATTTGGTCATTTGCATAGTGTTGATGGAAGGATGAGTTATTAGATTAGAACCAATAGGAATGTGTCATGTGGAATCCATTAAATGCGTATAAAAAAAACATAGGGTAAGACATTTAGCTTCATTCTTTAACATAACTGTGAGTGTTGAGAGAAAGTAAACCCGATAGACCAAAAAACAAAAGTGAAAAGAAGAGAAGTGAGTGTGAAGGTCGGCCAAGGAGAGAGGAAGAAGAGGGCTTTCATTATTGATTGGTTTTAATGAAGATTTAAAGAGATCTTGATAAATTGTTTAACAAATACCCAAAACATTGAAGGAAAAAGTGGTAAGTTTTCCTAGCTTAATTTCCTATTTTTTTTAGGGTTTTTAGTATGGGATGGATGTGTTTAAGATCAATGGTTCCTTGGTGTTATTTTGGCATTTATTTGCATGGAATTGATTGAACATGACAAGAGAGTAACGTGTAGTAGAATTCTGTCTTAGGTTTATTTGAACCAATCCCATTGTTTTGGCCATAAATAGGCCTACAGACCTCAAAATTGGGTGATTTCAACTGAAAATGAAACATAAGACAAATTACTAAAAATTACTAGAAGAGACCCTGACCTAATTCTAGATGAATCATATTGGAATATGAGATTGAAAATGGTGATATGATGTTACCCTATGTTGGAGGAGCTTGTGATTTTTTATGCATGTTTCTTGATTTATAACTTCAAATGGCCTGATTTTTTATGATATGGGAACTAGAGACTTAGGGGAACAAATTCCTAGAAGACCTCAAAACCTAATGTGAACGTCTGCAATGTGAAAATTTAGGAACAAATGGAGGAATGAATTCTGTATAGGGGTCATAACCGTGACTCATCATGTGTGATAGTGATATGGTGAATTAAATTAAGTAAGATAGTGTTTTGAAGAAATTGGTAATTTATAATGGGTGAAATATGGTATTTAAATGTAAAATGGGTAATATATGGTATTTAAATGACTTTCAAACTTATATTTGGAAATAGAGAACAATATGTTAGATTACGGAAGTAAGCAGAAATAGAATTAGTGTACATTTTACACGATTAAATACTAATCTCAAATTCAATTAAACCGAATTTATAGTTTTAATGTCTTATTTTCAATTTTGGAAATAAATATCTAAGAAAAATGAATTTTGTATAGGTAAAATAGAGGCACCGAACGCGTAAGTGTGTTTGGCGATAAGTTTGCAAAATAGTGAGTTATCTTAAATTGATTTTATGAAAATGATTTCTATTATATCATGAAGTGAATATTGATTATAATCTTTTGTGAATATTGTTAGTATATTTTAGCAATATATGAATTGAAGTTTGAAAGTTAAATTTTATATAATTTAAGTTAACATTGAGATAATGTTATTGGTATTTAAATAGAAATGGTTTGTAGCCTATCGTATATTGATAAGTTTTATACATGTTATTATACCGGTATATAATGGTTAACCTAGTATAGGTAAGCAATGTAGAACTAGCTTCGTAACTAGTGGTTAATCAGCTATGGGTAAGTGATGTAGAACTAGCTTCGTAAGTAGTAGGTAACCATTCACAGGTAAGCGATACAGAACCAGTTCCATGACTTTATGCCTAATGGTACCATATGGTAAAGACGTTAGTGATAGGCTATGTCATGTAAGAAATTCATGTCATTTTTAATGCTGCCATTATTTGAGAAACTTGATTTCGGGAAGTATATATGTTTCATATTAGTACTGAATTATATAATTGAGATGAATTTGTTTTAGGGAGGTTTTAATTGTTAATTATGATTTGAATAGAAAATATAATACTCACTGAGCTTGTTTAGCTTACAGTCTCTTTTCTGTTTTTAAATGAAACCTCTCAGATGCATGCTAGGGGCTTCAGTACTAAGGACTCCACCTTACAAGCAATCAGCTTGGTCATGTTTTGTTGTGTAGGCATTTTTGCCTTGTAAATGTTTTTTTGGGACGATTTGCATTTTCAAGAATTTGTTTTGGACTATATTTTGTATAAAGAACATATGTATATCAATGTTTTAAAGTTAAATGCATGAATTTGTCTCAGTTTTTTTTTAAGATTATCAAAGTGATTATTGAGATTGCTTGTGAATGGACCTAAGGTCTAAAATTTGTAGTAGGGGTTTCAAGATGATTATAGAAGTGTTTTTGAACTTTTAAAGAGACTTAAAAGAAAGATCAAAATACATCTGTGTTCTGTCGAATTTTTTTTAAAAAAACTCTACTGCTTATGTCTTTTAATGTTAAGTTAAGGCTATTACGTAAAAAGGGCAATAGACTTAGCTTCTTTGGAGCCTTCAAGCTAGATTAAGATAGGAGCCTGTCAATATTGGTAAAAGAGTGTGACTTTTAAAAATGATTTGATTCCTTTTTGGTTTAAGGTTTTTTTTGTTTTAAAAGTGAGGTGACCAATAAAATGTTTTTATTTACATGCACACGATTTCATAAATTGAAAGCTTTACACATTTGCTTTTTTGTTCAATCCATAATATGATGCACAGACAAGGCCGTAGATGTCCTGGGAGAGCCATTCCAATGGCTACTGCACCTGAGTCACCTCCAGCACTAGAGGATGACCACATTCTAGACTCAGAAAGTGCCTTCATGAACTAGCCACATTTCCAATTTTCAGGGCTAGTAGAACCAATCGGGCTAAGCTTTAATGCAAAAAAAATTGCTTAGATTTTTTCCGTAGCGATGCGACAGCCACGTGAAAGTGTGGAAACTTCTGGATGCTTGATTGAACACGTTTGTAAATTGGGCTTAAAGACTTTTGACGGGAGTTGAGATCCTGAGAGTGCATTCATATGGCTGGATCGAGTCACGAACATATACATAATTATAGGATGCACAGATAAGCAAAAAGTTGTGTTCTCCATCTTCCTCCTTGAGGATAAGGCTGAGGATTGGTGGGAGGCGATTGAGAGATGACATATAGGGTATCTTGGGCAAAATTTCAGAGAGAGTTCACAGACAGATACTACCCACGGAGTTATAAGGATGTAAGGGTAGAGGAGTTCTTCCACCTAGAGCAAGGTTCGACATTAGTGACAGATTATGAAAAGAGATTTCGAAACTTGTCAAAACTGTTCCATTTATTACTAATAGTGAAGAGCAGAAGTGTAAGAGGTTTTCTGTAAGCTTGAGTCCTTAATAACGAATTCACCTATCTTTAGCTGCAAAGACACACTACAGGAAATTAGTTAAAGTTGCAATAAAAGTGGAGACAAATGCAATAGAAACCACTCAGAGTTTAAGATTAGAATAATATAGCAGTGCACCAACTAGTTCATCCTAAGGTTCAACCAAGAAAAATAAGTCAAGATAGATGGGTGGTAGGAGGTTTAGTAAAGGTGGATCATTTAGTTAGGGATCCTTTAGGTCATCCACTAGGCCCAGAGACTCCTGTGACACTAGGACCTCAATGTCAGAGTGTGTTGCTTGTAGAAAAAAATATAAGTGAGCGTCAGATGAATATAATAAGTTGCTTCCATTATGGTCAGGAAGGCCACTTCATCATAGATTGTCTGTAGTTAGTCATTGCAGAGAGGTCGGTGGTTGGATATTCAACACCTCCACAAGCTAGAGGGAGTTACAGATAGGGGGGCTAGGGTTCTTAGGGACTTCAGTAGTAGGAACTCCACCTTACGAATAGTTAACTTCATCACGTGATACTGTGTAGGCATTTTTTCCTTGTAAATGTTTTCTTGGGAACATTTGCATTTTTATGAATATGTTTTGGACTGTATTTTGAGTTTAAAAAATGCATGTATATGGTTTTTTTAAATGTTAAACGAATGAACATGTCTGAGTTTTTTTAAAGATTATTGAAGCAATTGTTAAGGTTACTTGTGAACAGACTTAAAGTCCAAAATTTGTAGTGAAGATTTTGGGATGATTATAGAAGAGTTTTTGGACTTTTATAGAGACTTGAAAATTTTGGGAAGGTCAAAATGTATCCATTGTTCTGCCATTTTTTTAAAAAACTCCACTATTTATTTCTTTTAATGTTAGGGCTTTCAAGTAAAAAAGGTAATAGGCTTAGCTCCACAAAAGCCTTCCAGCTAGATCAGATATCCACTAGAAGGCCACCGCGAGGTGCCAGGAAAGCCGCCTATTCATTTCAGGATAGAAGCCTATCATTTCTACTAGATTATTGTTTTTGTTAATGTATGATAGCCATTATGAGTTTTTAGTATTGCCTTTTGGATTAACCAATGTTCCTTTGCCTTTTCAAAGTTTAATCAATGATATATTCAGACCATTTTTTAGGAAACTTGTTTTGTTTTTTTAATGAAATTTTAATATGTAATTGCTCCTTCAATAAATATTTAGGTCATTTTGAAGAAGCTATAAAACCCTTCAAACTAGTAAGTTATTTATAAAAAAGGGCAATTATGTTTTTAGCATAATATAAATTGACTACCTAGGACATCGCATTTCAACTAGGAAGTGGCCACTAATGAAAAGAAGATAGAAACAATCTATAATTTGCTAGTACTAAATCTACTTAAGGAATTAAGAAGATTCTTAGGGTTCATTGGCCATTACAAAATATCTATCAAGAACTATGCAAGCTTAGCTAGACCTTTAATAAAATTATTAAAGAAATAAATAACAAAAGAGTGGAACTAGGAAGAGAATCAATAAAAGCTTTTGAACTGTTAAAAAAGGCTTTTATAATAGCTTTAGTACTAGTCATACCTAACTTCCAATGACCATTCATTATAGAAATAGTTGTATGTGACACATGCATAAGAGTTATTCTCTAATAAAAGGAGGCATCTTATTGCATATTTGAGGAAGACATTAGCTGCTAACATTTGGGGCTCTCTATTTATGAGAAGGAATTTTTGGCAATTATAAAATTCATTAAACAATGGTACCACTTCTTTAATGGAAGGCGATTCAAGGTCCGCATTGATTATTAAAGCCTCAAGCATGAACAAAGAGTATCTGCTCCTTTTTAACAAACATAGTTGTCTAAGTTGTTTGTTTATGATTTTAAGGTTATATATAGGAGTGGAAAGGAAAACAAGATTGCAGATGCTTTGTCAAGGATAACTAGTATTAAATTGCGCACTTTAACAGTCTTCCAAGTTTGTACATTTTGGCTAGATAAGATCAAGTAAAGATGGGAGAAGGACATAGTCATTCAAGATATTATAAGAAGCTAAAAATAGAAGATTTGATTCCAACAACTATAAGTGGAGATAAGAATTACTGAGGTGGAAGGGAAGATTGGTAATTAGTTTTAACAGTAACCACAAAGGAAATTGTTCTCCATAAGTCACGGTGAGCCATAAAGAGGCCATTCAGGAGTCACAATAATCACTAAGAAGATACAAAACGTCTTCTATTTAAAATTCTAAACAAAGATATGAGAGATTATATTAAAAGATGCCTCATATGTCAAAGAAATAAAATTGAGAATTTTGCATCTCGTATGAAGCTTCATCCTCCACTAGTTAGATGAAATTTTAGGAAGAGATCAATATAGATTTCATGAAGGAATTGACAATATCTATAGTGCAATCAAGTATTCTAGAGATAGTGGGCATATTCAGTAAGTACGCCTACTTTATAACCATCAAATATCCTTTTACTATGTCTGAAATAGCTCGAGTGTTCTTAGATCACGTCTTTAAGTTCCATGGAATACTTAAAAGCATAGTGATATAAAGGTAGAAAAATAGTGTCACATAAGTAGAAAGAAGCAGCTACTATTAGCAATAAGGTAACGAAACACTATGTTTTACTTAAGTTATATGAATATATTACAAATTTACAAGTGGTGCATTCTTAAAGGAGAGACCATCTTTATGCTATTGTAATGATTGATATAGAAATTGGCAATGAAATGATTTTGTCTCCCTTCTTCTTTTTCTTTTGATTATCTTTTTCTTTTTACTCTTTTTGTTATTGTTGTTTATCTTCCATTTACATTTTTCTCTATTACTTTTTCTTCTTGCATGATAGGAAGGGAAAGAAAAATATAGAGTAAAAAGGGAAGAGAAAATAAAAGAGGAAGAGATCTTTTCTTAACTTCCATAAAAGTAAAAGATAAAAGAGAGAGTATAAAAAATGGGAGAGATAAAGAAAGAAAGAAAGGGGAAGAGAGAGAGTTCTTAATGATAAAGAGAGGGGAAACAAATAAAAGAAAAGAAAAGAAGGAAAAATATTAAGAAATAAAAACGATAATTATTATTTATTAGTAGCAAAAAAGAAAAAGAATAAAAGAGAAAAGATATTTTTGAAAGAGAAAAAAAGTCTATATTATTAAAAGAGAAAGAAAAATATTTGTTAACAATAAATGGGTTAATTACTAAAAAAATCATAGACTTTACGCAATTTTGCAATTATAGTCCGAATTTTAAAAAGTGGCAAGAAAATACTCAATCTTTCAAGTTTTTGCAAAAATAACTCGACGTTAGTCTCTCCGTTAACTGTGCTGACATGACAAATCATGTCAACTATGTTTTGACACATGTAATGCATGTGTCATGCCAAATCCAAATCAAATTTTGATAAAATAATATTTAAAAAAATAGTTTAAAGCACAAGACCCTCTTCCTTACTATATCTATTTAGACCATTTTATTTAAACAACATTTGACATTATCGCTATTTTCACTTTTGGTGGTTTTTCTCTTCCTTTTAGAGCACCACATGCTAGAGATATAGCACCTACCATTTTAGTTTTCTTCAATGGCCCCCCTGTTATGAAATTTAATAGTATACCGAGATTGATGGAGTAAATATTGTAATTGCCTATATTAGAATAGTTGAATTGTAGAAGTAAAATAACTCAATTATAGAGATTCTTTGTGTATATATATATATTTTCTATTTTCACTTATGTATAAAAATGCAATGAGATGGTATTATCATGGATCCTTAATTCTTTAACACCTGATATTGCAAATAGTGTTATTTTTATAACAATACTCACGAAGTTTGGGAAGATCTTTGAAATCACTTTTCTCAAAGTAATGCTCCACAGATTTTTTACATTGAGAGAGATATTACCTATCTGGTTTAAAATCAGATGCCTGTTGCAACTTATTACACGAAGTTAAAAGATTATGGGACAAGTTAGGCTTTTATAATGATGTTGTTTGCACTTGTGGAGTAGATAATAAAAGGTGCAAATTGATGCAATTTCTTATGGGATTGAATAAGTCTTAGAGTGATCTTCGTGGTTAACTCCTTTTAATCCATTTGTTACTTGTTGTTTCCTAGTCCACCGCATTGTTCTTACTATGATAGAGATCATCATACAAAAGAGACATGTTGGAAGTTACATAGTTGTCCAATTGGACATCCTAAGTATACATTAGCTAAGAACACTTATCCAAGCACAATGACAATCCTTAATCTTTAGTCATCAAAGTCAAAGAGGCTCCGATGATGCAACAAATTTAGTGAATGGATTGACCGAATTACAGTAACAACAAATTTTTCTATTATAAAGGGCAATGGATCATCTTCATCGGCTCCTCGTAAGGTAAACAACATTAATGCTACTTTAGGTTTGTCACCACCTGATCTAATAATCGATAATGGTGCAATAGATCACATTACTTCCTCCCAAGCTTTGCTTGTCAACAGTTAAGAGAACATTCTTTACCATCAGTTCTTATGCCAAATGGAGACCAAGGTCCAATTATCTCTACTAGAAGTTTACCTTTGAGTCTAATTATCTATTTAAAAATGCTGCTTAGGGTGCCATCTTGCAAAGTGGATTTGATGTTTGTGATTCGAGTTACAAGCACTTTAAATTATGTTGTAACATTATTTCCTTTTTGGTGTATTTTGTAGGATTTGATGACGTAGATAATGATTGGTTTGGGTAAACAACGAGACAGGATTTATTACTTGGTTACAATAGCAGTGAATAAGTCACACCATCCTATTCAATCTGTAGTAGCCCATACCATCATACCTTATTCTTCTCAAAACACTTCCATGGCCTTGTGGCATCGACGACTAAGGCACTTATCCTTTTATAGACTAGATTTTATGGCCAAAACTTTGTTAAATTTTCCTTAAAGTCAAATAATAGTTATGATGTCTATGCTTTTTCCCATCAGACAAGGCTTCCTTTTTCCATTAGATCAATTTCTTCTATTAATCCTTTTGAATTAATCCATTGTGATATTTTGGTATCATACAAATTTCCTTCTCTTTTTAGTAGTAAACATTTTTTGACTACTTTAAATGAATATTCTCATTTTAATTAGGTTTTTTTAATGCATTATAAAAGTGAAACGAGACATCCACTTACCAATTTTTTTCTCTTTTATGAAAACCCAATTCAACACTGATAGTTGTGCATTAGTCTATATTTTTGTAAGTAATTGCCATGTGTTTCTTGCATAATAGTTTATGATTGTTGCAACTTAGGATTCGTTTTGTATGTCTTGCATAATAGTTTATGATTGTTGCAACTTAGGATTCATTTTTTATGTTTTCTTTTAGTTTGATCTTCATTGTTGTTCTTTTGTGTTTGATGTTAATTTAGGGTAAGAATTGATGATTTTTATGTAAGAACGAACATGTAGCAACTTTGAGATTGACCTAGAGATCAAAAAGGAGAAGAGAAGAGGAGTCATTCTGTTGCCAATTCCCAAGATCGTAAGAATCATCCCAATTCGAACGATCTTAGTAACTTTAATCTAAGACATTATACAGGGTTAAATTAAACTTTAGGGTTTTGGGACAAGAGGGAGAGAATTAAGCCTCCATAACAAAAAAGGAAGGAAACCCTCTATAGAAAAAATCCTCCTTGATTGAGGAACAAAAGTTTTGAGTCTTAAGGAAGGATTGAAGTCAAAGATTGTCACCAAGATTGGGAAATTAGCACATCAACATCAAAAATTCCAAATTTTTGCAATGACGAGAAGGAGTTTTCCTATTCAATTTTCTGTCCCTTTTACCACTTCTAATCTTTATAGAATGGATTATTTGAAAGTTGATGATGTTATAGGGACCATGATTGGATGATTTAGTTTTAAGGATTGCTTTTGACATGTTTTGTTAAAACTCCTATTTTGATGAATTGAATGAAGTTGTCTTTGATAATAGTTGATTATTTTCGTATCTTGCAATAAATTGACAGAGTGAGTAAGATTATTTATTTAGGAGTATACAACGAGAGTTGGAAACCTATAGACGTACAATTGTCACGTTAATTGATTAGTTAGAAGAGAGATCTCAGCTAGGTCAATTGATCACCTATAGGATAGTTTAATAACTAGTTAAATTGGTGAAGTGATTAGGTAGGTTGAGAGATTGTTCAACTGATTTTATTTAATTTGATTAGGTTCAATTAATTACACCTTGAGAGAGGGTAGTTAAAACATTCAGAAACTTTAGGTGAGACATAATTCAATTAATAAAATAGAAGGGAGACAAAATAGGGAGAAAGTAATCTCTAGTTTCTAAATTCTTGATTTCAATTTTCTGCATCTTGGTTTTGTCTATTATTTATTATTAGTCTTTCAATTTTAATTTAATTTTCTAGATTAGTTCCATTAAACAATTTTCTTTCTTAAACAAATTTTGATCCAAATTAAATGGTGTTTGGGCATCAATCCCTGTGGGATCGATATCTATTTTTAAACTATAAGTCACGATCTATACACTTGCAGTTTTAGAGTAAAACGAGTAGATTGTTGTGTAAATTACATTATATCAAGTTTTAGGTGTCGTTGCAGAGGATTAACTATTTAACATCTTGTTTAGATTAGATTACTTTGCTTTAAGAGTTTTTGATGCTTTTCCTTGTGTAATTGCAAGTGCATGAACACAAGGAGCACACAAAGAGCAAAAGAAGTTAATGAAGATGAGTTTCCTGATATAAAGAGGCACGAAAGAGAGTTAAGACGGATGAAGTGTCTAAATTTTGCATGGAGAGATATGGATGAAGAAGGAGAGCAAGGAGGACCGGAGAGGACTTTGATGGATTTCATAAGGCTAGGATTCATTCCCCAAGGAGTTGCGAGACTAGTGGTTTAAGTGAACAATTTCGAGATAAAGTTGGCACTTCTCAAAATTTTACAGAATAGTGTGCAGCTCTACGAATTATCCAATGAGGATCTGAACACCCATATCGTCTATTTTTTGGAGACTTGTGATACATTCCAGTTTAATAGAATATCCGATGACGCAGTAAAGCAAAGAATTGCTAAATGCAGGATAGATTACCACTTGGGAGCAACTTGCCTAAACATTCTTCGCCAAGTACTTTCTGTTGACCAAGACGATAAGGATTATCGAGGAGATTATGAATTTCCAACAGAACGATGGGGAATCTCTCTATAAAGCTTAGGAGAGATTTAAAGAATTGCAGAGAAGTTGTCCCTATCACAACCTTCCAAGGGAGTTCCTACTACAAATGTTCTATAATTGAGTGAATTTGAGCATGAGAGGAACCATCGATGCAGCAGTTGAAGGTTTGTTAATGAGGAAGACTGTGGAAGCAACTTACGATCTTTTAGAGGAGTTGGCAAGCAATAGCTACATATGGTCTAATGAGAGGAGAAGACAGGGAGAAAAAGATCAGAAAGGTATGATACCGATTGACCCTGTCACTACTTTGCAGACTCAAATTACGGCTCTTACGAAGCAGCTGAGAAACATGCAAGGAGCATCTGCCTTTGCAGTTAAGGCAATGTAAGCATAATGTGAGTTTTTTGGGCAGAACAACCATGGCTCAACAGAGTGTTTTCTATTGGGAGCCAGTGGTGCCGAATAGGTAAGATACCTGGGGCAATCGCAAAAATTTAGTAATCCCTATTCAAATACCTATAATCTAGGGTGGAGGAACTACCATAATTTTTCTTGGAATAATAACAATGCAAGTGGACAATCGAGACCACAAAGACCTCTAGGGTTTCAATAAGATCGAATCGGATCTATGGAGAGCAAGATGCACAAGATAATGGAGGTCTTGGGGTCCAAATTAGCAGCTCAAGAGGAGAATCAGAAGAGGATGTATGCAAGCTAAGAGGAAAGTCAGAAGAGGATGGAAGTGAAATTCGACTATATTGTGAAGAATCATGCATCATCCATCCAAAATCTGGAGGTTCAAGTAGGTCAACTCGCTAACGCTTTATCTTCTAGAAATGTAGGTAGCCTACCAAGCAATACCGTGGTTAACCCAAAGGAGAAAATCATAGCCATCACTCAGACAGAGAAAAAAGAAGGTGAACATGAGAAGGAAAACGGGGACAAGAGAAAAGGACAAGCAGTTTTGGAAGTCCTTCTTTTTTCTCAAAAAAGGATTTTCACATCAAAATTTTGCTCAGTAGAATTCATTTTCAAGTGGAGCAACGAGGAACTCTAAGGGTATTAATTCAAGCAAGATGATGGACGTAACAAATCAACTCCAAGCAAAGCTTAAGTTAAAAGAACCAGTGAAGAAAGAGGTCAAAGAGCACATATTAGAAGGGAATCCACACATGCACTTACCAAGGGGAGCATTAGGAACATGCAAGTATGAATTGATAGATTCATCTTTCCTACGGACTTCTACATACTATATATTGAAGAAGACACAAGAACCACTATGATTCTTGGGCAACTGTTTCTGGCTACTTCTCGTTCAATAATTGATGTTGATAGGGGAGAATTAATACTGACAGAAGGAAAGGAGCAGTTAACATTCAAGGTATCGAAGAAAGATTATCGTCTCCTTTACTCCCAAGGGATATCAAGGAACCTGAACCACAATGAGGATGGGAAGATATTGAGAACCTTGAGAATGCATCCAAGAAGAAATGATCGCGTAGGAGGAGGCAAAGGAAGGAAAACCACAATGAAGGTGGAGTCCATTATAAAGTAGTTCATATGTAGAGTTTGAGGTTAGCTTCTGCACTGTCACCATAATAGCCATTTGAACCGCCTTAAGCAAACAGGCAAGTCGAGCTACTGACATTAAAAGAGGCGCTGCAGAAGAGGCAACCCATGGAATTCTAATTCATTTTTATTGTTTTGTTTATTTGTTTGATTGATTTCTTAGTTATGATCATGTTTGATTTGAGTTGGAATGATGTTTCTTTTAATTTTGTTTGAATTTCAACTTGTTTGTCTCTTTAAATTTCTTGTTGATGATATTATTTTAATATGTTTATAGTTTGTGGGATCATGGAGAATACATGCTAAGCTTAGAAGAAATCTCTCCAGAAACTTTCTGGTCCCCTGATCATGGGAATTCCCATAATCCGGAAGGAAATTTAATTTTCCCTCCCCTTTCCTCTTTCACTTATTCTTCAAAAATTTTCACTCCTCTCTCTAACCTACGAAAACTCTCCTCCCATTCTCTAAAACTCTTCATTTTCTTCATCTTTTTTCATTAATCTTACAATCCTTTACTCTTTTTATGCATTAATCATTCAAAAACACAAGAATTTGGGTAAATTTTTTATTCCTCTCTCTAAAATACGAATTCACCTCTCTTTCTCTCAATTTTGCAGGTTTTCTTTCTATAATGGCATCAAAGAATATGATGGCTTGAAAATCGACTGACGATCTACGCCTTCAATTCTCTGGTGAAGGTAAGCCTAATTTAGCAGTAGCTTATTGTGCTCCATTCCCGATTTATTCAGAGGAAGAAGGCACACGTTTTTGAGACTTTAGGGCTAAAGAAATAGTCACTCTTTGGTATTTTGATTTTGAATTGTTAGAAACCATAGGAGTGAGACAGAAAGTTGACCGACTAGTTGCAAATATAGGTTGGAATATGTTCATTCAGTGTGACTACCTATTTACCCTATGATGACCATAAAATTTATCACTACTGTCCAATATAACCTTAAAATAGATGTTTTCTAGTTTAGGTTATTCGGTAATGTTTATAAATTGGATTATACTATCATGCGTGCTCTTTTTGATTTGTCAAAGACAAAAATTCTAGATGATCACGATAACTTTAATGTAGATAACTACTGGAAAACTCTAACGAGTAAGGAATATTTTGAATCTAGGAATGCACACAACTCCTTAATTCGTAATGCTGAGCATTTACTTTTGCACAAATTTATATGTTTAGCTGTGTTTAATAAAATTGAAAGTAACAAATGCTCAGCTAAAGAACTTTTCTTTCTGTGTGTATGGATCGAAAAATTAAAATCAATACATCTTATAGGATTTTCAATCAATAGTGAGTGTTGTAAATAAAAAGAGCTCTTGTTTTGGGATGTATCATGTTGTTACTACTTTGGCTCTGTTTAATAATTTTAATGTAGAAGATGTGCATACAACTCCACACGATATGTTTGACATATCTTATTTAAGGAGCTATGAGATTTTGGAGTTTCATTCTATGAAACTCTGAAATCCTATGATGCGTACTATAGTGAGGAATAGTAGAGGCCAAGATACAGCTGTTTCATGACCTTCCACATCTCAAGCAGTCCTAGAGCCAAAAGAAGAAGCAGTAGAGGAGAAACTAAGTGCACCAACAGAGGTCGACCGATTTCAACAAATCCTCAACCAGATGGCCTCCAATCAGCAGCAAATGATATCCCAAATCAATGAGCTCGGCACCCAAATGCAGCAAGTCCCCAAGAAGTAGCATAGCTTGAAGAAGAGGTTCCTCAAATTCTGTCAGAGGAACAATGTTAAAGCTCCTTCGCCAACATTGTCGCCACTAACATCTCCATAAGCCATTTATTACCTTTTTCTTTGTGTTATTTCTTTTGTTTGGTTTAATATCTTTTGTTTGTGTTATGTCTTTTGTTTGATTTGATTTCTTTTGTTTGGCTTTATGTCATTTATCTAGTTTACTTTCTTTTGTTTGGTTTGATTTCATTTTTCTTTTATTTGGTTTATTATCATTTGTTTGTTTCAATTTCTTTTGTTTGGTTGACATCATTTTCTCTTATTTGGTGGATGACTTGTCATATTGAGGACAATATGATCTTTAAGTGTGGGGAGATGACATTAATTTTCTCAATTGCATTGTTCGCATTTTCTTAGATAGGATGCATGTTTAGGCATATCATGTGCTTTCTGCCAACAACAGAACCGCACTTGAATCATT
This sequence comes from Erythroxylum suave, assembly GCA_027563595.1. Lineage (NCBI taxonomy): Eukaryota > Viridiplantae > Streptophyta > Magnoliopsida > Malpighiales > Erythroxylaceae > Erythroxylum > Erythroxylum suave. Next base: position 39,726,885 of record JAOSBN010000005.1, on the reverse strand, counting down.
CTGATGGATATTGCTATGAGATTTTGTCATGGTAGCTGGAATTAGATTGAATGCATGCTTGAACTTGGAATAGGCTACTTAAGTAGAAAGTGAATCACATTGAGTGATGAAAAGAAGTTGGTTACATAAGCTTATTCATAAATTGACATTTGAGCAATGAGGTAGTGTAAAGATGTATAATCAGTTTTCATTTAAGTTAATGTAAGGATTGAGCCATATGACTCTGTCTATAGTCCTTCTATTTCTTTGTTAAGTAATAATTCCTTAAGATATTACCTTCAAAACTTGCTTTGAATTGGTTTGAGTCTATCGGATGTATGCTTAATAGAGATGATTAAGGCCCTTTTTATATTAACCCTTGACTTAAATGACCCACCTTTGATTATCCCTTGCTACCCCCGTTGAGCCTTAACCTTTTGCTTCTTGAAAATACTTAAAAATTTCAAAACCCAGAACCTCCATTAACCTACCCATTCACAAGCTTAGTAGAGTATTAAGTAATACATTAGTTAGGATTGTTGTGAAAATTTTTACCGAGATGATTTAAGGATACTTCTGCCCAGAAATTACATTGTATATAGTGCTATTTTGTTCATAGTTCTTCCATGTATGAAAAAAGAAAGAAAAATAATAAAAAATAAAATTTTGTTAAAAAGAAAAGGAAAGGAAAAGAAAAAGGAAGAATAATTGAGTAACATCAATAAATGCAGAGTATTAGTTACATTAAAATATCTCGGAGTTATTTTTATTCATCCCTTGTCATCCACTTTTTACTTTATAAATGTTTAACCTTTTTTCCCTCTTTATCCACCTTAACCCTTACCACATTACAACCCTAAATAAGTCCTTTTGATCTATTGGTGGATGCAATCATTGTAAAGGAGAATTGGTGTATTAGCAAGCCTATGGTAGTGTAGTTTTCTATGGAAAGTTTAAGCAAAACACTAACCATTAAATACTTGAGAGAAATGAGTGAAAACCATAAGGAAGATTCATTTTGCATCTATACTTATCTTTTGAGTGATGGTGTCAATTATTGAGTTTGCTTATGTACACTAATGAAAAAGTAGTCATATATGTGTATTAACTTGATATTTGAGTTGGCTAAAATTTAAGGGATTGTATACTTTGACCTTTGTGAAGATAAAATGATAGAATTGATTGGTTGTATTTATTTTGCTTGAGGACAAACAAAAATTTAAGTTTGGGGATGTTGATAGTTATGCATTAGTCTATGTTTTTGTAAGCAATTGGCTTGTGTTTCTCCCATAATAGTTTATAATTGTTGCATTTTAGGATTCATTTTACATGTTTTCATTTAGTTTGATCTTCATTATTGTTCTTTTGTGTTTAACGTTAATTTAAGGTAAGAATTGATGATTTTTATGTAGGAATAAAGATGGAGCAACTTGGAGATTGAGCAGAGATCAAAGAGGAGAAGAGAAGAGGATTCATTTTGTTACCAATTCCTATGACTTTAATCCACGACATTATTTAGGGTTAAATTAAACTTTAGGGTTTTAGGAAAAAAGGGAGAGAATTAAGCCTCCATTGCAAAAAGGATTGAAAACCTTTATAGAAAAGAGCCTCCCTGAGTGAAGAACTCAAGTTTTGAGTCTTAAGGAAGGATTGAAGTCAAGGATTGCCATCCAAATTGGGAAAACAGCACATCATCATTAAAAATTCTAGATTTTGGAAAAGAAGAGAAGGAGTTTTCTTATTCAATTTTCTGTCACATTTATCACTTTTGATCTTTGTAAAATGGATTATTTGAATGTTGATGATGTTATGGAGACCATGAATGGCTGATTTAGTTTTAGGGATTGCTTTTGACCTATTTTGTTAAAACTCCTATTTTATTGAATTAAATGAAGTTGTCTTTGATGATTGTTGATTATTTTCGTATCTTGCAATAATTCGAGAGAGTGAGTAAGATTATTTATGTAGGAGTGTACAACGAGAGTTGGCAACCTATAGACGTACAATCATCACGTTAATTGATTAGTTAGAAGAGAGATCTCGGCTAGGTCAATTGATCACCTATAGGATAGTTTAATAACTAGTTAAATTGGCGAAGTGATTGGGTAGGTTTAGAGATTGTCCAATTGATTTCACTTAATTTGATTAGGGACAATAAATTACACCTTGAGAGAGGTAGTTAATGCATTCAGAAATCTTAGATGAGATATAATTCGATTAATAAAATAGGAAGAAAGTAATCTTTAATCTTTAAATGCTTGATTTCAATTTTTTTCATCTTGTTTTTGTCTATTGTTTATTATTAGTCTTTCAATTTTAATTTAATTTTTCAGATTAGATTTGTAAAAAAATTTCTTTCTTAAACAAAGGTTAATCTAAATTAAGTGGTGTCTAGGCATCAATCCCTGTGGGATCGATATCTGCTTTTTAACTACAAGTTACGACCTGTACACTTGCAGCTTTTTAGCATAAAACGAGTAGATTATTGTGCAGATTACACTCGATTGAATACTAATGTAGCAAATATTTTGTTTGATAATGAAATGGTATTTTTTTCTTTAAGAGATTTTTTAAAACAAAGGGCACCTCTTACCAACAAGAATGCACTTACATGCCTCAACAAAATGAGGTTGTTGGGTGCAAACATACACATATCTTTGAGTCAGCAAGAGCTCTTTATTTTCAAGCTCGCCTTCCTTTACACTTTTAGGCAAAATGTGTCTCCACTATTATCCATATCATTAATAGATTACATACACCTATACTTTCTCTCCAAACTCCTTTTAAGCGACTTCATGGTAAATTTCCTTTTTGTTCTTACCTTAGAGCTTGATGTCTTGCATATGCTACTAATGTTTTTGCTTCTCATAAGTTTCCTTCTCGTGCCACACATTGTGCTTTCCTTGATTATGTTGTTGTCCAAAAAGGCTACAAATTATATGATATTGAAACTTACCAAGTCTTCACTAGTCGTGATGTTATTTTCCATGACGATATCTTTCATTATGAATTCGTTGCCCCTTCCATACCAATCGTCAATCTGTCTTACCTATTGCTATCACATATTCTATTACTTCAAAGACTCCTTCATCCATTCACCCAACATAGTTCTTGCCTCTTCTACTACTTCACCACCAACAACACCCTTACATCGTTCTCAACCACTTGATGTTCCTCCTGTAGGTTTGCGTGACTATACTTACAATCAAGTGACGTCTCCTGAATCATTATCACCCTCATACTCTTTTCCACATGAAAGTACACAGTATCCTCTTTGTAATTTTATCTCTTATAATTGTTACTCACCACAACATCACTTATTTATTGCTACTGCTGCTAATGATGTTGAGCCCACATGATATGATCAAGTTATTTCTAAACCTCATTAGTAAGAAGCAATGCAATCTGAGTTAGCTACTTTAGAGGCCAACAATGCTTGGTCTCTCACATCTCTTCCTCCTAGAAAGCGGGCTATTGGTTGTCATTAGGCTTACAAAATTAAGCACAAATCAGATGGTTCTATTGAATGATATAAAACATGCCTAGTTGCAAAAGGTTATACACAACTTGAAGCTATCGATTATCATGACACCTTTTCACCTACTGCTAAAATGGTTACAATATGTTGCTTATTAGCTTTGGTAGCTAATCAAAATTGGTCTCTTCATTAGCTTTATGTCTATAATGGTTTTCTTCATGGTGATCTTTATGAAGAAATCTATACATCTCTTTCTCCCGGTTTTCAGCAACAGGGGAATAATCTTATGTGTCCCCTTAACAATTCCTGATATGGATTAAAACAAACCTCTCATCAATGGTTTGCTAAGTTCTTTACTGTTATTCAAGATTCTGGATTTATTCATTCCAAAGCTAAGTACTCATTACTTACATGTAGGAAAGTCAAATTATTTACAACTTTATTGATCTATGTCGATGAAATTCTTATATTTGGTAATGATCTCATCGCCATAACTAGCCTTAAACAATATTCTGCATAACCATTTATGGATTAAATATTTTGACAACTTAAAGTATTTTTTGGGTATGGAGGTCTCGCGGTCAAAGAAAGGTATCTTCATTTCATAAAAGAAATACACATTAGAAATTTTGAAAGATGGCAGATATTTAGGAGCTAAACCTGTTGGTTTTCTTATGGATCATAATATGAAGCTATCAGATGAAGGTGAATTGTTAAAGATCCATCTCTATACAGGTGGTTTGTAGGACGCCTAATTTACTTGACTATTACTTGTCCCAATATCACCTATTCAATGCACATATTGAGTAGATTCATGCATGCTCCACGCAAACCTCATATGGAAATTGCCATACATGTATTATGATATTTAAAGAATAATTTAAGTCAAAGTTTGTTTTTCTCTTCACAAAAAGATTTATCTTAGCGTGCTTTCTGTGATTCTGATTGGGAGATTCCCAGAATCTCGAAAATCAGCTGTAGACTATTATGTTTTTTTGGGATCTTCTCTCATTTCATGGTGGACAAAAGGACAAAAGAGTGTTTCTCTATTCCTAACAGAAGATGAATATAGAGTTATAACTGGTACATGATGTCAGTTATCTTGGTTATGATCATTCTTGAAAGATTTGCGAATATTACATCCAAAGTCAGTATTGTTGTATTGTGACAACAAATCAACCCTACATATTGCAACTAATCCAATATTTCATGAAATAACTAGACATGTAGAAATAGATTGTCACTTTATTCATGACAAGATTCAAGATGGTTCAGTCACAACTGAATATCTTCCTTTAACTAAACAACTTACCAATGTGTTCACTAAACCATTAGGGAAATAAGCTTTTTCTAAAATGAAATGCAAGTTAGAAGTTCTTGATATTCACTCTCCAACTTAAGGGGGGAGAGCTAGGAAATGTAATTGTACTCCAAGATTGATGGAGATTAATTGTCCATATAAGAATAGCTAAATTATAAGAGTAAAATAGCTCAATTATAAAGATTCTTTGTGTATATATATCCATTTCATGTTTTCACTAAGTAATAAGTAGATTTTTTTTCATCTGCCTTATTTTCACACCCATAGGCCCTCCCACTTCCACATAAGTTGGAACTTTTATTGTAGTTGATTAACACATTACTTATAGAATACTTTAAAGTAGGGAGGCAAAGTAACAGTTTGTTGTTGTTGCTATGGTGGTTGTGGCACCACCTATTCAACTGTGCTGTAGAGAGTTGGTAGAAATTTTGGTAGTCACCATAAGTTAAGAACTTTTAGAGAGAGAAAGTTAGTGAGAGAAAAGAAAATGAAAATTTTCCAAAGGAAAAAAATTGAGACTATGTTTGGACTAAGCAAGTGAAGAAGAAGAAGGACTTTAACTACACCATCAAAATCACCCTCATCATGATAAAGCTCAACTGGTTTAGGATTTTAGGTCGCAAAAGGAGAAGTGATTCGAGTGTGGTACAAGAAGGGAGAAGGGTTAGTTAGGGTTTTTGGTTGTTTAATTTTATTTAATATTTTTTTAAAATCTTATGTGGATTTGGTATAACAAATGGCATCCTACACCGTAATATAGCTAACATGACTTGTCACGTTAAAACTATTAACGAAAAAACTAATATTGAGCTATTTTGTACAAAACTGAAAGTTCAGTTACTTTATTATCACTATTTAAACATTGCATTATAATTGCAAAATTGTGTAAAGTTAGAATTTTTTAGTAATTAACCTATAATCAATTGGCAATATTGTGATCTTTTTTAGCTCTATTCAATTATTAAAAATATATTAATTTATAATTAAATTAATCATAATAGGAGATAATTGTAATTGCCTATAAATGTATATATGACTTCAACCTACTAGGGTATGACAACCTATGATAGACCTTACAGCAACCACTCCTAAAATAAAAAGTGAAGTAAGTTTCAATTAAAAACAGTAAGCAACAAGGGCATATTTAAACCCTAAGGTTTACATTTGCTAATAAATTGAACCTTAATGTTTCAAAAAGTACAAAATAATCTCTATCATTTGACAAACATTTAAAATCCTAAAGTTAACAAAAAAAGTGACTAAAGTATGACATCCTTAGTTTTCTGTCAAGCCAGCGATGATTTGATATATATTTATAATATTTTAATATTAATATGGGTACCATGTACTCATGTGAATACAAGGTAACAATGTGATACCCATGTACTTAAATTAAACATTTAAATAAGATTAATATTAAAAATATGGGACTCGTTCAGATAATTTAACCCTAAATATTATTAACCTAATAAATTAACTTAACTAATTAATTTTAATAATTAAACTAATTAACCTATTAATAGAAACATACGCAACCCAAATTCTTGAATGGGGTTGCAGCTACCCATTATTTTAGAAACACAAAGCATAACTTCAAAAACTTGGTTTTACGAAACCCAGTTCAACTCTAATAAAATCTAGAAATTCAATAAGACTCGGGAATCCTATTGCTAGTGTTGAGGCTTGCAATTTGAAGTTTCTAAAGATATGTTGGTTTTGTGTTTTTTACTTGCTATTGGAGTGTGAGCAAGTTGCCATTGCTAGAGAAGAAGTTGACAGTGAATCGACGTTAGTGGTGACAGGTGGCTACTTTCATATGTGGCAGTGCAATTGCTATAGGAATTGACGGTGGCTTCCTATGACCAGGTGTGATAGCTGTAGGCATAGAGACTACAGGTGCATTGTGAAGGGAAACATTGGAGATGTCTGGTGGTGACGTCACCTTGCATAAGTTGATGCTAGGTACAATTAGAAGAAGATTAGATAGGTGTGACGATTATAGGTGGGTGAGATCCATTATACAACAAGCTCGAATCTTCTGTGCTCACTACCTTGTTTCTACTCTATTCCACGCGATTTTGTCCATATAAACATGTAAGATCTAGAAAAATGAATGAATAAGATCATGTATAATAAAGTAGGTACAGAGTAGTGGGTATAGAGAATTTCACTCCTTATACAACAGATGACTTAAAGCATCAATGACATTGTAACATGGAGATTCGTCATAGCTAAGGCGATTGGTGACGACGAGGAAGGACAATATTGACGGTGAAGATTGAGATTTTTTACAGCATCTTCATGACATTCAAGAGCTAAGTTACGGATTTGGATTTTATATGCTTTTATTAATAGGTTAATTAGTTTTGTTATTAAAATTAATTAGTTAAGTTAATAGGTTAATTAGTTATTAATCAGTTAATTAGTTAATTTAATTTGTTAGGTTAATAATATTTATTGTTAAGTTATCTAAATGTGTCCCTTATTTTTAATAATAATCTGATTTAAATATTTAGTTTAAGTATACGAGTCTCACATTGTTAAGTCAAATGAACGAGTGAAACCTATATCAATATTAAATTATTATAAATATATATCACGTTATCGCTGACCGAATAGAAAATTGATGGAGTCATACTTCTGTCACCTTTTCTATTAAATTAAAATTGAATTTAAACGTTTATTCAATGATAAGGTTTGATTTGTACTATCTTTAACGTTTAAGGTTCAATTTATCACAGATGTAAACATTATAGTTAAATATCCCCTTTTTTCCAAAAGCGATAGTACTCTCCTAGCTCTTGTAGGCAAAGCTGTGTATGGTACGTGAAACTCTTTACTAAAAAGATTATTCAAAATTTAGAGTGAACGCATCCCTGAAGATGAATTCAACAGCTTGTCTGGGAATTTATAGAGAGATAGCGTTGAAGTTGGAAATTCTATTTATGAAGCCATCTTATCTTCATTCAAATTCTTTTGGACTCGTACCTTGTGTCTCTATAAAAGTTGTTTGGGTTTCTGCGAAAGAATTTTTCTGTTGGTAGTAATGAAAACAATGAAGAAATCTTGAACCACTTCCAAGACTATCACTTTTTTTTATACTTTTCCTTTGGTATACTGGGGAAATTTGTATCAACATAAAATGTGATTGCATAGGTTAATTTCGTTCAAGCATATCATTCAGTACAAAGAGGAGAAAGTCCCATATGTGATCACAGAAAATAGGTACCCTGGGGGCAGTTGTAATTGTGTATAGCTAGCTAATGAGCATTATAATTAGATTCTATTCTCATAATTTGCGTCAAAGTCCAATCCCTATTAATCATAATGTGGCCGAGTATGTGACTGAAACTGTGAAAGTTTATGTAGGTTACTCAACGTAACTATGTCAAGTGGATACATTTAATTAGTTTTTCGTAGAACTTATAAAGGGATTCTCATATCTTCCATTTCCTCTAGTGTGAAAGTTGGATTGACTTCTTTCCAAAGGTCGATCTCTCTCTTACTTTTGGTAATGTCATTGCCCAAAACCTTGCTTCTCGTTCTTAATTCATGTCATTTAGATGAGAGTCCAAAAGGCCACTATACAAACTGTGGAACTAATGTGGTTAGTAGCAAATCAGCCTAGTTAAGTTTTGCTATTTATATATTTTATTCCTGGTGCAAACTTAAAATCACTTATGAAGATTAAGTGACATTCCTAACCATAGAAGGAGAGACGGAGAGCAGGAAAAGCTTTGGTGTTTCTTAACCTTTGCGCCCAATTTCCTTTCAAGGTTAATGCTGTATTACCTATCATACCCATTATATACTTGAAAGTTATTTTATTCATCACTAGCAGATGTGGAAGATGTTAGGATGATATGGGGAGAAACTCATTCTAGGAGGACTGTAGTTTCATGGTTTACATGGAGTGAAGCCAGAAGAACTGACACTAAGGCAGAAGTTCATTACGGATGTAGATGCCTGGATATATCTCAGTACAGCTGGTAAATCTGACTGTCCGACGGATACTATTAGTTATACTGAAAACAAGTTAGTTCTTTGTCAACACCCCAGATCTTCTGTTCCATAATCTCTATTCTCCCTGTTCCCAAAGTTTTTTCATCCTTTCACTCTAATAAATAAAAAGAAATTGGATGGCTAAGAAAGCTTTGGAACATAAGGAATAGGATAGAAGAGAACACAGCAGATAGAGAATAGGGTAGAAGTAACCTAGGATTTGTTCCCCTTTGTCAATATCTGAACTTTACATGTCATGTCTTCTGTTTTTTTTTTTAAAGATATTGAATCAACTTTTCATGTCATCTCTTTGTTCTAACAGAGCTCCAATTTTTTGCAGTTTAGTAAATCATGCTTAGTGTCTTATCTAAATTCTCTGTTGTACTTTTATACTTGATTGTTTTTGCGTCGTATGATTATTCTCTAAAATGTTAATTGTTGGGTAGTCATCTGCTTTTCTTGGAGGAATTCATGCATCATAATGAATGAGAGGAGCCAAAATGAATATATTAGGCCAAGGTAAATGGGAAATATCCTGGGTCAGCAAAACGCATCTACAGCTAATATAAGGATCATTAGAGTACTTCCAGATGCCATGCACAATTATTTGCCAAGAGGGATAATTACCAAGATTCCAAAAAAGTTGGATATACAAGAATATCCTTGGTAGCAAGCAACGGAATAAGGTTTGGTTCTGATGGGTCGTTCCTATTACAAAATTCCAATGATTTAAGCATGCTGGATTCATGTGGTCATAGCATTTTGTTCATGTTGTGCTGTTTTTTGGGCTTTGCGGTTCCACACTGGGTTGGTCTCGATAAGTTTATGCGGCACAAGCCTGCTTTCCCGCTTAGTGAGTTTCCGGAACTTGTAGACTCGTAGCCTGGCAATCTCAGCCTCTTCCTCGGGTGTGGTCTCCCTTAATACCACCGTCAATCGACACTCTGGCCTTACTTTGATCCCATGTCTACCTTTAGAATGATATGAAACCCTTTTTTTAAAGAATCCTTTTCCAACAAATGCCTCAGCTGCGTGACAAGTATAGGTTTGAGATGAGTGCGGTTCAAATTTAAGTAGCAACGCAAGTTCATCTGTGTTACTCACCAACAAGGAGACGATCTGGATCTAGTCCATGATTATGAGTTGCATTTGCTCGTGCTGAATGAATAACCTGTAAATCAAATAGTCAAGTTTCTTGATACTGAAAAGATTGATATTTAGCCATAAATTCTTCGAATTTTATGCAACTAGAGATTTAAGTGGGATAAACTCAAACGAGATTTTGAACAAAAAGCCTGGCTTTGGTGTGGCAAGTCTATTAACAAATTCCGATATTGCATTTTACAAACCGTTGGTAAACTCTCACGAATGTTAGTTGAGGAAAAAACAATAAGATCTGCCTACTTGTGGTCTTAGTTCACTTCTCCAATTTATGCAGGGATACCATAAAAACCATATAAATCTTTATTCTAAATGGCTGCTTTGAGAGACTGACTTCGGACGTGTCTGAATCTATGAAGACATGCATGCTAACTTCCAAATGAACCCAAAGACTGGCAGCTGGATACGTGGGTGTGGCAATAAAAGAAACTTTTTGAATTGTAAAGCATCCACAAAATTACAGAATAGTTGTCTAACCTGATAAACAGTTTTTGAAGCTCTTTTTACTGTTACTTGCAATTGCAATAGTGCATCTTCGACACGCATGCCACGAACCAATGCAGCAACCAAGTTGATCTTCTTGGGACTCTGAAATTAAAAAGCTCAAATCAATCAAACAAATTTCATGCCCTCAAGATTGAACTCGAGCCCAACAGATCTATAATGAGAATGATGCCAACTAGCTTGATGCTGATCAATCATCATTCCAGGTACTCATTCATAGCATATTTGTAATCAATGCAGATTAATGTGTGTAAAGGCATATTGTAGTAAGCAACCAACAACATGCAAAAAAACTTGAATTGCGTCTTGACATAACGAAAACGTGGAGTTAAGTATAACTCCCGTCTTGACATAATGAAAACTGCAGTTAAGTATAACTCCTCTTGAAATAGAAACTACACTATTAATATTAAATCCAAAAACTACAAGGTTCATAAGTAAAAAGCTATCTGATTTAATTTTTACCAATGATCAAATTATGAGTTCTTTTCTTTTGTAGACTTTTACCCCTGTGGCCCAAAACTAGAGCTGAGTTGGGGTGGTAGTCATAAAAAGTTCTACTACTCTTCAACAACGGGCAAGGTTACTAAATGGCCTAGAATACATTATACTAGTATCAGAAGTCCTAGGAAGTCGTAGGGCCGTCCAGCAGTAAGTCCCAAAATTCTGGAGGCCAAATTTCCTCTATTTAAGAAGATGTATAAAATCTGTAAAAGCTCTTCAGATGTAACTACACCTGATGAATTCAGCTAAAGGTGTCACTTTCTTGCCATTTCATCTCTTTTCAACATTTAGTTTTGTTTCTTTCACCAGGTATAACACACAACAGTAGTTGCAATAAAACCAAAGGGATTTCACAGAAGGATCTTACACCTGTTTTATGCCCTTTAATATAGCTTGAACTTTTGAAGGTTTTGAAACTGCCTTTGTTTCTTCAGGTTTTCCAGTGTTTAATGCCAAGACAGGAGTTAATGGAGATCGAACAGGTGTCTCCTCTTCTGCTAGCAATTTCACTGAACTGGAAATGCCCTATAACCACATAAGGTACATCAATCAATGATAAAAGTTTTAAAAAGAAAAAGAAAAACAAATAATCTCCTCAGGAGATCTAATCTTCACAAATTGTGATGCACAATCTCAGAAGCCAAGACTTACCGACTGTTGCAAATACTGATAAAAAGGCCTTGAAATGTTAAAAGAAGGTGACTCCCAAAATCTCTGCCAACATGGTAATTCACCTGCACCGCAATGCATATAATTCAAAGCTCAAGGTGAAAACAAACCATAAGCAGAAGATTGCCAAGACAATAAAAATAAAATCTCTTTTCAAGAAGTGAAACAAGAACAAGAAATTCCTCAACATACAGAGAAAGAAAATAAAAATTTTTGGCATACAGCAACCTGTCCAAAGGGAGGAGTGTACACGAGAAGCAGAATAAGCAGAAGAGAGGTTAGCAAAAGAAGTGCAGTTGTACTCTCTTCTTCCAATCTGACAAACGAAAGACCGCAAATGTCGTTGCCACCCCACCATCACTCCCACCAATACCTAAAAATCAAAAGGTTTTAACATTCAGTTCAAAACTTCACAACCCTTTAACCCCAACCCTCTAACCAATCAAATTTACGAAGAAAACAAGCATTGGATGGATGATAACGCGACAGGCCAAATTTTAGTAGGCAATAAGAAATGACAACTCTAAACCCTAAACCCCACTAAACCGACCATCACCAAAATTCCAAATCAAAACAGAAAACAACGAACTGCAAGTATGATAACCTAACTAATCAACTCATAAGATGAAATTCAAATGATCTGAAAGCGGGAAGTAATCTAAATGGCAAAGACTATTCTTTGACGGAAACAACACAGAGGCTAAAAGGATGGAGATAATTACCTGAAAACAGAAATCAGGGAACAAAAGTTAAGCTCCTGCTAGAAGAAGAGCCGCAATGCACAGTTCAGCTTGAAAGAGACAAGCTCTGAGCTCCGGTTGAAGTAGGTGGACATGAGCAGCTGCTCTTGCTGATCTCGGGGTAAAACCGGTTCGGTCTTTACTTTTAGAACCCTATACCCGAACACGACACAGTCAGGCCCAGATAATGGAATTAGATTTCAATCTTTGAGGCCTACCCATTCTGAAATTTTTATGGTTGAGGCCGGCCCATTAGCTTTTTGAAACAATGGTGATGTTTTGACGAAGACAACAGATTCAACTCAATCACAAAAGTCAGCCGGCCCACGTAAGCTTTAGCATCAACGATTGCGTGTATTTAAGTACTTTTCTAGACTTTGTTCTTTCAAGGTAGGATAAATGAGTTGGGAAGCTAGGATTTTGAAATGTGACAAATTATGATGAAATTGTCTTTGCTATTGTTGTAGTGCATAAAAGGTCATTGTCTTGATAGGAAATTAAGATAGATTAACAAAAAGTCTAGTTGTTTAGATTAGCAAAAAGTCTAGTTGTTTAATAATAAGAACCAAGTTTTTTGTCCTTTGTCGTAGCGGTGACTCACAACTCATAATTCTTGTATGCATATAATTGTCCTATATCCCTATTGTGGCAAAGGGTACAACTTTTTCGGTTTAAGAGGATTTGAACTCTTATCAAAATTTAAATTTGTACTCAAAAAATTATTAGGCTAAAGTTTTCATCGACTTGTTTCTATATTCTATTTCATAACTCACTAGACCTATAGAATATACTTTTTTTAAAATAAAGAATATACTTTTTTTTACTTGTTATAATACCTAATTAAATACTGTTGAACTATAAGGCAACTAATATATTAACTAACGAAAAAAGTAGCCTCAAAACAAAAATGGGTTAGGAAGATATGTAAATTGAACTACAAGGCAACTAATATATTAACTAATGAAAAAAGTAAGTTGCAAAACAAAAATGGTTAGTAAGATATGTAAATTCTTTCTAATTCCTTTATGTTGCACCTTTTACTTATAAGCCTATCTTTGATTTACCTAGTTTACTTTTCTCATTTAGCTTTTTGCCCATAATTTTTTTTTCTTATCTCTTCCTTTTTGATAGGTTTTAATCGTTAAATCTCATTGAAAAATCTTCAACCTCTCCTTCCTTCCTCCAATCACCAAACAAGAAAAATTAACTATTTCGTCTTTATACCCTGATCTTGCCTCCCCTTTTGACGTCTTTGCTTTTACATGCAATGACTCTGTCAACATTATAATTCAACAAAAGATGGCCTGGTTGGTAAAGGAATATGTGGCTCACATTTATCCAACAAACTTACATGGGAGAAAGTGATCGATTCCACTCTCTTTTTGCAAGCTCGAAGACATCCTTCTTTTTAAGATGCAGAGATAGTAATGCCACAACCTTGATTAAATTTTCTCAGAGAAACATCTCTCATTTCCTTAATATTTATTATTGGGCCAACATAAAATGGAGAAAAAATGGACCAAAGAATGTGATGATAAGTGAAAAAAACATCTTCATCTTTAAATTTACTTTAGAAGATAAATTAGAGAAAAGATTTGATATGGGACCATGGCATATCTAGGAGAGACCATTTTTATGACAAAATGGAAACTATAGTCATAATGAATAATGCAATAATCAGGACCATTCCAGTTTGGTTGAACTTCCATAGAGTTCTCTTAGAGTATTGGTTTCCAGAAGGCTTGGGCTACATTTATAGCTCCCTAAGGATATCATTGAGCTTGGATGACCACATTGCTAACCTTAAAAGAATTGGTTATGCTCGAATGTAAAGATGTGAACTTGAATAAGGAGCTCCTTATTAATTAAAATAAAAATGCTTGATGAGGAAGGCAACATGTAGAGAATTTAATCAATGGAGGACATTGAAGAAGGAACATGTGAAGATATGGAAGCCTAAAGGAAAAGAAATATTTGAAGATGTTAACTTCGCACTAATAAAAGCCCTAGAGAAGGACCATAAATTTGACATTACCTTGACTTGTAGTGTACAGCTAATTTCACATTCAGACACCGACTTGCAATCTAATTTGGGGAACACACCAAACACAATCTTAGATGTGGAGAAGTCATTCCCAATGGATCTCATAAGGAAGATTTACTTGTAAAAGGAATCAATTAAAAAGAACCACACTAAATGATGTGGGTTCAAAAGATGCATTTAAGAAAGAATGTTCCAATCTGAAATTACCTTTCAATATTTAAATTTCAAAGAGTTCAAATTGAGTAAATGCAGACTTGAAATATGATAGTACATTGAAAGACATGCATGTGATAGAGAGTATTGAATCTCCAAGTATCATTAAAAGTAAACATGGTAAAAAAGAACTAAACGCGAGCAAAAGCAAACTTAGAAGAAAAGGTATGAAAAAGAGGGATGGTACATCTCTTACTTAATGAACACAATTATATGGAAAGTTAAAGGTTTAAGTAAAACCCCAATAAACAATAGGTTCTTATGAATTTTTTGGCCCTTAAGAAGCTTTATTTTGTTAGTTTGGTTGATTACAATATAAATACTACTCATTTTTAGAAAGGATCTTTAGTTTTTAATAGATACTAGACCACTTTCACTAACTATAAGGTTTACTGTAATAGGAGAATTATAATCTCCTTTGAACCTCAAGTCTTCTAGCTATAATATTGTAGCTTTTCAGATCAATACATTAACTATAAGGTTTTTTTTAAACTCATTAACAATTATCATTAAATATCAATGTTGTATATGCTGCTAACAAGAGTTCTAAGAAGACAACTATAGTCTGGTCTAGCTTCTTTAGGGGTAAGCTCCATTATTGCTTGGCTATTAATTTTAATTATACTCTCTCCTTCGAAGAGGTAAATGGTCTCAAGCTAAAGATGAAGCTTATAAATCAGGAGTTCTCTATCCTTATTAAAGATCTAAAGATGATTGGCTTAAGATACATTGGCAACTTTTTCACTTATAATAATAGAAAGAATGGAAGTTGGTTCATGCAAAAGAAATTGGATAGATGCTTTTTAACTTATCTTGGATTACTTATTTTCCTTTAGGTTTGTTAACTTTTGCAATTATCTTATATTTGATTTACTCCTATATAATCCAAATTAAGGATGAAAATAATTGGAGGAAAACCCCTTTTAGATTCATCAATGCTCTATTGGAACATCCTGAATATAGAGAAGCAATTCATAAAAGGCTTAATGTTGAAGTTGTTAGATCTAAAGCCTACTCTTGTATACAAAAGATAACAGTTATCAAAGAAAAATTCTTTCAACTTCATAAAAAGAGATGTTACCATATTCTAAAAGAGAAAAATGTAGATTTGGATGCCCTTAACAAGATCCAGGATTACTTAAGAATTAACCCTACTGATCTAATACTCAAAAATCATAAAAATGCAGCCTTAGGACACTATATAGCTGCTATAAAATCCTAATATTCTCAACTTAAATAGGAATTTAAAACTTTCTAGTTAAGAGATGGAGAAAGGAAGAAAAAATTTTATTACAATGTCATTCAAGCTAGATGGAATATGAATAAAATTGTGTCCTTGTAGAATTTTGAAGGTATAACTATAAATGATCAAGATGGACTGAAGGAAATGAGGAAATGGCTTATAATCACTTTAAGGAGTTGTTAGGAATAGAATTAGAGGTATTACTATGCCTAATAAGGATAGAGACTACTTAGCTAACTCTCTTCCTCGTCAATTTGGACCTGATCTTGTCAAGCTAACTCTCTTCCTCGTCAATCTGGACCTGATCTTGTGAATGATGTTATCATAGAGGAAATTAATGAAACATTTGTTTAGCTTACATCTTAATAAAGCCCTTAGTTGAATGGATTCAATGATAGGTTTTTTTAAAGCATATAGGAACTAACATGTGACATAGTTATCAATGTAATGACGGAATTCTTCAACAATGGGAATCTATTAACTTAAACTTATATATGCCTTAGTCCCAAGGTTGTTAACACTTCCACTTTGCATGATTTTATACTTATTGTATACTGTAATGTTAATTATATGCAAGGTGAACTCAAAACTCTTGGCAAACAAACTCAAGAAAGTGCTTATAATGATCATAAGTCTTTGCCAAAGAGTTTACATTCATGGAAGAAGCATTGGGTATAATATATTGATTACCTAAAATTATTCAAATTCTACCACAAGAAGAAAGAAATCAGAACTCGTTCCTTAAAGACCGATTTCACTAAGTTATTTGAATCTAAACTGGAACTTCTTATTTACCTCAGTTAATGTCAGTTAATGTTATTGGTTTTCTTATTAGATTTACAATTGGATAAGGAAATGTATCTCCTCTACCTTGTTCTCAATTTTAGTGAATAGAGACCCCATAGATATCTTTAGAGTAGCTAAAGGAATAAAAAAAGGAGACCCCTTATCACCCTATTCATTTGTCCACAGTATAGAAATGTTCACTACGCTGACATCTTTAAGGAACTCAAGTTTAAATTTCACTATAAATTCAATAGAATTTAGAACTTTAATCTCTCATTTGTTGATGATTTGTTACTTATTTGTGGGGCTACTCCTATATCAATTCCTTAGAGCTCTTTAAGTCCTTATCAAGTTAAGCTTTAACTCAAGTAAGAGTTCCTCTCATATTTATGCTAGCTCTAATGACATAACTACTTGTTACCTCTAAAAACACCAATAGTTATCTTTCAAGTACCTAGGTGTTCCTATAACCATAACGAATCTCACCTATTCAGATTGACGTCAATTTATGCACTACTTGTAGAAGACTAAACGGTTGGTGTAATAGAGCCATTTTATATAAGAGAAGGCTTTAATTTACAATATATGTATTGAGCAATCTCCACATATAATAGTGCTCTCAATTAGCCCTTCCAAAAGAGATTGTAAAGATCATTGATACGATGCTTAAAAACTTCCTTTGAAGTGGATTAGAGAACAAGACAAAGGTACCTAAGATAAAGTGGTTAGACATATGCTTACTAAAGGAGAATGGAGGCTTATGAATCAACTTAGTCAAATTTATGAGCAAAGTTCTCCTTATTAAGAGAATTTAGATGCTATAAACTAAAAAACAAGGTGAAATGGATTCATTTATATTTATTAAAAAAGGAAAGCATCAGGCAGTAAGAAAAATTTCTAACACTTCTTGGACCTTAAGACAAATGCTTTATATAAAGGCTTTATTGAATCAATCTTTCAAGCATAAAATTAGGAATGGTTGGGATAACTTCTTCTAATTTGATAATTGGCACAATGTGGGACCTTTAAACAAATTACATACTTCCATGCCTTCAAATAAATCATATCTTTCAAGAATAATGTCAAAGTAAAATTATTCATAAGCAACAATTGGTGGAGCTGGCCAGTTCACTTTGGTAGGGAATTCAAAAAAATCATAGAGAAAATTCCCATATATTCCCCTAACTCCTCTAGACAAAACTCAATCCAATGGTTACATATCGAATCTCTAAAACTTATAAATTCTGCATGAAGAGATCTCCTTTTAGGACTTCAAACTAGGAACTATTAGTTTAAGTCGGTATAAGACTCAAGCCTTATTCCCTCCACTTCTTTTATATTGTGGCCTACAGTGAAAAAAAAAAGCACTAAGAATGCACGTAAGTTTCCTATTATGGATACAAAGTATGTACTCAATCAAACTATAAATATTTCAACTCTAATTTCTCTGCCATTCTATAGAAACAAAATTTCTGACTCTTTTGTCCCTATTATAACTACTTTATTTAGTTGAATATCATTTTCTAGGCCACTAGGATCAATTTCAAGCTAAAGTGGATCAAAGAATGTTTAATCTAACATTTGGAGCACTAGTTTGTTGCATATGGATTGAAAGGAATCAACATTTGGAAATGAAGAAACAAATGTTGTAACCACCATACAAAGTCTATTAAAGAAAATCAACATAGCTACATTTGTTAGAGCTATCACTAGATCCTTGAGTCTTGAACTTATCAATATGTAAAAATTGTAACAGTGATATTCTTTTAAACCTTTTTAAGATGTAGTTCGCAGTTTATTCTAAAGGATGTCCTAGTTGAATGCTTTCATTGCTTCTACTTTTTATAACTTGACCTCTATGATGTATTATATAACACCTCTTCAAGCTTATCTAACGAACTCATTATTTACGTTCCAAAAAATCTAAATGGAATTGTGCTTATATTAATAAAAGGGAAGCATTTATGTTGATAAAACATAAAAATACATATGGTAGTATAAATTTTAGGTGAATCACATGAGCATATTTATTAACATCAGCAATTTTATCTAACAATAAAGGCTAAAAAAAAGGTTAATGACTCATTTAATGCTATCTTTTCACTTTTTCACAAAAAAATAAAAGTTTTTAATTTCAATAAATTATTCAATCTTTTTAAATGAAATTTATCAATTTAAATTTTATTTTATTGAACACATGTCATAAGTTAAAGAGAAGAATTATTTCATCAAGATTAGTCTTTTTTTCTTTATCATGTCATTTTTATTAAAATAAAGATTTTTAAATCTAAAATTTGATCAAATAATTTAAATTACAAAAAATAATAATGAAAAAATGAAATATCAATTTAGTCAAATATGTTTATAAGTCCACTATAATAAATGCCATTAAAGTGGCTAGTATAAAAACATCACCTAAGTTGAAATCACTCTCAATTTAACACCTCACTAAATATATGTGTAATTAAAATACCGATAATTTTTTACTTTTGAAAAATAATTAGGAAAAAGAGTTTAAACTATCTTATTTATTATTTTAATGAAGATGCAAACACCTATAAGAGGTAACCAATTACAAATATATAGCTGTAACTAGTCACAAATATAATTGACTACTAGTAATAGTTAAGTTATTTAATTAAAATTGTCTTGATAATTGGTTGTTTCAAAAACAAGCGTATAAGATATGATTTTCATTTCTTAAAGGAGTAAGCGAAAAACAAAAATGAGGGAATTTATATTCTAATCCTCTTATTTAAGAAATACTCAAATCCTCTTTCATTTTAATTAATATTCAAATCTTTTATTTGAAGCAATATTTCTTTATATTTGTTTCTTATGATAATTATCTTTTAAGTTTGAAATTAGTATTTTAGTTGAACATAGTCACATAAGAGAGATTTAAAAAATTATGGAAGATGATGATAATATGTAAACTAGTTGTGCATGTATATAGTCTTTTTAGTTTTATTTTAGAATATATTTTTTTTGTCTATAAATAATTATATTTTTTGAAGTTTAATTTATGGTTTACAGAACAATAAAACTATATCTTATCTTGTCACTAGTGTATGGAATGCAAAAAAATAATAGAGTGCATACAAACGCAAACCACAAAGAAGAGGAGTTACTTAAGATCATATGGAATAAAATTAGATTACATCTAAGCCTCTACAATCACAAGCATAAAATTAGTTCCAAAATCAAAACCATCTAGGTGATTATCTAGATAGATGAAAGTTGGATTAAACAATAACATGTAATTTCTTCTATTTGGATGTTTTCTTCATTAATCCCTAATGTATTTGCATCCAACATTGTATTACACTTATCCTATCTGTTTTGTTCAATGAATATATTAATATTCTTTTAAGTAAAAAAATAATAATTATAGTCTATATATGTTATTTGTGCTTGAAAAGAATGATATAGGAAAAAACATATGTTTATGGTTTATAAAGGAAGACCAAAAATCTCTTTTGGACCTTAATTTTTGTACTAAAATATAAATCAAACCCTTATATAATGAAATGTATAAAAATAACCATAATGTTTCAAAATCATTTAAGTCAAATTCATAACTAATGTAACCCTTTACATTGTCAAGGTTATATTAGTTAAGTTTAATGTTAGTACTAATGTGACTTTTTTTATTTTTTATATAGGTTCAATAGTGCCATATGGAGCCTACTTCCACTTCCAAAAAATGCCTTGAATAAAGAATGTGGATGCATCCTCTGTTGATTGTCCTTGTCTGCTAGGTTACACGATGCTTCACCTTATTTGATCTCCTTTCCAGTATAAAAATGGAACTAGATTACAAAAAGTCCCTTTTAATAACACATGTAATAATCATTCAACAAACTTCATCACTTAGAGATTTTGTCATAGGGTAACCAACATCATCTAAATTGTCTATGCTTAAGCCAATGGAATTCCTCTTATAAGTCAATAACCACACTATAATATCTTTTATTTATGGTTTAGTTAGGGTAACACCTAAAGGATAGTACTTCTTTTGGCAATGAAGTGTTGTTCCATCACACTTCATAAAGTTCTCAATATTTGGACTTTGGGTAAAAATGTCAGTAAGGGAATCATGAAAAAGTATATTACATAGCAAAGTTTAAGTCCTCAAAACATATATTTTTTTAAATAATTCAAATGCTAATTGTACCCCCTCTTTAATGGTAATTCAAAAGCTTGCATTAGAAACTCACAAGCATAACAAAAGGGAAACGAAATACATTTAGCTAAAATGATGGCAAATGACTAAGCCCCAATTGAATTCCTACTACTGATAGCTTCCTCTTCACTTCTAGTAATGACCACAACCATGGCTAATGATGCAATGGAACCATATTGGCCATATATTGAGCAAAGAAATCATGAGGGTGCAAAGAATAAAACCAAGAAAGAAAAAATTGTACATAAACACATAATCATAAATAACTTAATCTTATTGCATGGCAATCTGTGATCATCCTATCCCTATTTTATTTATACAAATAGGAAGCCTAAGTTATATTTTTAATAGGATAATGTAAACCAATATACAATTCCCATTCAGACCTTTATTCTTAGCTACAACCTCACCATGCTTATACACTATTGTTGTATCATAACTAGTAAGGTAGAGAAGCTGAAATTTTAGATGAATAAAAGGAGAACAGTTATCATTGGCAAAAGTGATGAATTTTTAGGTATTTTGAGTATGGAGAAGATGATAAAGAAGTTATTTTAAGAGTCGATCTTATATGGCACTAGGAGGTCCTACATAAAGGGGGAAAAAAGAGTCACATAAGTGCTAATGTGTCACTTAATTGATGGAATCCTGATGGGATTAAATGTCTCATCAGTTGGGGGTTTAGATCAAATGATTTTGAAAATTTAGGGTTATTTTTCTATACTTCAAAGTATTATGATCTAACATGTATTTTATTGGAATCAATAAAATTCAAAATTGAATTTTTTTGTATAAAACAATAACTACAATAGTTTGTATATATTATGTACATTTAAAAGAATGAAATAGGGGCATATATGTTTTTATGTCAAAACTTGGAATATTTTTATTCTACTTAAAAGAATTACATATAGATAATATTAATAACATGTAATTAGTTGTTGCCTTATTCCAAACTTAATAAGATGATTTATAGGTATAAAATTTTCTTTAAATGACAAAAGAATTACAGAGCTATATACTTTCATGTGACTGGACTTTGTAATGAAAGTAGGGACAAATGGTGGGTTTGGAGACCGCGTGACCCTAAAGAAGACATAAATGATCAGTTTAAGGTCCATGTCACCTATACATTTGGATAGATCACATGAAACAACTTAGAGGTTTGATTGAACAATTTCTGCACTTCTTCTTCTATAATAAAATTTTAAGACTAAGCCAATGTCTACTACTATGAATTAAAGAAGTTTTTGTTCCTACAATATTTTCTATCATTTTTTTGGAACATAAAATTCTAAAAGAAAATTTTGATTTAAAAATAACCAATGAAAACAAAAGTACAATAAAGTCATTACAGTTAAGTCACTCATTGTTTATACTAGATTTATCTAGAGGTTATTTAAGTCATTTGTAACTAAATATTGTAATTTATGACTATTATCATTGTTATATGTATAGTGTTTACATGTTTATTATAGGGCCATTTATTTTATATTTCTTAATATATAAATATATTTGTTATTTTTTAAACTTAATTATTTTTATGACATATGTTTTGTCAACTTGAATAGTCTTTTGTGTGGTAATTGGTATTTAATTGTCATATGACTAATGACTAATGACCGGAAATTTTATAACCTTTTGATTTTATAATCAATTGCAAATAATTATTTATTTTATATATAATACTTTTTAAATATGTATGCATAAGAAATTAATATGGATATACACCACTTTCTTTCTTTTTCTAGAAAATTCATCTTTCAAATACGAAGGTTGCATCAAAGAATATTGCTAATGAGCTCAATAAAGATGAAAGTTGAATAACAACAATTATAAAATTTGAAGCATAAAAATTCAATATATAATGGGACAAAAAGAAGTTCCTAAACTATTAAACATATCCATGGATGTGCTTAATAAGTGCAATAAGAACGAACATAAATAGGATCATGATTGATCATCATCATCGTCATCATCACACCCAGTTTGAAATCCAACATCAAAGCAGAGTTTGGGGAGGTCTAATGTACTCAGCCTTACCCCTACAGGGTAAAGAGGTTATTTTCAGTAGACCCATATGCAAATGAGATAATGAACGAAAAAAATGTAGGTTAAAAGAGTAAATATGTAAAACTGATATGCTAAAAGAGGAGGTAAATAAAATTAAAAGAAGTACATACATAAATAAAAGAAAAGAAAAAAAAAGGTTCATATACCACGTAAAAAAAATCTAATTGATTTGTCTTATATTGGTAAAGGCGTAAGGTTTTTATATACAAACGGACAGGAGCCACTCATGTAGATGACCAACATGAATAATACACTGTCAACAGACACCAAACTCGTACCGAAAATTAGATAAGTGAAAGGCAAAAATGTACCTGAGGAATGGATCCCTACTTAAAGGCCAAAGAGATGCAGCTTGTCCGACCCAATATTAATGCAGAATTAATGTGAATGCTTGGGTGGACGATCGTGTGACACTTCTAACACCCAAAAAACTTCCTAAACTTCATGTATGTAACTCGTACCACACTACAAACTACAAACTACAAAGCTCCTAAACAGACACTCTCTCCCCTCAATCTAAGTCTAGCACAATACAGCTTTCTTCAGTTTCTCTCCCCTCCTTACTATTACTTATCCTCTTCCTTACGGCTACCACTCTGTCCGATGCACACAACATCTCTTGCCTTCTCGTGAAACACCCAGATTTCTCCACCTTCAACCACTACTGGACCACCACCCACCTCGTCGCTGAGATTAACTCATGTACCACCATCACCATTCTCACTGTCGACAACACTGTCGACAAACTTATACTATACCTAATTCCCAGAAAGCAGTAAAGAAAGCCATAAAAAATTTTTTGGATTTCTCCTATTAGAGCTAGAGAAGAAAATGATCAGTAGAAATGGCATAAACTCAGTAAGAGAAGAAAAGAATAACAGGAATCAGTAGAGATCTAGTCTCATGCTTTATAAAAATTCCATCTTTCTGGTAATGTCAAAGCAAACTAAGAAGCTTAATGTTGTAATGTCAAAGTAGAAACATTTGAACAAATTAAATGTAGTAAATCAAGAGTGTAAAAAGGATTAATCTTTCTTCGTAAAAACATAAAACAAGAGGATCGTACGCAACCTGCACAACTAAAGAAACAAAACTAGAACATAGATCCAAACTAACGCCAAAAGCAAGGAAACAGGCAAAAATCCATTTTTCACACAAACCAAAATAAAAGAAGCCAAAAATAGAAAAGGAAAATAAGGAGCATTGAAAAGAATGAAAGGAGAAAAGGAGACTTGGGTCGACAAAAATGCAAAAGCAATATTATAAAATGATGGGATAATGGTGTACCTGTAGGTCCTGAACTAAGATCTAGCTTGGACTTAGTTATGCTTATTTACTAACTAGTAATTGCAACTTGTATTACATTTTTAGTAATATAGACAATGATATTATACATGAAGTTATAAAGCATGAGATTGTTAAAAATATATGATCCACTTTGGTTGCTTGATCTGTAGGAATATCAGTAACTAAATTGATGTCCATTAAGTTTGACATATATTAAAAAATGACCCGATCATATAATGCCACTACAAGAAAATAACACATTACCGACGGAAAAATTACCGACAAAAAACATTCTATAGTAAATTAGTGACGAAAATTGATTCTCCATTAGTAAATTTGTCAAAAAATTATTTTTTGTGACCACCAAAATATCCGTTGGTAAATGTGAAGGGAACATATATGCATGAGTTTTCCGACAAAATATAGCAACAGAACAGTAAAGTCCGTAATAAAGGTAGTTGGCAATAGCAGGTGGAAAAAATAAACATCTTAAATATTGTGAAACCACGTTTGCGTCAGTAACTATTGAATTATTCATAAATTAAAATGACGTTGTTCGATTTTAATCCAAACGATGTCGTTTTATTCACTGACGTAACATCCCCGAAGCCCCCCTTCTCCCTCCCCTCTATTATTTTATCTCTTCTTCTCACCATCAACGTTGTCGGTCCTCTTCCTCCCAAGCTTCCACTGTTGATTTTTACTTCCTTTTGGTCCATTGTGCATCATTTTCAGGTAACAAAAATATTGTGTTCATTTGTCTCCAAAAAATGAAAGTGTTAAATGCTTATACATATGCCCCAAGCTCAGTGGGTGGGTTTTGTTTGGATTGTTGGTTTATGCATTTTTACATTGAATTATTGGTTTATTTATTGTTTGAATGTGTTGTTGTTAGTAAATAATGAAAAAACACAATTGTTTTGTTATTCGTTAGAGATAATTCGGGTTGCTTATGAATTAACGATGAAATGTCTCTTAGGGGCATATCAGTTGAATTAGAATTTGGGGCAGCTTTAGTGTTTTTAACTAATGCAATTTATCTTATTTTCTTAACAAATGTTAGACCAATATCTGAAAATATAGAAATAATTTAACTAATGATTTGGTTTACTTCTATGTAATGTTAGAAACGTTAAAATTCAAACTCAATAAGAGAATTATACAACGTAAATTTCAACATCAATTGGGATTTGTTGTCAAACTACATAACCTAAATTAGGACTCTCGCACACTTTCCTAAGGACTCTTATTAATCTACATTTATGTCAAATATCTTGTGAAGGGATTTATTTGAATTTAGATATATGAATGCAATTGAAAAGATTAATTATAAAATCTTTCTCAATTTGAATGGATCTTTTACTAGCTAAACCTATTTTTGAAAGTTTGAAATAAATACACATAAGGACTTATTATTTGTATGTTATATTGCATAGGATATCATGAATTCTTTACACGTAATAGAACTGGAATAGCTGAAAACTAAATTCTCGTGTGGGCGAACTCCATTGGGTATGGGTTAGGGGGATTTTTGTTGAGACTTTGTTGACCTTGCATTAAATGTTGGTATTAAACATCGTTTAGTAGAATAAAGTTTAGCTCATTTATGACATAAACATCTAATTAACATATCTAGAGAAAGAATAAAAAGATTATAAACAATGAAATCATTCTAATTTAGATTTTACTTATTTTAGTAAATATGTGCATGGTATTATGAGAAAACATATAAAGCACATAATTAAGAAAACAAACATAAGAATCACAAAACACCTTGAACTTTTATATATTTTGATATATATAGGCCTTTTGATGTTTCATCTTTTAGTAAGAAAATTATTCTATCACTTTTATTGATGATTTTACATTATCGAATGTCTAGTTGCTATGTGAGGAATCATGATCAACAAATGCCTTAGGATGTTTATTAATGAGGGCTAAAATATACTTAGACCAAAAAATGAAAGTTGTTAGGTCTTATAAAGGTGGTAAATTTTATGGAAGGTAAAATGAAATCGGACAATGTCTTGACCTATTTGTTAAATTCTTAAAAAGGCATAATGTATGTACTTAATAAACAATGTCACCACACTAAAATACAACAGTATTGCATTAAGGCATAAACATACTTTAATGGAATTGGTTAAGAGCATATTCAATTATTCTTATCTTTTCTTATCATTATGGATATATGCTTTGGAAATTACCTTATGTTTATCAAGCATGATTCCTACACTACAAGAAAATTAGGAATTAGCAATGAATTTTTATTAAAAATATCATAACATTAATTTTTAACATTACTCCCATTAAAAGTCAACATATTTATATTTTAAAATAAACAATATTATTTTCTAATTTGCTTGCTTTAATATATTAAAAATATAACAAAACTATTGAACAAGTGTATTATATTAAATATGAAATATTCTTTTTCACAGGCCCTACATTGTGTTGAAGAGCTTCGCTCATCCTTCGTCTTTGTAGTCTAAAGTGGTTCGTTCATCTAGGTAATTCATTGATCCAGGTAAATTGTCTAACTAATGTCTAACATATGTATTGCTTTAATAATACGATTGTGATATGTTTGGTTTTTGTGTGAATGCAAAGGAGGTCTTAATTTTGTGTTGTTGCTTAGAATATTCTTATAATCATGGATGAGTTTTTATGTTCTTCTTTAATAGTCTAATTATTTACTATATGTAGAATGAGTTTGAGATTATACAGATGATTTGAGGCATTAATAAACCCCTAGGACGGTACAGAGGCTAGAAACCCATGAGGCCTATTGATGAAAATTTCATGAGCTTAGGAGTCACAGCAAGAACTTGCTTTCTTGATTGACAGGTGTAAACAATGTCATATACCATAGTATTGAAATCAATTGTAGGTGATTAATTCAATCATAAATACCTCAACTTCAATGTGATCAATGCAAACTTTATATTAATATAAGAAATTCATACGTTTAATAGACAAGACATTTTTTTGCATAATAAACCTCTAGGATGATATATAGGCTGGAAACCCATGATGCAGCTCTCGTAAGGCTTATCGGTGAAAAATTTCACGATACGTTTAATAGATAAGACAATTCTTCACATAATAAACCCCTAAGACGATATATAGGCTAGAAACTCGTGATGCAGCTCCGTTGAGACTTATTCGTGAAAATTTTCATAAGCTTAAGAGTCACAGCAAGAACTTACTATCTGGATTCACAGGTGTAAACAATGTCATGTACCATAATGTTGACATCAATTTCAGGTAATTAATTCGATTGATTAATACTTAGGGGATGTTGTGTAAAGTTTAGATGTTCTGTAAACTTAGGGGACATGAAAGATATTAACTATGAAATCACTCTTTTAAATTAATTGTTTTGCATAAATGAGTAATGTTAATAGATCTTAGATGTATAAATGATTAAAACCTAATGGTTTCATTAATCTTAAGTTTGATGAGGGAGTTGAAGCTTTTATTCATTATGTATGTTCTCAACCTACATATATAAATGGCCCAAAGATCAGATGATCATGTAAAAAGTGCAAGCACATTTGTTTCCTGCCCATTGATGAAGCGAATGGGCATTTGCTGAGAAAAGGTTTTGTCCTAAATTATTTTAAGTGGACACGACATAGGGAGCCATTGATTTATAGCACCTTAAGGGGTAATAAAGTACACTCGTCAGTAAATGTAGATTCATTTTAAGGGGGATTAGATTTAGAGCAAATAATGTGGGTGCACTGAAAATCCTTACATGCAAATGGTTTATGATGTAGCCAGTTATATCTTTCAGGAAAATATAGAAAATATTGAAGAAGAACCAAACCCACATGCAAAATAATTTTTTGACTTACGACACTCAGCTGACCAAGAATTATGGTCAAATTGTGAGACAATGACTCAATTGTCTTCAACTGCTCAAATATTGAACGTAAAGTCTAAAAGGCATATTTCTGATCATAATTTTGATAAAAATTCTTGGATGTTATAATGAATCATTGCCTCCTGATCATAAAATGTTGATAGTTTTTACAATATGAAGAAACTTATTAGGGGGTATTGGTTTGCCTGTTGAAAAGATTGATTGTTGCAAATTGGGATGTATGTTGTATTGGGGAGATGAGATATAATTATAAGAGTGCAAATTTTGTGGTCAATCTAGATTCAAGCCTAGAAATTAGGACTCTAGAAGCGGACATATTATTTCTTGCTAACTACGAGACTTTAAAGACTATATACTTCTGATATTACTGCATCTCACATGAGATGGCATAATGAACACGAACAAGAAGATGGAATAATGAGTCATCCATCAGATGCACTAGCATGGAAACATTTCAATAACACCTATTATGAATTTGCAGCTGAAAGTTGAAATATTAGGTTGGGATTGTCAACGAATGGATTCCAACCTTTTGGTCAATCCTACGAACAATATTCCTTGTGGCCAATCATAATTACTCCTTATGATTTGCCTCCATGGATGTGTATGAATGAGACATTTATGTTCTTGACAGTGATTGTGCTAGAGCTTACAAATTTAAAGCTTAAAATTGATGTATTCTTACAACCATTGATATCTAAATTGCATCATCTTTAGGAATATGGTGTTGAGACATGATATGTTTCTCAAACAAAATATTGTATTGAGGGCAGCTTTAATGTGGACCATTAATAATTTTTTAGCATGTGCTATGTTGTCTGGATGGAGCACAGTAGGAAAATTGGCTTGTCCTTATTGTGACAATGAATCTAATGTGTTTATATCTTTCAAATAGGTACAAAACATGTTGCTTTGACAACCATGGGAAATGTCTTTCTTCAGATCATCCATTTAGACTCAATTTTCATTAAGAATAGGATGGTACAAATAGCTCCTCCCCCCCACAAAGCTGGTGAAGAGATATTGCAGGAGAATGATGAATTAGGGTCATTAAAAGTTATAGAATTTGAAGCTGATGAAGTTAATATAAGCATTTGTAGAAACTTTGGTTGGAGAAAATGAAGCATCTTTTGGATTTGCCATATAGGAAAATTAATTTGATACGTCATAATCTAGATTTGATGCATATTGAAAAAAATGTTTTTGATAATTTGTTCAATAGCATAATGAACATTGAAGGGAGGATAAAAGACAATGCAAAATTACGAGCTGATTTGAAACTTTTTTATAGAAGGAATAAGTTATATAAAGATCTTGGCACAAGCAAATATCCAAAAGCATGTTACATTTTGGCAAAAAAACAAAAGGAAATTTTGTATGAATAGTTAAAAAGCCTAAAGTTTCCAGATGGTTATATATCAAACTTGGCAAGGTGTGTAGATATGAGGAAGTACAAATTATTTAGGATGAAAAGTCATGATTGTCATCGATTTATGAAAAAGGCTAATTCCAGTTACATTTTGGGAGTTGCTATCGAATAATTTTTAGGAAGTTGTAACAAAATTAAGTTTGTTTTTCAAAAGCTTAACATCATTTGAAATAAAATTGATTGAAATGGAAAAACTATAGAAGAAAATTTCAGTAATTTTGTACAAATTAGAAGGAATTTTCCCTCCAAGCTTCTTTGAATGCATGAAGCATCTACCTGTGCATTTAGCACATGAGACTAAACTTGCCGGTCTAGTTCAATATCAATGGATGCATCTGTTTAAGAAGTAATTCAACAAAAATATTATAATTGAAGTAATAACATGTTTTAATAATAGAATTGTAATAACCCTATTCGCTCATGTAGATATTTGCATCACTTGAAGAAAAATGTCAAAAACAAGGCTAGAGTTAAAGGTTTGATATGTAATACTTATTTAGTGAAGGAAGCTAGTACATTTTGTTCACACTATTTCGATTCACATGTTTACACAAGAGAAAGAAAAGTTCCTCGCAATGACGATGGGGGAGGACTGGATGATGCTGATGGTAACTTATCTATTTTCACATATCCTAGACGAACATATGGATATTCAACAAGAAGAATGTTAACAGAGGAAGAAATTAAGGTTGCTTATGGTTACATTTTAGTAAACTGTTAAGAGATTTAACCTTTCATGCAACAAGTTGAAATTAATTATTTGGATTTTGAAATTTAATGTTATTCACAACTAAAATACATAATATTGTTTTTATATTATAAAAGGAATGGTTACGCGAGCTAATGTCCGAGAAAACACAGGATGATAAAGAACTTGGAAGACAATTTTCCTCGATGGTTCGAGAAATATATAAGTTTTTACTTACAATTATTGAAATGATTGAATTATAAGATTAAAGTGTTCAAATGATAGTATATTATTTAATATGATAATTTCTTTTATGTAGGCTTTAAAAATCCAATAGAGAACAAATTCATATGTGATCTTACGAAAGGACCTTTGTGAACTATTGAATCATGTCCGATGTATTTCGTTAATAGATACAAATATCATGGTCATAACATGGAAACAATAAATAGTGTAGTTTGCATATAGGGAGAATTGATAGATTACTATGGTAAAATTATTGAGATACTTAAAATTGAGTACCCTACATTGCCAATAAGGCAAAGTGTGATTGGTTGGATCCAACTCCAAATGGTGGTACAAAAATGCATAGCTGATGCAATCAAGTTGAAATCAACCAATAAAGAAGATTTAGACAATTTGAATCTTTCGTGTTGGCAATGCAAGCGATCTAGGTGCATTTTGTCCCTGTTCTCAACTTACGATGAGATAAGTCAGATTGGTTGGCCGTTTGCAAAGTTAAACCTAGAAGTCTTTTTGAATTACATGGAAAAGGAAAACAGAGAATTGAAAGTGAAGCGTTTCAGTAAGATGTTTATGAAATAAATACATCTGTTACATATGAAGAGAATGAACCTTTGAACGATCCAAATAATGAATACGTTGAAATTTCATCAAGAGAGGATGAGGAGGGTGAGAGATATGAAGAAAAGCCTGAGTTTTATTCTAATTTTATAGAAAAAGAAGATAATGATGATTTTGATTTACAATTAAGTATTGATAGCTATTAATTTATATTTGTAATTGAATATTATATTCAATAAATCAATTATTGAATTTTCAATATATTTTTATATATTGAATTGGAATTGTTATATTTCTAAAATATTCAATAAAAATGAATTTAAGGTTGAAATATGCCACCAAATAGAAAATAAGATATGATGTGACCAAGGTTCATACCATGATTTGGAGCTAGTTACTGTCCAGGTGAAGCATCACATTCTATGGCTGCAACTGAATCAAATGTTACACCTCCAGCTACTACACTTGTAGATGAGCCATCACCTTCTGTACCTACTGCTACACCATCCACCACCCCTATACCGACAGAGATATTAAGGGTAAATGATGGAGATGAAGGAGGCGGCCTCCAGGATGAAACTGACTGATAAAAGAACTTACATCATAATTTTCAACAATCTATAAGTGAAAAAATACATGAAACACCATATGTCTATAATTAAGTTACAGGTTTAAATTTAAAAATGATATAAAATTAATTGTTTTAATATTAGGTTAATTCCATCTGGACCTTATTCAAGAAACATGACATCCAAATTTAAGGAGAAGATTGATCTTGAGGATTATATATGGAAGAATATCTCTCAGGTGACAAAGGATTTTTATTATCAAGAGTTTTAAGGTACAAAAGATATATTTTATATTTTAAAATTGATTTTAATACATTAATTAGATAAATATTGTAGATTATAAATACTTATCATATGTTTTTCCTTTTATTTCAGAAATATTTTTTTAGGATTATGAATTTAATGTGATCATTTATAGAGTCTGGGAGAGATGAGCACGTGCACGTTATTGAGACTTTGTTGATGCGATACATAAGACTGGTGTATGATCGCCTTATATTTCTAAACAAATATGGAGTCATTGGTAGCAGTATTGGATATCACCCGAAGCAATGTTCAATTCAGAGCATAATTCTACTAACAGACATGGAGGTACAAGGGGAAAGAGTCCTCCCATATAAACTGAAGGACTTATTACCTACCACAAGAATGCAGAGAGACTTGTAAGTATCTACACTTTACACTTATATTCTGATTTTTTTTTTTACTTTGGTGTACTTCAATTTAATTTAATGTGTGAATTTTGGGATGAAAATATGTGTATTATGGAGAATGAAAATGTTTTAAATGTCTGGTGCAATATATAAGTGTGTTGTTAAGTTACTTTCTTTGTTCAACAAGGGATAAATATCATAAAAATAGAGGAAATTCAACCAAAATTTTTGTAAATTGTAGTTTACTTATAATATTTTATTCTGATGCAGGAAAAGTCTATGGGCATGAAGTTTACACCCCATTAGCTTTTTTTACACACTCATACTAAGAAGCATGATTGTGTGATCTTCGTCAACACCCGATGTAGAGAACTAATTGTATGTGAACTTTATGCTTTAATATTAATGCTTAATAATTATCACTTATTAACATAAACATTGCCTTCTCATAGGACCAAATATAAAAAAACATTCAACGACAATATTAGCAATCTGAAGAGGTTGATGAGAGTCAAACCTATCTTTATGCAGTCGGTGGTATGTGGATCATCGTGGAAAGATATTCAACTTAGGTTTATTTGTAAACACATGTTATTCGCAATCCTTCACATTTAGTACAGTAGCATCTAGTAGGCGATCCGCACCCAATGAAGTCCATAAGCTTCAGAGCACAGTACAAAAATTGACAACTCAGTTGTAACAGTCAATGGAGTACATAGCCCAGCTATGTAATGAGGTTGATGAGTTGAAGAGGAGGGGCAACACTAAATCATAGCAGTCAGAGCATCTGCGTTTACCAACAAAAAATATGTGTTCATTACAAATTATTACTTATGAACGTTTCTCCGATTCCTTAGTTCGTTGGTAAATTATATTGCTAACTTAGCTTACCGACAAAGCGTGTAGGTTTTCCATTTGTAATGTCCGTCGCTAAACTCTATTTTCTTGTATTGTACAAAAGTATTTAAGACATATGTCAAACATGATAAATGAGTTAAGAGATGTTGTTCATAAGTTTTCTAATGAAAATTGAGTATAATCGGTCATTAGTTATTTGCCTCTAAATTAAAAACATATGAAATTGCATCTAACTCTTAATGAGAACATTAAGATGATAGATAATTCTACAAGACATCCTATATTAGAAGAACATCTCAAAGCTTCTAAGATAACCTCTAAGATATATGTTGTTGAATTTATCTCATATGGAGCTATGAATAAGAACGGTAAGCATCACAATGAACCAAAATGAAAAATAGGTAAGAAAAATTGCAAAATACTCGGGACTTTAAGAAAATCAAGTGAACCAATATAGGAAAGAAAAATGTCATTTTAAAAAGAAAAACATGAAAAGGGCTACAGTTGTGGAAATAAAGATCATAATGTCGTTATTGTAGCAAGTCTAAATAACTAAAAATTTTAAATACATATATTTGTATTATGTATATTCCTTGTTTTGTTTTTCTAGCTGAATGTCATCCTTTGTGAATTGCAAACAAGAAGTTATAGTTCCTTTAGAGCTTAAACTTATTTATTATTGGTTTGGATCTTTTAATTATTTAATTAAAATTTTGATTTCAATTTCTATTAAACTTTATTTATAATTACAAATAATTATAATTAAATACTAATTTTACTTAAATTAGATTATCTCATATTAGTATTTATTTATTAAATGTTTCATATTTAATCTTAAAGTTTCTCAAACTTTAAAATTAAGTTTAACTTGATTAAAATACATTTTTCTCTCTTCAACTATTCTTTATATGTCATCCATTAGGTTCTTAAATATGTAGGCAATTTATATAAAAGATAATCCTAAATTATATTTAAGATCAGATAAATTAAATTCTTTTAGTTTATCTTCAATTCTTTGATTAAAAAATTTGTATCCATAGATCAAGATTGACATCTCTGAACACATCATGCTCATCCAAATATTAGGAATGTCAAAGTAGTTTTGACTAAACTTTTCGTGCATGATTTTTTCGTATACTTTAATCCTTTTATCACATAATATTTCAATCAAATATAGAGTATGAAATCAATGTCTATTATATTTGAGTCCAATCATATTAATTCTTCACCATTAATAATTTATTATATTATTGATATTTGAAACTATTTTCAAATTATCATTCCACTATTGCCAATAATTTCTTGCATCAATATTAATCGAGAATAATTAAACAGTCTCGCTAATAACTTTGAGGTGATGAATCTTATATCGATCACTCTCCTACTTTTATATAATTCATGTTATATCCAATAACTATTGATTTAGTTAACTTTAATTATAGAATAATAAGCACATGTTTGGTTGAGCTTTTGGTAGGTGGAAAAGCACTTTTTTCCACCACAAAGCTATTTTAAAGAAAAAAATGAGTGCTTGGCTGTAAACTTCAAAAGCACTTTTGAAATAGAAATAGCTTTTTTAAAAGCTAAAATGCAGTTTTTTCAAAAGCTCGAATTTGGAGCTTTTCAAAAAAGCCCCTTATTTTAGCTTTTTTGGGTAGACATTTTTGCGTCACTTACGATTATAACATATCCAACGTTTATGTTTATCACAGATCTACTGCAGTTGTTTTGTAAACTGATCTTCACAAGGGAAAAAGAGACGACCGATTTCTCAAGGGACACAGCTACCCATCTTCACTCGGTTCATTTCAAGTACTTGCTTTATTTTGCTTTTTTGTCATTTCTCGAACTGTTTGTTTCATTCTTTTTCTGATGTTAGCTGCTTCCATTTCTTGATCTGTTGGTTTCATTTTTGTTCTTATGTGATCTGCGGCTAGGTGTACAAGATTTTGTGTTGCATTCTGAGTAATTAATGTCTGGGTCTGAGTGAGATCTATTTCCTATAACCCAATTCCATATACATGTGTTCATACTCCTTATCATATGACGTTTGCATATTGTGTAAACTTC
>JAOSBN010000005.1:39679361-39691635 GCA_027563595.1 Erythroxylum suave | reverse complement strand
TAGTCTGTCCGTCGGTGATTTGTTTACCTTCACCGACGGAATAATGAAAATCCGTCGGCAGTCAATCTTTTTTTTTTTTAATTTTCGACGTTCTAAATAATTCCGTCGGCGATATTTCAATCAACTCCCCGACGGTTTGTTCTCGTCCGTCGGTGAAAATTTTTGTTGTTCAATTTTCCGACGGTTAATTTGATTCCGTCGGTATAAATACCGACGGTATTTGTACCGTCGGTGTATTGTCGTAGGTGATAAAACGCGGGAGAGTTTCGCGCATTTTTTTCCGACGGATTTATGTATATTCCGTCGGTAAAATTTGCAATAAATTTCTGTTCCGACGGACCTTTTTTTCGTAAGAAATGTTGCCATTATAGCGACGGAACTACCTTTTCCGTTGCTAGTTTCCGACGGAACTACTTCCGTCGAAAAATTTCCGCCGCTATTTGTTCATTTTCTTGTAGTGCCCCTTATGAATTTGCAACATTTGTAACTAGTAGAGTAACTTACTGAACATGAGTATTTATAGTTACCTCATTAATTAGTCTTGGAGCTTCTTATAAATCTCAAGCTTTAATATTTGCATGAGCCTCATCACCTTGTTTAGAAATTTCTAGCTAATCTTGAGTTTCAATTTTGCTTGTATCACATCAACTTGTTTAAAAATTTGCTGCTGACTTAAAGCTTCATTATTGGCTTGTGATTCATCAAATTTGTTAGGAATTTTTGAAGTTTCTAAAACTATAGCCTTTCTACTCTCTTCCTCCTTATGAATCTATTTGGGAACCCACACTTTGCTTTTCTCTTTCATATAAGGTTTCCATAGGTAAGATAAATGGACTTTATCTTTAATTAATTCACCACCACTATTATACCTCATAATAGGAATGTTTTTAGGCATGATTTTCCTATACTCAACCTTAATGCATACTCTATAGTACCTAACCCTTTTAATGTTAGCCTTATTCTCATCCATTGCTAAAGGAGCACCAATGAAGCTTCTTAAGTAGCTTAACCCCTTTGAAGACTAGTATTCAAGAGGAACCTTATGCATATTAACCCACACTGGGATGTTTTAAATCTCATATTTATCAAGTTTGAATCTTATTTCCCATTTTCTCAATAATATTGGCTTAATTTGTATGTGCCAAGAGCCCATTGTCATTACTTTATTTGTCATGTTTTCAAATTAGAAGCAAAAGATAAATAGATCATCTTCTTTTATTAAGGTGGGTTGGAGTCCCAACTTTTTCCAGCTACCATCAGCCTAATGTTGTACTATAGGGTAAGCCATCATTTTGTCTAGAAAATACCCTACCAAGGAAGATTTTCACTTGGTTGCCCCTTACTGTAGCACCATTTTAGGAGGAGATATCGGAACTTCCATAACACCATCTACAGAGTGCAGCCTGTTAAATGAATCATGATCACCTAGTATTCGACTCCACATTGTTTTCTCTACCTTTTGTGGTGAAGACTAGGTTATAAAATGGAACTGTGGAGGTGTAAGGTGGTCGGAAAAGGAGGGAACTCCTTAATCGCTGTAGGGATGATTGAGTAAGGCTACGAGTGACATGATGCCATTAATGATAAACTATCAGAACCTAGATTTAGTGAGTTTGGGCAGGCTTCCAAAAACAAGAAAGAACCTAGTTCAAATCAGGAGAGTTAGGCAAGAGGATGAGCCATAATGGAGAAATCGCAGTATGAGATGTTTGAAAATAGAGAAGAACAAGGTAAGTGGGGAAATCACAGAAGGAAACCATGATTTAGTGTAAGAAGAGGGTAGTAGGTAAAGAGATTGTAATCCCTTGAGGGGTTAGGCTTGTAATTAGGAAAAACATTGAAGATTTTAGTTAATCCTCTGTGCTCACAATTCCATTCATCCTCTGTATTGAAACTTGACATGGTATAATCCATCATTTCATGTAAAGCCTTAATTAAAAGGCAAATTTTAATGCTCTATTATTTTCTTTGGTATGTACTAGAGCCAACCCAACTGCAAAAGCACAGATTTTGAAGAAGTTAAAATAATAAATGTTGAATGAATTTATTAGTTATAATATTTAAAAGAAAGAGTTTTTAAGTGGCTATTAGTTTTAGTATTCTGATAAATGTACTTTACATGTATTCTATCTACTAATTGATTAACATGTATGAAAGAGAGTAACAAAAGATTATAAAATAAAAAATTCATGATAATAATTATATATGACAATTTCATACAGATATATAAAAATAAAAATAAAAATTAGTATGTACAAAATTTTATCTAACGAAGGAAGTTATATCTTTAAATTATACTAAGAAAAGGTTAGATAATTACCAAATGACTTTTTAAATATTTTAAAAAGATAAATTCCTATATCAATCTTATTTATCACAAACAATTAATTTAATAATAAAATTGTATAAACAATTAAATATTTAAATATAATAATAAATATTCATTTAATTTTTAAAAAAATTTAATATTTTAATTTTGAAAAAACATTTCAGCTTAATTTTAGTATGAGATTTTAATTACAGTCAATATTATACATCTTCATTTTTTAATTTGATTTCTATAATACAACTTTTTAATTATTGTGTTACATGTTTTTTAATTAAGATAATTATTAACTAAATTTTCTTTACAAAAATTTATCATTTGTCAAATTCAAGTAAAATAGTTATATAATGTATATAATATAAATATTGTTAATAAATGAATCAAGCTAAGTTTTGCATGAAAGGAGACAACAACGTTAAATGGTAGCCGAAAAACAAAAAAGATAACAAGCATCTTCATTTAATGCGAGTTGAAATCATCATAATGCAAGTGAAGAGTTGTAGCCGAAATATTGAAGTAAGTTGAGAGGGGCTTTCTTCTTCCTTTAAGTTTTTCATATAATTTAATCAAAATTTTGATCCAAAAGAATGAATGCTTGTATAAGTAAAATTTTAATATTTTTTTATTTTTTATTGCCTATAAAAGAGTGTAACGAAGCCTTACATTAATCGTGTAGTTTGAGATTCAAGTAACATTATCCTCTTATCTTCTCTCCCTCTCACGTGTGTGAGTGTGTTTTGACATTAAGATATCAATTGTTAATATATCTCTCGTCATTAAAATAAGAGCAACCCACTCTTGTAGGTGACAGGTTTCTGTGAAGACATTATGAGCTCCTGCGATATGATTTGGCTTAGAGATTGATATTTGAATTTGATCCTTACTTTTCAATTTACATGATTGCTAAAGTATGCAAGGCATTAAGGAAAGGAAACAGAAAAAGAGACAAGCTGCCTCTCGGACTTGGGTCTTCTGCTGCTTTATTCTTTGTCATTGTCCTTCCCTACTGATCGGACGACATTATGTAAAACAGTAGTTTAGGGCGTCTCTTTCCGTGTAAGCATGAACAAAACATGTACATCATCATCATATTGTCTCAGCTCTAGTAGACCTATTTGCTGAAATATCGAACATCGAGAAAGAAATGTTAGATCCAACTGAAAAAACCAAAAGAAAGCGGCGTTTGACGTATCATTAGTTGTACCAGTTTCATTTTACTTGCTTAGATAACGTATGCTCTTCAAATTGTATATAATAGCAACTTATTTCTACTTTTGACCGGAAAAATATATTATAACATTTTATTAAATTACATTATCCCACCGATTCATTATCAATTGAGGGATGAGTAGAAAGGTCTTTTTTATTTCCGGGAAAAGAAATGAAAGTGACTTTCCTTGTCTCCTATTTTCTCAAATAGTGTAAAATTTATATGTGTGTGTGTGTGTGTATTTTGTAAGTTTTTATCCAAATTATTTTGTTTTGATTGCTTTTATGTATTGTTTTAAGTAACTGTAGCTAATTTCTTTAAGGAACGATATTTGCCAATTATTAAAAGATTTTACAAGATAAGATATAATGAAAACTCAACTTTGGTTGAACAAAGTCTAATACAAGATTGTGTGTCAGGATGTGCTTTGCACAGAAACTTTAGTAAAGAAAATACAACATCACCAACTGAGAAACCTTATTGAATGAAGAAAAGAAATAGTGTCAAATACAACCCATAAAACAAATGTGACAAAAATCATATTCCACTCTTTAAAGGATTGCGCATATTCCACTCTTTAAAGGATTGCGGAGAAACACTATAACACATGGTTTGAGACACGTTTGATTCCCGATCATGTTTGCAATAGAGAGGTCATTTTTAGGACATACAAGCAAAAGTTAGACTAGATTTTAATTTGTATGTAAATATTGTCGAAATGATTTAGATGTGGATTGCCGTACGCTTTTATACCAAGGATTAAATGAGGTGATAGATATAATCCTACGTGACTCTTCTAATCCTAGGGCACCTTTTGTGAAGTTTTAAAGAATTTAGTACATTCATAGATGTGTTAATCATATATATATATATATATATATACACATACGCACACATATATAATCCTACGTGACTCTTCTAATGCTAGGGCACCTTTTGTGAAGTTTTAAAGAATTTAGTACATTCATAGATGTGTTAATCACATATCTAGGGCACCTTTTGTGAAGTTTTAAAGAATTTAGTACATTCGTAGGTGTCTTAATCATATATATATATATATATATATATATATATATATATATATATATAATCCTACATGGCTCTTCTAATCCTAGGGCACGTTTTATGAAGGATTAAAATCTATTATATAATTCCTTTCAACATTAAAATCTATTATAATCTTTCGTCCATATCTAGAATTTTTAATATATTCAAGGGTTTGTATTTGTTTTATCATAAAATACATTATTGCTTTATAATCAGATCGTTTGGTATTTAAATCTTGATTATTATCTTGTTCTGCCAAATATTGAGATAATAATTTATTTATAAGATTATCGATTCTTTCTTCATCAGATAAATCTAATAAAACTAATTGTTCTCCATAAGCTTCAGGGTTCATTATAGATAATTTTCCTATACTATTTCGTCTTCATAATAGAATAAAATAAGAGAAAAGGGTCCAACATGCTTCCGTACCTGCCTTCGCTTTGACCAGAGTATTACTGGGTTACACTATGGAGCTTTTACCGAGCGTTTCAGCCCCAACCTATATTGCTATAGGTAACTCTCCTATAGCTCCTTCAGTAATATCCAGCACAGCTTGATTTCGTTTCCTACCTTCAGGCATAAGAAGTAGGTGAAGGAAGTATTATGGAGTTTTTCTCTTTGTAGTATTCTGAATGAAGAAGAAATAGTATAAGAAAGAGGGATATTTTATTGATGCATGAGTGGGATATAAGAAGAGAGAAGTAGAGAGCTTATGAACTTATGCTCTCTTTAGTATTCGTCTTACATATTTATAGGTACAGAGGGAAAATACCCTGCTTATCATTTGATACAGCTTGGAAAAGCTGATAGTTTTTCGATATCTATAAGTCAAAATAAATCCAAAGATTTTGTTAAATTTGAAGAAAAAGATATACATTACCGGAGAGCAATCAGAATAAGAATAGTATTGCAAGGAATGGAAGCAAGCTTCAAAAAAGGATTTAGAACCTATGGAGGACAAAAGATACATTCATCAATAATGATATCTCCTGCAAAAGTTACTTCGATAGCGGCCCAGAATTTTCTTTGCACAAAAATGAAGCTGCTAGAATCAAGAATAATAAAGTCTAGTCCCCACGCTCAACAGAAGATTTGTCTATTTCGAAGACACGAAAAAGATATTTGTCCAGCTTGTACAAATATCTCAAAAGAAGACAGAGATAAAATAACAGCTAAAAAGAAAGATAACGGAGCAGATGATGAAGATAATGAAAGCTAAGGATCTGTCATGTATATTCTAGAAGTGTATACGTGTCAAATAGTGTCCGGTAATATTAAGTCAATCTATGAAATATCTCGCATAGTATTATCTTTTGTACCTATAAATATGTAAGACGAACACTAAAGTGAGCATAAGTTCGTAAGCTCTCTACTTCTCTCTTCTTGTATCCCACTCACGCATCAAAAAAATATTCCTCTTTCTTATACTATTTCTTCTTCATTCAGAATACTACAAAGAGAAAAACTCCATAATACTTCCTTCGCCTACTTCTTACGCCTAAAGGTAGGAAACAAAATCAGGCCGTGCTGGATATTACTGAAGGAGCTATATGAGAGTTACCTATAGCAATATAGGTTGGGGCTGAAACGATCGATAAAAGTTCCATAGTACGACCCGATAATACTCTGGTCAAAGCGAAGGCAGGTACGGAAGCATGTTGGACCCTTTTCTCTTATTTTATTCTGTTATGAAGACGAAATAGTATAGGAAAATTATCTATAATGAACCCTGAAGCTTATGGAGAAAAATTAGTTTTATTAGATTTATCTGATGAAGAAAGAATCAATAATCTTATAAACGAATCATTATCTCAATATTTGGCAGAACAAGATAATAATCAAGATTTAAATACCAGACGATCCCTTGAATATATTAAAAATTCTAGATATGGACGAAAGAATATAATAGATTTTAATGTTGAAAGGAAGTTAAGAATAGATTTATTAAACGCCAATTTGGACAATTTGGACTTGAACATGAATATGGACCACCCAAACAACAACAAAAATAACGATTACATACCCCCTCCTCTGTAGCTGGCATCAGAGCCAATGGACGATTTGAAGACCCAAAGTTCTGTAAGTTTGTTAGATATGTTTATTTTGTTTAAACTGATATGTGTCTTTTTTTGGATTGTCAGTATTGAATTGAGTTTTATCATCTTACTATTGTATTATTTTCTTATTTACAATGGATGTTGAATTCAAAGTTTTAAAAGATCAAGAAGACTCTTTAAAAA
Source organism: Erythroxylum suave (assembly GCA_027563595.1). Taxonomy (NCBI): domain Eukaryota; kingdom Viridiplantae; phylum Streptophyta; class Magnoliopsida; order Malpighiales; family Erythroxylaceae; genus Erythroxylum; species Erythroxylum suave. Next base: position 39,684,809 of record JAOSBN010000005.1, on the reverse strand, counting down.
TAGATAAAGGACTTATTGAAATACAGAAGACGATAATTTATTATGGTCAAAGGATTTTACAATATTGTGAACAGTTAACTCTTGATATAGAATCTTTAATAAATCATCAAACTATTAGGAAAGACAAAGATAAACAGATAGTGACTACCGAAGGAAAAGAGGAAAAAGAAATAATTAAAAATCCTTTTATTATTCATTTAGAAAAATTAAAAGATGTCAGAAAGTAGTTCTGATAATGAGAATTATATTATACCTGAAGTAGATAATTTAATAACACAAATTGGGAATTTAGATCTTAAAGATAATTTTATTAATATCAAACCTTCTGGTATAAAAACAGAAAATCCAAATATAATTGATATTCCTAGTACAAGTACTGATCCTCATATTAAATATCAACATAATCAAAGTTTTAATAGACCTGTAACAGGATATGCTGGATTGTCAAGTATAGGAACTAGTTCAGGTGAATATACACCTTATGAAAAGATGAAAGCAGATACAATAAATCCATTTGGAATTTATTTAGATTTAGATTGCATTGCTAACATCGAAGAAACAATTGATAAATGGGAAACTGCTTTAAGAATAGATGTTGTTGTAAATAAAATGGATTTTGAAACAACCAAAGGATTTATGGAAAAAACTTTATTAAATAGTGCCCAACGATTTTGGCTAAACATAAATGAAGATACTAAACGATCAATTTATTCTAATCCTGATAATTTTATAACTCGAGTAGTAGAAACATTTAGACTAGAATTTCATGGAGAAGGAAAGTATGTTAAAGATCCTAATACAATAACTAGATATACTACTGCATTAATGCGACTACAATTGTGTGATATATGTGAAATAGAAAGATATATTTGTGTTTTTCAAGACTATTATTATCATATTTATAATCAAGTTACCGATATGAGTAATTATTTACCCTTGTTTTTTGCTAAAATTCCAGATCCATGGGGTTCTAAATTGATAGAAACTTATAATCCCAGAAATATAGATACTCTAGGAAAACGAATAGAACATGTTAGAGATAAATTAAGTAATTGGTGTGCTAATGCAATTTTAGTTAGAGCCACTAAAGGATTAAGAAAGAGAATTGCTTTATGTTACGATAAATCGAAAATGCCAATAATGATAGGTTGTGATAGTCCATATTATTATGGAAAGATAAAACGAAAATATAAAAAGAAAAAGCAATATAAACATAGAAGACCTTATTTTAGAAAACGAAAAGTCAGATATTATAAAAGAAAAGGATATAAAAAGACTTATAGACCTACTTATAAAAGAAGGAAAACAACTCCTAAAGAATGTAGATGCTATTATTGTAAACAAATGGGTCATTATGCTAATAATTGTCCTAAGAGGAATGAGAGAAATAAAAAGAAAATAGAAATAGATAGTGATATTGAAGAAATCATAAAAAAAGAATTTATAAGAATAGATGATTTTAATATTGACTCAGATGAGAGTATTTTTATCATAACTGATACCGAATATACCTCTGAAGAAGATACAAAATAAATGGACATAGAAAATATAGACAATCAGAGTATTGAACCAGTAATAGATAATCAAATAGAACAATCTGGAGAATACAGACAAGAAACATTAATTGATAAAAGAAAATTAAAACAAATTCAAAATGAAAACTTTTCACTATTTAATTATTCTGGATTTGAAGTAAGTACTTTACAAAGATTAGGTATAAAACCTCGACATCGTAATTTATTTTATGGATTAAATATTCAAGAACGAGCTTTAGAAGTTTCTATTACCTCTAATAAGGTAATGATACCTCTTTTAGCTAAAAAAGATATTCAAGATAAATTACAAAAAATTAAGCCTGAAATAAGAAATACACTTGGATGGATACACAGAGGTTCCATACAAATAATAATAAAATCCACATTTAAAGAAGGATTAGATACACCTATAGAATTAGCAATAACGGATAATCGAATAATAAATAGAGAAGAAGCTTCTCTAGGCATTCTTAGAGGAAAATTAAAATATGGAAAATTAAAATTTATTATTTATCCTCGAATATCTTATCATATACAAGATAAAGATTTTGATAAAGCTTTAAGTTTAATACAAGATTTTAAAAGGAAAGATTTCTTTAAACAACAAAATAGGCCCTATTCGATAACATATATAATTTCTTATAGTATTTCAAATACACATCATTCTGATTGTTTTGTAATAAAAGGTACTATAGATTTCCCCTATTTATTAAATGACGTTTGTCAGATACAAATGCCTACGTTACCAAAGATAGAAGAAATTGAATCTAGACCTTTAGATTTAAATTTACAAGATAAACCTTTAATGTTGTCAAATAATATTCCTCCTAGATTATCTTTTACAAATAATAGTGTTATTAGTCATCCTTTTACTAGACAATTAAGCTTTAATAGATATAATAATAATTTAATTTTGGATAAAGAAGATAGTTTTAAAAATTATAAACTAAAAGGAGAATTTTATGATGGAACAACTTTTGTTGCAGTAAATATATTAATAGATACAGGAGCTAATGGAAATTATATTAATCATAAATTGTGTACTAGATTACAAAAATATAAATTAGATGAAATACATCAATATACAAATTTTAATGGTGACTTACACTCTATAGATGAAGCCATTGAAACCTTAATAAGGTTTGGACAAGATATAATACCTATAAGATTATTAATAGAAAATGAAGGATTAAATAGTACTTTAGAAATAATGTTAGGTATAACATTCCTTGAGTCTGTTAAACCTTATCAGATTACTACTTATGGACTAAAGATAACTTATAATGGAAAATTAATATATATACCTAAATGACAAGTCGTTATAGTATATATATTCCTATAGGAATAACCTATAAGGAATATAAAGTAGAATATTTTGCTGCATTTATAGATAGTGGATCAGGCACATGTCTATGTAAACCAGATTGTTATCTATAAGAATATCATAAAGATTTATCTAACATAAAAGGTCGCGATATCTCTAATAATCTTATTGAAATTAATAGAGTAATAGAAAAACCAATAATTTTATTAGGATCATTCTTGATAAAATGTCCACCATTTTATTTTTATGATATAGGTATCGATATGTTATTAGGAAATAATTTCCTACAACTATTTCATAAAATCACTTTTGATACAATTGCTAATCAAATATTATTTAAAACACCATGTCATCATTTGATCACGGTTAAGCATCTTAAACACGCCTATGCTAAACCTTTACCTATTTCCTTTATCCCTCGCACAGCCCAGCGTGGTGATATAGGATATGTAGAAAAACAGATTTTTCCTAAAACAAAGCTGTTATTACAATATTAGATAGAACTAAGATAGCTTGTTCAGTAATAAATGAAGTTACAACAAAATTAGAACAATGTTACACTGAAAATCCTTTAAAATTTTGGGATAAAAATCAAATATATGCGAAATTAGAAATGATAGATAAAACTAAAATTATAAGAGTAAAACCCATGCGCTATAGTGAAGAAGATCAAAATGAATTTAAAATTCAAATAAAAGAGTTATTAGATTCTGGATTGATTCGACCTAGCCAATCACCTCATAGTTCCCCTGCTTTTATGGTTAGAAATCACGCGGAACAAATTAGAGGAAAAGCAAGGATGGTTATAAATTACAAGAAATTAAATGATAATACAGTATTTGATGTATATTTTCTTCCTAATAAAGAAATCCTAATAAATAGAACAAGGAATAAAAAAATATTTTCCAAATTTGATTGTAAAAGTGGATTTTGGCAGATAAAAATACACCCTAATAGTCTAAGTTATACAGCTTTTTCGACCCCTCAAGGTCAATATGAACGGTCAATAATGCCTTTTGGATTAAAAAATGCTCCTCAAATATTTCAAAGGAAAATGGATAATATTTTTAAGGTATATGATTTTATATTTGTTTATATTGATGTTATATTAATTGCATCCGATGATATTAATATTCATTTAAAACAGCTAGATAAATTTATTGATATTTGTATAAAACATGGCATAGGATTATCAAAGAAGAAATCTAAAATGCTAAAAAATAAAGTAGAATTTTTAGGAATGCAAATAGATGGAAAAGGAATAGAATTGCAAAATCATATATTAGAAAAGATTTCTATATTTCCAAATAGATTAGTTGATAAAAAACAAGTACAAAGTTTCTTAGGAAATTTGACATATGCTTCAGATTTCATGAAGGACTTAGCAAAATTACGAAAACCATTTCAAGATTTACTTAAAAAGGATAAGATATTTATTTTTACCTTAGAATTAGAAAATCAAGTAAAAAAGATAAAAGAATTATGTAATCAGTTACCAAAATTATACTTACTCAGTGAAACAGATGATTTAATAGTTAAAACTGATGCCTCTGAAAATTATTGGAGCAGTGTATTAAAGAAAATATATTATAATAAAAATAAAGAAAAAGTAGGAGAAAGTCTTTGTAGATATTGTTCTGGAAGTTTTACTAACACTAAAAGTAGATATCATATAAATGAAAAAGAATTACTTGCTGTAATAAAAAGCTTTAAAAAATTCTATTATTTCTTACTCCCAAAAAGATTTTTTCTAAGAACAGATAATACTCAGGTTAAAGCTTTTATTAAAAACAATTTTCCAAGTAGACCTGAATATAAAATATTAATTAGATGGGAAATTTTACTTTCTGAATATAATTTTGATATTGAAATAATTAAATTTGACAAAAATATTTTAGTAGATTTCCTTACTAGAGATGGAAGGTCATCAACTCCAGATATAGGAAGAGATTCGTAAGTTGGATATCGAAATATGACATGTTAAAGATAATTTGTCTGACTTCATTGATATTGTAAATCTTACTAGATTATCTCGAGAAGTTGCTAGCCTTTTAAAAAGAGACAATGAACTTATGCAAATGAATATTGAGAACTGTGAAGATATTAGCCTCAGGATAACAGAGTATGTTGCAGGATCATGAAGTCCAAAAAACGATACTGCTACGGGAAAAGAAACACCAAAAGAGATATTTCTAAAAAATGTTAAAGTAGAATTACGACCCAATACTGTTGTTGGTTCCTCATCCACACCACAGATATTGAAGGAGATAAACACAATCTCTCCAGAGGCAGAACAGCAGTAGACGATTATGAGAAATTTATTTCAACTTTTAAATAATGAAAATCGATACATTGATTTCTCTGAGATCTACCCAAGAATCAATTATTTACAGGAATCAGATCCTTAAGAAATTCGATATTGGTATGATTTCAGAGCTTTAAACTCTATATATTTATCTTCACCAAATTATATATATATATATATAGCATCTAGATTAAAAATTTTCTACCATCATCTTGTGCTTTTAAGTTGTTTAGACGTTTTATTACTTGGACTAGCAAAATTTTTAAATTAACGAATTGTTACTT
>JAOSBN010000005.1:39667652-39679261 GCA_027563595.1 Erythroxylum suave | reverse complement strand
TATTAATAAGTAGATCATAAATATTAAACTAATAATAATGATCAATTTGATAAGATTAATCAAACTAATAATATTAACTATTATTATTATTAATTGTTAATTATTAATGACAATATTGATAAATACAATCAGTTTAATATTTATAAAATTAATAATAATAACAAAACTAATAATAACAATAATAATAATTAATGAGATAAGAATAAAAAATTTAATAATAATAAGAACAATAATAATTAATCATCAAACAATAATTATTATAATTATTAAAATACACATAGTTATAATAATATTCAAATTAGAATAATAAATTCAATAATAATAATATGTATTCTTATTAATTCTTATTATTATTATAATTATAATTATTATCATATAATAATTGATACAAATAATAAAATGTAATAGTAATAATAAAATTAATACTAAATAAAACATTAATACTAATAATAATATTAGTTATATTAATACTTATTATTCCTAATTAATACTTACTAATATTATTACTAATTATATTAATACTTATTATTAATAATAATTATTAATAATTAAAGACAATATTCATATATACAATAAATTCACAATTAAATGTTAAATTCGATAAATTAAAACTTCAAATTAAACATTTTATCGAAATTAAATATTCAAATTCTCAAATTAGCACAACAATTATGAAAAACATTTCAAATATCATAAAAGGCATTTTATCGAACACCTCATAGGCAATATGTATAATCCCAATCTAACTACAAATCAATTGCATTTTTCCGTTATTTACTAACAATAACACATATAAGCAACAATAAACTAATAATTACACAAAAAAACCACAAACATCAACAATAATCAAGCAATATTTCAACACAAAACATTCACATTTAACACTAAAAACATGCTTTTTTTAAATAGAAATAACACGCCCAGAAGAGAATTTACCTCAAACAACGCACGATGAGTAAGACAACAATTGAAAAACGGCTGGAAAACACGAGAGAAGAGTCGGAAAACAGAAGACGATTGCAAGGAGAGAAGAGAAATGAGCCGAGGGGGTGGGCGACGTTCGAGTTAAAGGCGCTGGATTACCAACAGAACACAATATTTTGTCGGTAATCTAGGTTTTCCACCATCGTATTCACGATGCGACTACCGATAGTTACCGATGGAACAAAATATTCCGTCGATAAAAAAGCGGCAATTTTATACGGTGGAAACTTAAATACCGAAGAAATTTGTTATCTCAATAAAACGCGGACTGAAGATGCCGACAATTACCTACCGAAATGGGATTCCATCGGTGATTCAAGCTTATCGTTTCGTCTTCATTGAAACGACGACGTTTGGTTAACCATTTGTTGACGAAACGCTGGATCTGTCGGTATTTAAGTTACCCAGCTGTTGCGACAGAATAAGGCTTCCGTCGGTACACAGAAACTTTTACCGACGGTATGTTCACCGTCGGTAAATCGACGAAGCTAATTAATCGCGAGAGTAATTCCCGCATTTATTACCAACGGAAGATACTATTCCGTCGGTATATATACCGACAGAAACTTGTTCGTTGGTATGCGTCTGAAGCAATTAAAATGCGGGAACGATTCTCGCAATTTTTCTGATGCCGTAGGTTTTATTGTCGCTATATGCCGTCAGAGATTTTGCGCGAAATTCCTTCCCTCTAGTGTTGCCGACGGATATACTTTCCGTCGCTAAATGCACCGTATTTATCGACAGAATATTATGTTCCGTCGGTAAATAGCGATGGAATTGTTTCCGTCAGAAATATTCCGCCGCTATTTAGTGATTTTTTAATAGTGTATATATATTGTCAATTTATTAGAATCATTTTTTATTTCGTTCAGAACTTATAAAATGATAAGAACGCCCTACCAGTGTAAATGAACTCTCGGAAGCATCGTCAAAGAAAGTTGTTTTTTGGTCAATCATGGAATTGCACGACCAAAAACAAAAGAATGTACATAACTCTTGTTTTTACCCAACAAGTTTGTAAAATTACCTGAAGCGAACATAGTTTTGAACTTGAACTCCGAGGCACTAGTAAACAGTTTGTCTCGAAATTAACTAAGTACATGTGATGAAAAATAGTCGTTAGTTCTTATAAAGGTAAGTAACAATGAGTAGAAAGAAGATGTTGCAGGGCTATACAGAATCCCATTAGTTAAGTACATGTGATGACAAAAAGTCGTTATTTCTTATAAAGGTAACTAACAATGAGTAGAAAGAAGATGTTGCAGGCCTACACAGAATCCCGCCAATTCACTATTCTTTGCTTCGGGACAACGCAGGGTGCCGTGAAGTTTTTTCCTTCTATCTCGGGTCCTAATAAACGATGACCCCAAAACTGGCATTTGTCTAATTTTCCTGTTTTCTCACCGACAGTAACCTGTCATGTCTTTAATGCTACAGCTGTCTCGTCACTACCTCATAAAGGCTACGTATGGCGACTCACAAAAGTTTGTTTCTTTCGGTTATTTACCTGAACTGGTTACGCTTCCGTGGACAGTTCATTCTTCTTTACTGTTTACTGTTTCTGGCTGTTGCAGGTAAGGCTATTGTCCTTGTCCGTATCATTTTAACTTGTCCGAAGCAGTAAAATGATTGAGTCATTGGGTGAATATTTGTCGAAGAAATGAATTTTCATCCACTCGTGGGACCCACACCAGAATGACCTCGAGTGTCTATAAGACTTGCGAGTTTATGAAAAACCAAATGTCAAGCTGGAATGTTTTTCGTTTTTTTTCTTTTGGGGGATTTTTGGTATCGTTTAAAAAGGCGTGATCTTGGTGGGAGTGAATCAGCTGCGTGTGCCAGCAATTGGACAAAGTCCAAGAAGGGTGCATGTTCTTCATCCGTCTGGGTGACCACGCGTCAGGTACGTTTTTGACTTTGCGTTGCTTCCAATGTTAGTATCTTGAGAGAGCGAGACCTCCACGCGGTTCTGTGCTTTTACTCTTCAAAGTGCTTGAAGAACAGCTGGGTTGCTCTCAGGGTGAAAACGATTTCGATTAAATTTATCTGGTTTCCAGACATGGGTAATTCGTCTTCCCATATATTTAGTTGCTTCATCGATCTTTTTTGGATAAGTTATGCAAAAACTTGGTATATGCATGTGGGAAACGTTTAACAGCCTTCTTCGTTCTTTTCTGAAAGAATTTTGGTTGTTGTGGTCGGTCTTATTTCCTAACAAAGGAAATTGACCGACATATAGAGGTGCTTCTCACGTTTGCCAAGAGATTTGGTAGATCAATAGGAGCTTTGTTTTCCTTTTGGTGCCTTGTTTTAATCAATTTCTTGTTTTTACGCCGGCGGTTAAAATACTTAAATTTTGTCTTAATTAGGCATAGATACAGTTGGATTTACATCGACATATGCATATCGATGCTGATTATGTTTTGAGACCCTTTTATCAATGGGATTATCCGATGAACGAGACTTTCTACAACTATTTATGGTGATATCAGACTCAGCAGATGGTACTTATATGTGAACAATTCTCCAACGCAAAGTTCAGAAAGGGGTAGTTTTTGTTAGCTTGGATGTGCAAACATGGGCAAGAGTGGAAATATTTCTCAGTACAGAGAGAGACTGGACAAGACACTGGCATCTCCTGAGTTGACAAATCATGATTCGCTTAAAATTCTTATTAGGAATCAACTCCTTCGTTCATCACCAAATGAATCCGAAGGTTGGTAATTTAGCAATTTCTTGTTCACTTCTTCAAACAGACGGATGATGATTTTGTGAGAGACTTTTGCTATGTCATATGAAAAGCATATTTGTTATTGCCACATAAAGGTCTATTGCATCTGTCGAAAACTCACAAGGCTTTCAAACTTGCAGATTGTAGTGATAAATTAGTAGACAAAAGAACTGTTGAAGTATCTCATTTTCTTGACATGTTGAGGAGTGCTTCTATAAGTGAAAATGATATGTCCAAGACTGTTGAAGCATCGCATGGTCAATGGAAAGTATGCTTTCTTGGCCAATTACGATATTTTTGTTTCTTTTATTTGTATTAGCCCCTATTTCATTGTCATTTTCTTCTAGAGACTGAGCAGAAATCATGGTTAATCTGAATCATGATTTTCTTCTGTGAGTCACCTGATCTTAAACTACTTCTATTCACGAGGTTATAAACTCTTTAACTCATTGAATCCCACTATTGCTAGCTAAAAGATGATAAGGAAGAGTATCGTGTCATGTACCGCGAAGGACCTCAGGGTACTCCATTTCATACATTACTTGTTGAAGGATACGTAGATGGGCCAGTTGATGCTTGTAAGTTCAGCTGGAGTAGTCACACAAGTAGTACTTTCCATTTAAAATGATAAACAGAGAGTTGACTGTTACTTGAGGCATTTTGGAAGCTGCATATTTATGCCTTTATGCATATCGTTGACAAGAAGTGCATTACATTGCAGGTCTATGTATCTCTTGGGAATCAACCCTGTATACGAAATGGTAAAGTATATTTTCAATCTTTGTACATTTCTTTTGTTATGTACATGTCTATGCATATTGTTAGGTCTATTTTTGTTAACTTGGCTTGCAATTATATCCATGCCTTTTTTAAAACATAATTTCCCTTCAATATTTTAATAGATCTTTTATCGCTGAAAACTATGATTCTGATTCTCTGTGTCATGTATATACTGCACTTGTTCTTTTGTGCCTGACTGTCCATTTTTGAACAATAAGAAAATTTTGTCACTCTAGTGGACTGTTTGGTTCAAGGAATGGAATAGATAAGGAATAGAATAGTTATTCTTAGGAAGAGAAAAGATGAGGAATATAATAAAATGAATATTACTTTGTTTGGTTCAAGGAATGGAATAGATAAGGAATTTATGGGCCAGTGTTTGGTTTGAAAATATAAACTTGGAATGACAAAGGAATAACTAACAAAAAGACCAAAACATCCTTTATTATTATTATTATAATATAATATCATCATCATCATCATCATCATCATCATTATTAATTATATTTATTTTGATTATTATTAAATTCCTTATTATTATAAATTTTATTATTTTTATTAATTATATTTATTTCTGTGATTAATAAATTCCTTATTATTATATATTTTGTTAATTTTATTAATTTTTATTTTTATTATTATTAAATTTATTATTCTTATTAATATTAATTGTTTTTATTATTAATGTTCTTCTTATTATTATTAATTTTATTAATTATTATTATTAAATTCCTTAATTATATTTATTATTATTATTATTAAATTCCTTATTATTATTAATTTTCTTCTTTTTATTATGAAATTTATTCTTAATATTATTAAATTTATTATTCTTATTATTATTACTTATTATTATTATTATTAATTTTCTACTAACAACCATTATTATTATTATTAATTTTATTAATATTAATATTATTTTCTTCTTATTATTATTATTAATTATATTTATTATTATTATTATTAAATTCCTTATTATTATTAATTTTCTTCTTATTATAATTAAATTTATTATTCTTATTAATATTTATTATTATTATTATTATTAATTTTTTACTTATTATTCTTATTAATTTATTATTATTATTATATTTAAATTTATTATTATTAATGATCTACTAACAACTATTATTATTATTTATTTATATTTAATTTATTTAATTTATTATTTTTATTAGTAACTATTATTATTATTATTATTATTATTGAGGGGTATAGGTTGTCCAAAAGAAAGAGAGTTGTGTTTGAGGTTATTTCCACTTGTGTGAAATAGCTAAAAGAGGGGTGAGGGTTGTCTTTGGCTATTCTTTAATGTAAGAAATAGGTAATCTTTAGGAATGTTATTCCTTGGGTTATAAAATAAACCAAACAAGGAAATAAGTAATAGGTAGGAATAGAAAGGGTAATAGAATTTCTATTATCTTCAACCAAACAGTCCATAAGAGTTAAGAAGATCATGCTGCACTTGTTCTTTTGTGCCTGACTGTCCATTTTGAACAATAAGAAAATTTTGTCACTCAAGAGTTAAGAAGATCAACTAAGCATCAAGGCCGCTGATTTTGATTGTGAAAATGTGAAAATCTCCTCTTCTTCATTTATACCCAACTCTAGCTTCTAAATAGTGGAGATATGCATAACTGAACTAGACAGTATTGAATTCTCAAAAAGTTTGTGACTTATTAATCTTAAGGGTAACGGGTTAATTGTTAACTGATTCACTGGTTGTTATCCTTTTACTTGGACATTTCCAAGCGCTTTAAGTTCTTATTTCTTCTTGAACAAGAAGATGTGACATGAAGTGGCAGCATCAAAGCATTGACGCTGTTTAGAAGTTAGCTATTGAACTAGGAGTTGCAGAACAACATTCTTTACTTGCAACTTCCTTTCTTAATGTGAGGGCTGGGCTGCAAGCATGCCTATTTTTTCAAGGGATTTCTTCTTTGTTCTCTTCAGTTCCAATTTACTAGTTTCTTTGGCAGCTCTTGGTCTCTCCATCACATTAAGCTTGGGAATTATATGGTTTTGAAATCAATGTACAATAAGGATGTTTATTATGGACTGGTGTATCCAGAAGCTCCATTGATGTTTTGTTGTTTATATTGTAGGTGGCCCCAGTTTACTATCCCACCTTTTAAAATAACGGACTGCAAATGTCTGAAAAGGGTTCGGATCAGCGAGCAGATATCTTTAGTGAGGTTTGTTCAGTATCAAGAACATTAAGAAAGTGTCCCAGTTGATTCTTTTTGCTTTCTTTGACCTACTTCACATGCTAATATTTCTCTTATTTTTTTGGGAAGGAAGGGTAAAGGTAGCATGGCCGCTGTCAGCTAGGGAGGCTGTTGTCAACTTTTTTTTGTTTGAGCATCTCAAAGATGGTCTAGTTGTTGCTCTTTTGAATTCGGTATTCATCTGAAATGATGGAACTTCATGTTTATTTCAGTTATACTCTCTCTTCTACCTTAGTATCTGGAAATTCAGCTAAATTATAATGATGTTGTCCCATCATTTCTTTCAGATTTCGGATCTGAAGGGCATTGATAGAAGTACACATGGGTTTACCAAGGATGGGATCCCTGAGCCTAAGGATTTTGTACGCATAGATTTGGTGGGAGGCTTTGCAATACAAAAAGTTTCATCAGGAAGAAGTTATTTTCGGTTAGTTGTATTGGATAGTGGTTAAATGATATTGACCTCAGTTTCATTAAAATTTCTCTATTGGTTTAAAACCAACTTCATTTAATTGTCCCAAATTGAATTTCCTCTCTATTTTCGCTTATGTTAATTTGTGAAAATTTTTATCGCTTTTAGTTACTTTTTAACAATATATGTCCATTATCCACATTCCAAAGCCTTTAGTCTGCCATTATTTGAAACAACTTTGTTCGGTACGTCTCAAGTCTGTGCCACATATAGGTTATCATGAATATCTGTCTTATTTGGATCCTCATATTTATATAAACGAATCATTATTCCTGTTAGAATGAGCAAGTATTTTAGTTGATCACCATGATGATATACCTTTCTTTGTATCCTTATTGATGTCAAACAACACATAAAGCAGATGAAAACTATGATTTCTTTTGTGTACAGCTAGATAAAAAATAAAGCTCAATCATTTTATTAGGTCACATTTGCTATCAAACATGTATCTTTTTCTTTGTTCATGAAAACATAAGGATAATATCCAAAACACCTGGAGAGCCAAGCAGTGGATGGGTTATGAATGATTTGACTCCAGCCTTCCTCTAGTAAGGGCTGCAAATATTGTAAATATTTGAGAAACCTGACGTTTGTTGTTATCACTGTGACAAAACAATTACAAATTGGAGTCATATTGGGATCTTCTGACATTGAACATCCAACTTTATGCAGTGCTATTGGTAATCAGATTGATATTCAGTATTATGCTGCTAGGAAGTTCTGCTTATTCTGTCTTCATGGAGCTTTTTATTTGCTTGCAGTTACACTTTTCAGTCATACTGTTGTCAAGTGGAATGCATTTTTCAGTGAATTCTGAGTTGGTATTTTGCTGATGTATATCTAATCTGATATCAATTGAACCATAGTGTGTACCACTCTCTTAAATATGATTGGTTGGACAAGGCAAGGAACTTGAGAATGGTCATATTTCTGTGAGGGCCATTGTGCTTGTATGCGCATCCATTTTGATCCTTGTCTTGCTTATGAGGTTGATTTATTTGGTGCTATCATTTGAATGATTGGTTGACTTGTTTATGCTTTACTAGATGAACCAGTTTTTTCATTATCTTAAAAAAAAAAAAATAGTGGATACACATCTAGTTACTGTTTTACAAGTATAATGGACATAAGCCCCAAATTGGTTATTCTTTGTTTCTGCATTTAGTCCAAGTGTCTGTATTGCCTTTCGAAATGGTGATTTCTATTGTATTATGAAGGAAAGTGATTTATTAGCAACATAACAAAGAAGGTCCACGGACAAGAGTAGTATTAAAATGAATGTAAGAAACCTTTTCCATGCTCTCTTGTTGTGATGCTTTCATGCATGTTAATTTGTAGGACAATCGCAAATATAGACTTGAAGCTGGACTTCGTTCCTCCATTTCTTATAAACTTTATCTCAAGGCAGCTAATTGGCAGTGGTTTCAGGCTCTATCAAAAGGTCATACATTTTCCTTTACCATTCTTTTCCTCTTGGCAGTATTCAGTTTTAAGATTAAGATGTCGATGCTGTATGACTATTATGGCTATGAGATGAACACATTGAGACATATCGGGCCTGTCTTATGCTGTTGTAATTTATTTATGGTGGGGTTGAAATGATGGTGCGATCTTTGTCCTTGGTTTTCCTGTCTTAAAGTTCAACTTCTATCTGAAGGTTCCTGCTGCAAGACCTGTCTTTGCATTCATGAAATGTTTAACTATCTTCTGTGATCTATGACAGGCTGTGGCTTCTGTGTCTAACCGAAACGAAGATTACATGAAGGCGTTAGATGATATATTGTATTCTCAATTACGTGAGGCTCTTTATTCCATCCATAAACCAAATGGTGCTACAGAAAGGAAAGAAATCACAGATGAAGCTTTTCTGCAACTACAGCATTCTATTAAAGTTTCAGAGGGAAGCATGGGCAATTCGCAACAGAATGTTCATAATTATGACGAAACGAGTGCAACCTTTCCAGAGAAACTGAAAAATTTAGCAGAACCAGCTTCTGGTGAGATTGTCGAAGAAATTAATGAAGAGAGAAGACATTTTAACGATGAAGTCGGGAGCATCGAGCAGGAAGTTTGCAGCAGTAAGGACTTGAGTGAAAATGTGCAGAAGAGTGGAATAGGCATTGTAAAGAAAGCTGATGAGATTGTGGAAGAAGAGAGCAAGGATAAAAGCAGGTTGGAAGCAGAACTCGAGGATCATGCTAAACCTTCCCTGAGAAAGAATGGGCAAAAGGGACTTGAAAATTATAATAAAAATACGGGTATCAGTCCTGAGGTGGAGCAAGCTTTAAAAACTTTAGAGAAAGCCATTGCCCTGGTTCGTGAATATGGATCTAAGTCTCTACAAGAGCCTTTACCTGGCTCAGCGAACCAACACATCTTGAGTCAGGAAAATGGTATAGGAAAGGATTCGACTCCTTTAAAATCCAGTGAAGTTGGTCCAGATGAGATCTCCGCTGAAGCATCGATAACTTCGAAATTAGTAGAGAAGATTTCAGATGAACCTAGGAACGGCTCCAGTAATCGAAACATTGGGTAGGCTTGTTCATAAAGTGCCAGGGAGCCTGTCCTGTTTGAATTTTGAGACACCAGCCTTTTTGCTAGTTTTCTTAATTTCTAAATCCAAATTGGTTGTCATTACTTTCTTCCTACTAAAGTTGTGTTTAAATTGTTTTGCAGGCATGCAGGATCAAATTCTTTTACAAGGGAGGTGAACCATAACAGAATTGCACCAGCAACACCCGAGCAATACTCTTCATTGGCTGTTGAAAGTGGTCAGGTTTTGTTATCTCCTTCTACAGACAGAAGCGTAGCGACACCCATTGGAGACCTAAATGCGCAAGGCGACAAGCACATTCGCTTTGATGCAAATGGCAACCATGAGAATGGTTTGAAGGAAGGAAAGGAATTCAGGTGGCGAAGAAAGCTCAGATTCTGTTGCTTCAGCCCTGGTGTCCGCTGGAAATGAAGCCTTCCGAGTAATGAGTAAAGAGGGCTTGGAATGGCTTGTGTGGCTATTGTTCTTAGGCGCATTCTAAGTGGACATTCACATGCACACGAGATTAATTACATTTCCCGCTTTTGCAGATGACTGTAACGGCTGTTAATCATTTTCCACAAGGTTACATGGCTTTCTTTGCCAATATTTACTAGCTGTTCTCCTTTTTCAACTTTAAACAAAATTGTACTGGAAATAATAAGAGTACCAAATCTCAGTACCCTGAATAAATGGTTTATTCAAATTGTGAAATAGCAAATCACTAAAGAATGTTGTTTCAACTTTAAAAGTGATTGCGTATTTACAGTACACGAGTTTGTATGGTGATTCCTTTAACATGGAGTTGAAAGCTACCTTTTCAAGCACTGGAGGAACATCAACGTTTTTTCAGCATGAGGAAAAAAAACAATGCATTGCTACTAAAAAAGGACATGGTAAACAATAACAGGCGATGAAAATGCAGCGAGCTTCCTTATTTTCTTGTTCACTGTCGGGTAACCGAGTTCGTAGTTTCCTGTGACATAGTAAACGAATAATAGGTGATGAAAATGTAGTGAGCTTCCTTATTTTCTTTTTCACCTTCGGTTAACCGAGTTCTTAGTTTCCTACGTTAATACGAAAAGATTACATTGTTTTTTATGACTCTGTTTAGCGATCAACTAATTTTACTAGCTGTTAGCTAATAGTTGATTATATCAATTGATTTGACCAGCGGATTGCATTAACTATTTGTCGTTTGATGTTTGATAAAATTAACTGTTTAATATTAGTTATTTATGTGTAAAATGATTTATGAAAACATGACTTTAAAAAAATTTATAAGGTTGTGAATTTAGTATTTCATTAAATATTTTTGTAATAATTTAGATTTTAGATATTTAATTCTACAAAATTAAGTTTATAACTCTAATAAAAAATATAGAACATATAATAATAATAATAATAATAATAACAACAACAAAATCTAATAATAATAATAATAATATTATTATTATTAACAACAAAATCCAAATCTCATCTCTCGTTTTATATCTTGGCCCTATTTGACAATCAGCTGATTGCATTAGCTGTTAGATGATTCTATTAACTGTTAGTTGATCACTGATTATATCAGCTGATTTAACCAGTGGATTGCATTAATTGTTTGTCATTTCATGTTTGTTAAAATTAGATATTTAGTATTAGCTATTTATGTATAAAATGACTTATGAAGACATAACTTTAAAAAAATTTATAAGAGTATGAATTTAGTATTTCGTTGAATATTCTTATAATAATTTAGATTTTAGATATTTAATTCTACAAAAATTAAGTTTGTAACTTTAATAAAAATATATAACATATGATAATAATAATAATAATAATAATAATAATAATAATAATAATAATAATAATAATAATAATAATAATAATAATAAT